>VXAB01000053.1:193157-240453 GCA_013399175.1 Odontophorus gujanensis
CACATCGGCTGGAGCGGGGCTGGAGGGCTGCACGGAGCAGCGGGAGCGCCCCGACGGAGCCAGCAGCTGCAGAGCGCCCGTGCGGTACCTGGCTGCGAACTGGAGCTCTTCGGGCCGCTTTTTGTGCAGAGACTGCCGCTCCACGTTCGCTCCCCTGAGTCCACGGCAGGGATTTCACTTGGGCAGCTCCTGCATCAAGAGAAAGGAGAACGCTCGGGGGTTTCCCGGGCTACCAGCCTCTCGCTGGGGCTGTTAACGTCTGTTAACGTGGGACGAGCGCTCAAGTTTCCATCTCTTCTGCCCCATTGCTGGCGCTTCCACCGCTCCCGATGTGACACCTCCCCCGATCGCCTGGCTCTGACTCATTCGCCGGTGTTCGGAGAGGCAGAACGGGGTGGGGGAGCCTTCAAAGTAGCCGCGATTTGTCTCGCTTTGACGAGGCGCCAGTGAGCTTCGCCCCTGCAAGGGCGGCGGGGCCGGGCGGAGGGGGAGGACGGCAGCGGCCGCCGAGTGGCTCCCGTCGGTGGCTCGGGCCGCGCCGCTCACGGTCCCGGCGGCGGAGGAGGACCGGGAGCATCGGCCCTTGAGCTGCCGCAGCAGCGTTGCAACTGCCCTTCGAACAGCAGGGGAAAAAAAATAAAAGAAAAAAAAGCCATGAAGATGTTGAAACGCCTTCCGCTAAAAGTAAAGAGCAAATCCCAGTTGTGATGGGTCTGCTAAAACTTGATCCTGTGGGATTTAAGGCGATAAAGAGCTGCCAGGCTTGCACGTACTGCGATGGGAGCAAGTTGCGGGATGAAATCCCGGCATTAGAGGACCTATTTCCCGCTCCGTTGTTTGCAGAGGAACCCGCTGAGATGAGCCGGAGGAGCGCGAGCCCGGAGCGATGTGGAGAGCGAACGCGGTGAGTGCGGGGGTCGGGGCGCGGCGCTGAGCGGCGGTGCGAGCCTTGGGGTCCTGGGGTCGCTTCCAGAAGTGACCCCGTAAGTATTTATGGGGAACACCGAATGGAAAAGCGAAGCAAGCCAAGCTTGTGTGTATTCCCCCCCGGGTTTATTTATGCTAAACCGGTGCATTGCAAGATCCGGAGCTTCTCCCCGCCGCTCTGTGCGTGGCACGAACCCCCCCTCTCCCGGCCGTGCGGACGAGTTGTCCTCGCGCGGGCTCAGCTCGTGCGTCCCCGGAGGGGCGGGGGCTGCGGGTCGGGCTCCGGGGGCATCTCCGCTACGGACAGCTCAGATTTGCTCCCAAACGCAGGCGGGCGGGGGGAAACTTTCGAGTCTAGTCACTCGGAATCGCTTCCAGTCGCGCTCTTTCGGTTCTCATGCCACGTGAGATTACATTCGATTTTTTCCCGTAAAACATCCAGCCCGACTGACTGCTTTTCTCCTCTCCTCTTCCNCCCGTCTCGCTGGCCGCCTAGCTGCCCTCCTGGGATGCGATGGACCTCGCACTCTGCGGCGGCGATCACGCGTGCGGTCGGAGGCGTGGAGGCCGCCTGTGAGCCCGGGCACCGACGGGCGCGACATGCCCGCGGCCGCGGCCCCGCCAGCACCGTCCCCACGGGCACCCGCGGCTGCCGCCGCCGCTCCGTCTCCTGACGCGCTGGGTACGTGAGACGGCGCCGCGCGGCCGCGAGGGGGCGCCATCGTGCCGCCGCGGGCGCTCGGCGCGGTTTTGTGGGGAGCGGGGAGCTCTGGGCGCGGGCGGGCGGGGGTCTCGGGGCCGCGGGTTCGAATCCCCGGGTTGCGCACGGGTGCGAGCGGCCGCGCTGTGTCTGTGCCCGCCCGTCTTTTGTGCTGCGGCGGTGGGGACGTGTCCCGCAGCGCTATGACTTAAGAAGCACGTTGGGGAAGATTTTCAGTTAAACAGTCTCGCAAGCTCGTTTCCTTGTCTGCCCTGACGGGAGGTGATGATATAGCAAGCCCTTGTTTTGGTGTGCGCTTCAGCAGTGGATGATTCTGATTGATGCTGGAGATACGGCTGGCATGATGAGAGGGGAGATCTGAGAATTGCCACCCCTGATTGGCCAGCACTGCTGGTGCTTTCTGCATGACGCTTTGCAGCAAGGTTGGCTCAGTGTGGCACAGGGACTCCCCTCTTGCAGTTAGCAGAGTCAGTCGTGGGGGTGGAAATCCCTCGGGGCACAGGAACAGGGAGATCTTGCGGAGTCAGAGCTCCTTTTCCTCCCTCAGATAGTTTAAATCACTTCTTCTCTGGCTCATCTCTCTTTATATTCAGCCCCATACAGAGATTCAGTGAAGATCTGAAGTAAACCAATGCAGTGATGCTCATTTCTGGAACACCCTCCCCTTCAACACCAGTGACAACTTTGTGTCTGAGATCAGCAGTTCTGAGATACTCAAGTAAATGCCGCGTAAGAGGAGGGAGAAGAATTAAGATAGAATACTGTGCTGCTGAATCTGTTCCAGAGATGCGGTAGACTGTGCATGAGCAGCAGCTGCCGAGGAGAGATCTTCGGAAATAAGCCAGCATGTTTCTGGGATGCTGCATGATGTACGGAGTACATGGACTGGGGCTTCCAGCAGACCTCTGCCTCGCTTCTCTCATTTTAAGCTAACGCACCTCTTCCTACCAGACTGCGACTAAATTTTAAATAGACGTTCACACCAAAGGAAAACAGACTTTTGTTCCTCACCTGTTTTAGGAAGGCAAGGTTAAAGAGAAGGATGATGACACCTTTCTTTGACTGTTTCAGTCATTTTAATTTTGTTAACCGCCCAGGAACCATCTTAATGGCTGTTTCTCCTGAAGTTGCGCTGCTTTTTTTTCCTTTTTGTTGCTGCCTTGCTTGTGGGAGACCAGTTGCAGTTCTATCTGTCGTTGCCAACTCAAGCGTTTGAGGGGATGTAAGAGACTTGAAACAGAACTAGATGAAGAATGTGTTATAAAAAGCTGCTGAACTTTGTCTGGTGTCCAGAAGTTTTCAGTTTAGAACCTCCACTGGAGATATACAGTACATACTTTCTTCTTCTCTGTTGCTTTTCTCATACAATGTGATCGCTTTTACAGGGGATAAAACTGGCAAAGATGAGGAAAATTGGCTGTGCTCTCCTGGTACTCCAAGCTCTTCTTGCGCCTTTGGATCTTGTTTGTGGAGCAGAGAAGAATTATCCTGTCCTGAACATTGCAGTCATTCTGGGAAGGACCAAGGATATCACAGAGAGAGATATCAGATCTCTGTGGACCAGGGAGATGTCAGCAGACCTGACCGTTGATGTCAATGTAGTGACCCTTCTGGTGAACCAGACTGACCCTAAAAGCATCATAACACACGTTTGTGACTTGATGTCAGGTACCAAGATCCACGGAGTGGTCTTTGGAGACGACACTGATCAGGAGGCAGTAGCTCAGATTTTGGATTTTATTTCATCTCAGACTTCTATTCCAATTCTTGGAATTCATGGCGGGGCCTCCATGATAATGGCGGACAAGGTAGGAAGATTATTCAAAGCTTTTGCTACTCCAGTGCACTTTACTTGTTAGTTTCTATTGTGAATAATCACTGCAAGCACCTCAAAAAGGTTACCTCTAATTATCTCTTTATTTTAAGAAAGAAAAGGATATACAGGGTGGAGTCCTCATTGACTACTCACCAAATATTCTGGAATGTTTTGGGGTTCATACCTGAAACTCAATTTTCTTTCCACTGTAGTGAAACTAATTACACTCTACTCTCTACAAAATCTAATGCTGATCACCTTAAGAAAATTCTGTTAGCAAATACAACGTATGTCTGGAAAAAACAACAAAACACTTGAATCAAATAATTTTAGGTATAAAATACGAAATTATGAGCAGATATTATTTGAGCATGGCAGAGTACCAGCAAGTTATAGGCTTGAATGTATTTGAGGACAGTAGTTATAACGGGACATTTATATTAGCCTGGACTTTTGTGATCCACTAGGGTCTATAATTTAAATAGACTAGCCTTTATTCAGTGTCTTTGTTAAATTAATTCTTTACCAACAGATACTTCTAACTTCCTACTGTAGCCCATGAGAATCCACAGAGCATTGTCAGAACCCTGGAGGTAATGACAAATTGCCTTGTAAAACATTTCTTTACATAATCCATTGTGAGATTGTGGGATGACAAATAGAAGTGACTCATGTATGCAGCTCATTTGCTTTAACACTGCAACAGTTAAAAATGTATCTACTGGCACAGCAGGTAGGTTTGATCCTGTAGGGTGATCTGTGCTGCTTTGGAAGCAGCAGGTGTGTGGCACTTCCCAGGGCAAAGCGTTCTGCTGTGGATGGATGCTTGGCCTGAGGGTCTGTGAGAAGCTCTTGCTGATGCTGAGGAGCATGTGCTGCGTGGAAGGGAGTTTGTGTGGGAAGTCAGTCACTGGTTTTCCAGCACGCAGTTTGCATTGCACGCATCCCACATAATGTTATTTCCTGTTACATATACTCTTTAGGTTTTCTCATTTCCTAGAGATTATACTTACTTATAGATGACTTTTGAGTAGCCCTTCAATCTCTCTCTATATCCATCTGAATATGAAGTAGTTTTGTAACTTGGGGGGAAAGAAGCAGCAAGGATGTAATGATTACTTAAGACTGAAACGTCTGTAATGAACTTTTGAAACCCCTTCCCTCTGTGAAAAATGCATTCTGCTGTGATTAAAGAGATCCTTCATCTCTATGTATTGTGAATGACCTTTAAATCTTTTAATATGATGGTGAGAATAACTGCTGAATTATAGCAGAGATTCTGTAACAGTGGGTTGGACATCTTGGTTTATATGGAGAGATCATTATAGTCAGTGTTACGATCTGAAATGTAAGTGCAGCTGCCAAGAAACACAGATGGTTATTTTGTGTGCTTTTGAATTACTGTACAGATTTCCTTACCTTTCTGAAGGTAGCTTCATACGTACATAGGAACTGTATTTGATGTGGTCACTCAACTTTCTATACCAGTGTGAGAACGTTTGAGACTGAAGAACCCCGTGAGAGCTGTGTGATGAAACTGGCAAAAATCTGTATGGTATCAGTGCTTGGTAGCTGAATGCAGGATGTTCCCAATACAGATAATTATTATTTACTTCTAGGTAGGGGCCTCTAGAACATGAAACAGATTGTATTTTTCCTGCCTCAGGATGATAATATTGTGTTCCCACTGTATGCTAATATTGTCACTATTACATCACCATATTTGATTTCAGGGGTTATCTCAGTTTGATAATATAACACTGCTGAATCTTGACTTCTAAGATTTCCTTTTGGGAAATCAAAATTGTTCACTTGTGTGTTAAGGCAATCTAACAGAGCTTCCTTAGTAGCTTGAATTGGCTGGAGGAGTTTTATGTTTGTGTAACTGAAATTGCCTCCATTTTTATCTTGGCTGTTCCAGTCCGTGGTATATCTTGCAACTGCTTTTGGAACATAAGACTTGCATGTGTCACTCAATTAACCGACCATTTGGGAATGAATTTCTGGGAGCTGAAGGTGAAATTCACAGTGCTGTCAGAAAAGCAGAGGAGATAAAATCTGAGGGAGAAGAGCTGCAAATATAAAATCTGTTTTCCAAGGCGGTGTCAGGATTTCAGCTGAAACACATGGCTGCTGGCTTGCATTAAAAAATTGATCAGTGTTGAGTCTCCTGTTTCGTCTCCCACACTGAGATCACTGGGTATACACAAAAGGTGCTCGGGCTCACTCTTCCCTGTGGATGGAGTTCCCACCTACCTCTGGCACTCTGTGACCATTTCATTTGTCCTTACTGTGTGGCTCTAGTAGTTCTTTTCCTTCTCTGTGGAATCATGCTGATACTGTGTTTTAGATGACTTTTAAATGGAAATATGTGCAGGTGTTGTACCTGCTCATACGTACATCTACAAGCAAGGCTGACACGCAGGCAACACACTTCGGTGAAGTCTGTGCCAGTACCTATAAGATGCTTAACCATCCTAAGCATGAGCTGAACTGCGGATATCAATGAGAAGTCGTAGTCTCTAAAGCTTTGTACTCCTAAAGGCTTCCTTGCAATGTCTCCGAGTGGGTGAGCTTTCTGTTTTCTGCGCTGTTAATAAATGCTGCCCCTTGGGGTACAGTGTCCCAGCATGAGCACTGGCTGTGCACTGGGTGCTGCCATGCTGCTGTGGCTACCTCGCTGCACCCTTGTTAAAATTTGGTTGTGCAGCTGAGGGAATGCACTGTTTCATATGGATTATAACAGTCATGGCAGGCGTGCAAATCCAGTGGCACTGAAATGGTTTCTGAGCTTTCCCTCACCTAGCACCTTCTGTCAAAACCCTACCAATAAAGCTACGAGATGCTCATGGCTGTGCAGCACCCACCTGTCCCAGCTGCACTGTGGAGGTGCCCTGAATGGTGGCACCTGCTTTGCCTGCCACTAGTGTTGTCAGCTGCTGCTGGCAGCAGTCCTGCTGCTGATGATCTGGTCTTGGGTTTTGGTCCTCAGTTCTGCCATGGGCTCAGGGAATGTTCAGATGTCAGTGCACTGCAACAGGGTGAGAATTGTGTCTGGGGTATGTGTGCCAACCTGCTGTGCATCAGCAGCCCTTGGAGGACTTTGTTAACAGGGAGGCTGCTTGTTCATCCCGTGTCTGTTAGGATTTGAGGTCTTAAACCAAACACTGTTTAGGATCTGTTTCCTGACTTCATCATTTGATTTGAAACTTAGTTATGTTTGTTTCACCACATGCTATCGTTATAATGATTGTAATTAAGGTTTTTTTCTAAAACAGAACATTATGGTTAGTTCCACTACAATAATGATTTGTTTCCTTCAGAAGTGGGAAGAAGCTGCCCGTGTTGTAATAGCACCCGTGAGCACTGAGCATCTCGGAACCAGGCTGCTTTTGCATGTTTCAAAACTGAGTCTAACTTCTTATTAGAAACCTTTCTGAAAGACACAGCAATGGGAAGATTTTAGTGTGGTGGAAGTTTGTGTGCAGCTGAGCAGCACTGAAGGTGAGGGTGATTTTCCTTTAGGGCTATTAGAAAGTGACATTTCTTGGAACGGTCTTAAAATTGTTAAAATAAATCTTTGATATCCTAGAAAATACATCCTATGTATGATGAAATAATTCCTCATTATTTTCTGTGCTGACGAATTAACGTTGACAATTAACACTTTCCTTAATTGTTTAGTATAAAATCCATTCTGTATCTACCACCATCTTCAGCTTTCCTTTTATCTGCTCTGTCCTCAACAGTGAGTACAGAATCATAGAACAGAAGTCACAGGTCTCTGGGGGTTTCCCAACCCAAGCCCCATGTGTTGACGAGTGAGCTGCAATGTTGGGTCAGGTCCTTTGGGGCCTCCTGTAGTCCAGCTGTGAGTATCTCCATGGATTTAGGTGCAGCAGTCAATCAGTTTCAGTACTTCAGCTCTCTCACTGTGCAAAAATTTTTGTTATGTCTCATTAGAATTTCCCACTGCAGCGTGACTGTGAACTCTTGTTCTCCTGCGAGTCCAACTCTTGTTTGGTTTTAGACTTCAACAGCATCTGTCCTTACCTGTCCCATTCCTTCAGCAAACCCTCCAGCTTTGTGTGTTCCAGTCCTTCGGACTTGTTGGGAGATGGTGGTGGTTGTATGGGGGGAGCCTGAAAGCGGATGTGTGATTCCAGCCATGGTCTCATGAGTTCCAGGGAGGGAATGATGCCTTGTGAGCATACTGTGCATAAATGTGTTTCAATTCTCCTGCTTTAAAAATTGTTGCAAAGAATGCTGGAGGATGTAGGATTTCTTTTTTATTGTAGAATCACTTCTGGATGTTCCATGCCTGGATATCTTGCACTGTTCCATTGCATGCAAGCAATACTTCTAGCTTCTGCCTCTTGTAAAGGAGCAGTTGAATTTGATTTTCCTCCTTCCTTACTGTACTAATGCTGCTACAGAAAGCAAAACTTCCAGAAATTCATATTGTATTTTAACTGCAACAAAAACATAATGTTCATCTCCCTTTGGATATGTATAATAATAATAAAAAAGTTCTTGCACATGCTAAAGATTCTTATAACTGAGCTTATAACCCACAGTTGTGCATTCTATGTGCATGTGCTATGACAGTTGTAATTAAATGGTTAAAAATGCACTTGAAATCTGTCTTAAAGAGGCATGGACTGCATTCAATTTCTTGTGCTTTTCTTCACCTGGAACCAATGCTCGGGGAGAATGAGGTTGTTAGGATGCAGCGTGCTGCTTTGCATTGCTATGCTGGTGCTGTCATGGCTATGAGAAAGTGAAGTTTAACTGTGTTTGCTGCCACGTTTGCTACTTTGAGCTGTGCCTCAGAGCTCGAGGGAGCATTATACCATGATATGCCTTGTCTTCTTGCTTTCTTGTGCTCTCTCCCACCCTCTCCTACTTTTCTAAAGGATTTCCCTGCCTGTTTTGGAGACAGTTGTATCTTCCTCATTCTCCTCTCTTAGTTTGACAAAAGAAAGAATTTCCTGGAATACTGTGAGAGTGCGCTTGAACTGTCTCTCTGGGAGACAAAGAGAGATGAATTTGGTGTAGTTTATCCAAGCAGAAAGATGACAGTGACTGAAATTCTCTGTCTTTAAGAACTAGTAAGCACACTGTAGAAAGTGGAAATCTTTTGCTCACCACCACATCCTAGAGTTTACCTTGTGTTTGAGGTGACTGAGGTGTGTGCAAGGTCCTGTTTTCAGCTTGCTCCACTTTGCAGTGTTGTAGCTGAGCCCAGACTGCAGGATGGGATCCTATAAACTGCTCCTGGGTAGTGGAGTACAGTGTTTGGCTCTACTGGGACTTAATCTTATTTGCAGTAAGTGTAATATATTTTTGTCTCAAAGGTATCGTTTTCTTTCTCTTCACACTGTGTGTTCTTACAGTTCTTGAAAACAGGAATCCATAAATGCCTCCATGTGTTTTGAGCAGTAACGTCTTAAATCTGCTGTTAGGTCAGTGTCTAGATCATCCAATGCTTCCACCCAAGCTATTGGCTGCCTATGGGAAATTACAACACAACCAGCTCCCAGGAGGGAAAAGTAGGACACCAGGCCTTCAGGATAATTTTCTGATTGCAAAAATTCTTGGTGGCATCTTTAGAATTTTTTTTTCCCAGAGCATTCTCTGACATAAAACCTGAAATGATTTCCTTTAAGCTACAAAATAATAATGGGACTATAATAACACATATAAGGCACTTCTGGTAATCCAAATATATCTGATTCTGCCTGAAAATATTCATCTTAATAAAATTATGCAGTGAAAGAACAGAAGGGCTTTGATATCATGTCAAAAATGTTTTGAATGTCTTTTCTGTTAATTGTTTTGAGAGCTTGCTTAGATTATTCAAATAAGTAGTTTAATAGTCCTTTATATTGGCCACATTTGAGCTAAAAGTTGAATGTGAAGAATTTCTCTTCAAGAATGATACAATTTTGGACTTGCTTGAAGGATGTCCTTGATGGAGCTGTTGACATCAGTGATGGTACAGCTCGTTTTGCTGATGAGCAGTCTCTGCAGACTGGGACTGGTTTTGTCTGTCAGAAATTGGTGGTCATCTGGGCCAGCCTTGCACTCTCCTCAGACACATTCCCTCTCTCCTGGAGCTATGAAGTTGTGTGCATTTGATTGAGGGAGCCCAGCCTGGATTGTCTCCATGCCATCTGTCACCATATTGTTTAAATCCCTGAGATATTTTTTCTCTATTTCACTGAAATTAATAAAACGGTAGCAACAGCACTGGCTATTTGTTTGATTTACACTTGATGTTCTCAGAAGAATGCTTGCACCTGAGGTGTATAAGCTAGACGCACTGTCTGTACAAAATGTCCAAGGGTTGGTTCTCCTGCCACAGGACTGCAGTTGTGCTCCAGCTCAGAGCCCTCCAGATGGAGACCTGTGTGAAATCTACTGGCACCAGAGAGGCAGTACTGCTTGGAGTAAAGTGTTTTCCTCCAACCTGAGGAGGAGAGGCTTTGTCCTTTTGTGGAAATGCACAGCAGTTACCAAACCTGGTGGGTTGGTTTGGTCTTTTTCAGACACAAAGTTGAAGGGGTTACCTGCAGTGCAGCAGCTCTAACTTGTATGAGTATGCAAGTCTCCTGGAAAAAAAAAAAAACAGTACTTGCTATTCCAGATTTGTGACTGAGGTTTGGCTTGGTTACTGGCTTTTCAAGTTTTCCATGCAGATTGAAGAAATTTTTCACAAACGTACTTATCTGGAAAGTTTGTGCAGTCAGAGCTGTTCCTACTTCCCTAATCTCCTTAGCAGTCAGAGAGACCAAACTAACGGTGACCTAGGTAATCCAGCAACATAGCTGGGGTTATAAACTTGTCTTGAACTTCTAGAACATGGAGAAGTGTGAAACATCTCCATGTGGTTGTACGTGACAAGGTGAAGAATGCTTAGCATGATTGACTTACATTTGAATGAAAATGCCCTGTCCCTACAGACATTCAAGATCTGTCTGGACCAGGCTCTGAGCAACCCGATTGAATTGTAGGAATCCCTGTTCATTGCAGGAGAGTTGAACTAGATGGTCTTCAGAGGTCTCTTCCAACTCAAATAATTCTATGTACTGTGGTCATCCCCTTTTTTGGACTGTTTTAGTCCTTTCTGACTGTAAAGCACCAAGAAGTGTGTTGGAGGGCGATAGAAGGGATTTAATTAAAATGTGACCATGTATTTTCTATGTAGCTCCTAAATAACTTCTTTTGAAAGCCTTTTGATACGCATTTAGGAATGCTATGGTTTGAGAAATCTACATCTATGGTTTTTAGTATACGTACAGATTCTCCTCTCAGCTTTCTTCCAGATTCCAACAGTGAAGGTTGAGAGTGAGAGGGCATGAGAAAATAAATGCCATGTTTGTGCTTTTAATATTTTGTGTGGAAGCTCGTTGATTTGCTTCCTGTCAGGATGGAGCCTACACGGAGCAGCGGTTGGTGTGTGGGGCTGGCTGAAGACAGTGTGTTCTCCCAACAGTATTGCATATAATTCATCTTTAAGTAGCCTGGATGAAGATCTGATTTGAAAAGGGAAAGCTGGCTTCGAGGCTGTGCACTTTTCATCTTTAATATTATGCATACCTTAACATTAGACTTGTAGTAAGCTCACCCAGGGAGCTTCTTTATGGACAGCTGACTCACTAGTCATTTGTTTAGGCTTTCTATCCCCACTGCAATTTTGGCACGTGATTTCATCCCAAGCCTGCATGAGGGATGGCAGGCTGTTCCCTTGTTGCAGGCTGGTCACCTGCTGCAGCATGGCTGGTTGCGCCAGGCCCTGCTGTTGGCATGGTGCTGTGCTCAGCTATTTATTTATAGCCTGCTTTTGTGCATCTCGGAGCAGGATGCTTCTATAAATGCTTCATTTGAGGGACTGTAGGGTGGAAAGATGTTCATCTTTTTGTTTATTATCCCTTTCCTCACAGTGTTTCTCATCATTGCAGCTTCGGTTCAGGACTGTCTGCCTGTAATTTTTCAGTACCAACTTTTGACCATTCATGTTTACCAGTTTGCCTCTCCTCATGACCAGAATTCACAATAGCATTGCTTTGTTTTCACTACATTGATTTTTGTGCCTAGTGGAAACACATTGCATATATAAAGCCACTAGGAAAGAGGAAAGAGCGAGGATTTTATAGCCACCTTCCAGCTCAACACAATTTACAATACAATTAGGAACGACAGTTATAATTGGATAAACAGAAAATAGAATTAAGGTAATCTGTTCTAAACGCGCAATGTTTCTGTAATGAGTTGCTTTTAGGAGTTACAGAAACATATAATTACCAGACAAATTACATGTTACTTTTTTTTTCTTGTGCATGAGGCTAATTTAGTGCTCTGGGTAAATTGTGCTGGCAGAAGCATCAGAGTTATGCGAAGTACCTAATTGGGGTGAGAAGTTTTGTGAATTTGTCATAAGAAAGCAGATGCAAAAATTATGGAGGCTGTCTGTATTCTAGTCAGGTACTGTTTGGATGGACTACTTTATTTTAGTGTCACATTTTTTTTGTAAAAAAAGTAAGGTAACCCTGTCCTATGGCTTGTTTTGATCCATTTTCTGTTCCTTCAATTCCTTCTTGTCAGCTGTTACATGCATAAATGCTGAAATTTCCCATTGTGAAATCTGGATTCTAGCAAAAGATGTGGATGACTGCTTCAAAACCTTTAGCTTTATTTCATAACAGTGTAAAACAAAATTGAACTGGTACAAAAGATATGAAAATATGCATTTTGTTGTCTTTAGTTGCTCTTAGACTGAGACACCTGTGTCTCTCCAAGCACCCTTCTTTTGCTGCCATCCTCTCCAGCCTTTGTTTGTTATTCCTATCTATGGTTGAACATCACCCTAGCGTTCAGTTTCGTTTAATGCGATAGTTTTTTTCTGGTAGAAGTAGTGTTGGTTAGGATGGGATACACCTCTCTACGTAAAATCGTGTCCCTTAATATCGGGAGTACTAGGATTCTTCGAGTGTATACAGGGAAAAGATAATAGTTATGCTAAAATATGTTTAGCTGGAACAAAGAAGAATTGTCTGGAATCTCAAGAGAAAAGATCAAAACTGTTACAACTTTGAGCCAAGCCCGTTTATATTTAGTAGTAGAAAATACAGAAAGGGTGAGAAATTGAGGCAGGGTAATGGAGTGGTGGTGGAGAGCTGTGGTGGTAAGAAACCAGCAACAGAAGTTGCTGATGAAAGTTGAAATTTGTCTCTTTCTATTTCTGAAGTAAGAAATATGAGAAATCCAAAAGGATTCAGACAACCATTCCTTCCATCTTGGTGTGTCTTCAGGATTCCTGGCCTTGGGAGTTTGGAGAACTCTGCTGAGTGATTTCTTCACTGAGCACCTTGCATTCTCCCATAGGTGGACTTTTCTTTAAATACTTTTCCTAGTAGGGAGTCTAAACTGTACATAAACATCTCAAAGTTGATCTATTGGAGTCTGCATGTTTGTCTTCTAGTAACATTTTATGTTTTTGTGTCGTAAATTAAAAAAAATTCTTTTGTACAGCCTTTGACACAGAGTCAGCCTAGAGGCTTCCTAAATATGCAATCTCACTAATTTTTTTTTTTTTTTTGCTGTCCCAGTTTGTCCAGCACCCATGTCCTTTTAGGCAAATGTCCATTTATATAGAAAATTGAATTATTCTGATTTGTGGCGATAACTGTACATTTTTCCATGCATTTTTGTTGCATACATGGGCTCTGATGGGGTGCCTACAACCTTGAACTTGAGGAACTGGCATTTGAAAATATATTGACAAATCTTTTCTTTCACAACTCATTTTCAATTAAATTAATCTGATTTTCAGATCTCCCTCTAGGGGCACTGGAATACTTGGAAGCAGGGCAAACTGACAATGTATGAAAACAAATTGCTTTCCACAGTGTTATGGTGGCCTGCTGATTCTGCAGTCTCCCCTACATGGTGTTTGAGAATGTGTTTTGCTGTGGCTTTAGAATATTATTAAGACTTACATTTACTGGCACTTATAACTTAAATTGCAGTTATGTGCACAGTACAGATTTGTGGATCATTAATTATATAAATGCTGATGTCATCCAAACAGCTGGCTGTATGACATTGAAAAGAAGCAACAGCTTCTGGGAGCAGAGCAAAAGAAAGCATCGCATGAGGATATTTTGGCTGCTGTCAGGGTGTGCTCTCTTGCAGAAGGAAAAATACACGTTTGCATGATTTCTTTTCTCTAGATTGGGTAAAATAAACAAATAATCCTTGCTGCATTTCCTAGATAAGCTCATTCTAATACTTCTTGTACATTTTTCTAGGTTGCCACATTTTCTGTTTTCAAACTTCTTCCACATCGGGATGGTGCATCTGGCTACAGTCTGTTATCTCTGTTGTTCTTCCATCATCATTTTGTAGCCTAAGAAAAACAGGAATATTTCCAATATTCAGGAAGTGAAATGACACCTATCTCAATTCATTCACATCAGTTCTAGCGTAATTAGTAAACACTCTTACCATTTAAAATATTCTGAACAGTTGTTAAATGGCTTCTCACTATATGCAATACTTTCAGATTTCCAATTTGTCCTAAAAATGCATCTTTATAGTCTCTGTGTTAAAATTTAAATGAATGTGTGGATACTTCATACAGGAGTGAGCTGTTGCCTGCAGCAAGTTCCTTTAATGGCCTTTGAAAGCCTTACCGATGTCATTTGTGTGCTTGCATAAGTTGTTTTCTGTAAGTGTAGTTGTGTTTTCCTGTGCTAGGTGACTGCTGACTTGAGAAGAGCTGCTCTGTGATTTACCCTGTTCACAGTAAGAACTTGAGATCTTAAAATAGTGAGTTATCCAATAATAAAATGTAACGGTCCAGCTCAGTAATCCTTATTCCAGTGTAAGTCCTATTGATTCGTTAAGCTGCAACGGGCACTTCAGTGGATGCTGCCTGAAAGCTGTGGAAAATGTAGGGCAAAATAATGAACTTCACTAATTTCCCAACTCCTACTGCTTTCTTTGTTACCGTGTGATAAGTTACAGACATGCAAAAACTTGTTTTCAGCATGAGTTGTTATAAAACAATTCTCTTGCGTAGAGATACAATCGTTGCTTCTTAATATATGGAGTTTGAGTTGGAGGTCTGTCTAGTCCAACGCCCCTGCAATGAACAGGGACACCAACAGCTCGATCAAGTTGCCTACAGCCTGGCCCAGGCTGTCTTTGAGTGTCTCCAGGGATGGGACATCCACCACCTCTCTGGGCAACCTGTGCCAGTGCCTCACCGCCCTTACTGTAAAAACCTTTTTCCTTATACCCAACCTAGTTGAAACTCAAAGCCACATATTGGGCTTAAGGCATGCTCCGGTAAAAAGCGGTTGAAACGTGCCACCACCACCTCACTGTGCTCACATCCACTGTTGGTCAGATGATATCAGTGCCTGACACTTCTACATAAAGGTTTGTCACTGAATTTCTGTTTCATACTACTGTTGTCAGGTACCATTGTGTCAGTGTGCCTCTCTGCTGCCATCTGTCACTCAGCAACCAAATGTAATGGGATATTGGTGGGAAGGTTCAACCACCACTGCCATTCCAACATCTTCCTCTGGCATCATGGGCCAACATACTACAATAGGAGGCATTACTTGCACAGCAGCTCTCAAGCTTCATTTTAAGTATGAAATATGATCTTCCTTCAGGTCACTTAATGCTTTAATTTGCATGTTAAAGTTGCTGTGTCATTAAACAGCTTTTCTGGTTCAGCTCAGATGGTGGTATGTTTTCCTTCTTAACAAGCTTTCTGGGCTTGTATTAAAAAGCCCCGTGTTCTCCCTCCCTTAGCTTCTTTTAAAATCAAGTATGTACAATAAGACTGACTCCCTGTTGAGCTGGCTTAATCATTTGTTTTTCCATCTGCGGAGAGTCCGTTCCCAAAGTAACTTCAAAGAGCCCTGCCTGAGTAAAAGCTTACAGCTTTAGAGCAGCAAAGATTACAGAAATATGCTTATGCAATAGTTTGAAACCTCTGGCTATCTTGGGATGGAGGTTAGAGCTGAATATGTGCCTCTATTATTCTGTTACTATAACCCGGAAAGGTTTAGAACTGGAAATTGTACTGAGGTAACTTTGGCAGTGCGATGCTGGGAGAGCATAATGTGGCAGCCAGAGGTGCTGGGGGGGCAGCAGCTCTATGAACCCCAGGTTTGACATGAATTGTCCATAATGTACCTGCAGCAGCACATTCAGAATGTTTGTTTTATTTTACACTTAATCCAGTCTGATCTGTGTGAGCCTTAATCAAAGAAACCTCAAGCAGAGTGGCTCCTGGGAGAGTGGTTTCTTTTAAAATCTTCTAAAAATAACAACAAACCCCCTAGCCACTATGGAGAAATAGATTGAGATAAATTTTTTACATCTAATGTGTATGTCGTATTTTTGAGTACAGTAACAAATATATAGCAGTTAAAATTGCCATCGATGTGTTTGGGAGGATCTGCATCCTAAAGCTGCAATGTAAGTAGTTCTTATTTCTGTGCTCTGCAGACCACGCCTTATGTGTGGTACTACACCCAGTGTCTGCCATCTTCATTTTGGAATGCTGTTGCTTTATTTTATTGTGGTTTTTTGTTTTGTTTTGTTTTGTTTTACATTTTTGACAGAGCTCCTGTTTGAAAGTCAGCATGTATGGGATTTGCCCTAAATTAATTTCCTGTGGAGAGAAAGGCTGTAAGTTTATTCTCAGTATAATGACTCTTGTGGATTATAGTATCTGTCAGTAGAAATGCACTGCTTTGATTTTAACTGTAACTATTTCTAACTGTGGCCAAGATCTTAATTTTTAGCTTAATCAAATCCTTGCCACAAGCAAATCTAATTCTGGCATGCTATTTCAATCACACAGACTTTCATTTCTGACTAAGGATTGGAAGGATTAACCCAGATTTTAGCAGTTCTCTCCATGACCGGGGTGGATAGGATTAAAATTTCTGTGCTGCTCATTGTGGATGTTTATTTCAGTTTTTAAGCATTAGACTTCTGTCTTTTGACCATGACTTTGTATTACGGAAGGTTTCTGAGAATAAGAGCATGACTGAGGTCAGTATGCTGAATTTACTGGATGTTACTGTTTCAATTTACAAAAAAACAAAACACAAAAGCAAACATAGCAAATGTGCTTAGCCTGTTTACAGGAATGAAATGTATGGTTTATCATGCAGCAGATTTTACAGTCTGTAGTAAGTTCATCAACTTGGAGACATTGTAAAAATAAATACTTTTGAGTTGGGAAAGGTAAAACAAGAATTAGATTAGGTTTATAGGACCAAGTTGGAACATCTTTCTGAAGCACTGATTGCATGAAACAAACTTTTCTGTGCTGATAAGGACCAGAATCTGGTAGGAAATCTCTGAATACTTTTTGTTCGTGTTCTGCTAGAGATGATTTTACTCAACTATGCAGGAAATGGGGAAACAACTAGATTGTCTGCAGTTACTCTCTGAGACTCTGAAAAGCTCTGGCTAGTTCTGTCATGGTTTTGGAAACTGGTTACTCATGTGACTGGGGAACGGGAAGTTTTACCTGCTGGTGGAGGAAGGGTGAATTGGTTTTGTTCATAGACTCATAGAATCATAAAATCTTTTGAGTTAGAAAGGACCCACAAAGACCATTTACTCCAACCTTCCTGCAATGAACAGGGAGGGACACCTACAACTTGATCAGGTTGCTTGGGGCCTGGTCCAGCCTGACCTTGGATGTTTCCAGGGACAGGGCATCTACCACCTCTCTGGGTAACCTGTGCCAGTGCCTCATCACTCTTGCTATATAAAAAAAAGCTTCTTCCTTATATCTGGTTTAAATCTCCCTCCTTTAGTTTAAATCCTTTCTCCTTTTCTTGTCACAACAGACTCTTTAAATGAGTCTGTCCCTTCTTTCTTATAGCTTCTGTTCTTGATACTGAAAGGCCAGTCTCAGATCTCCCTGAATCCTTCTCTTCCCCAGACTAAACAGCCCTAACTCTGAATCTGTCCTCATAGGGAGGTATTCCATCCCTTGGATCGTTTTTTGTAGCTCTTTTCTTCATGTGCTCCAATAGGTCTACATCTCTCCTCTACTGATTCCACATCTGAATGGTGCAGAGCAGAGGGACAGGATCACCTCCCTTGCTCTGCTGGCCATGAATGATTCTTTGGATGCAGCCCAGGATACAGCTGGCTTTCTGGGCTGCCAGGGCATGTGACTAGTAAAAATGAACCTGAGGGAGGAATATGATAGCTGGAGGCAGGATGACGAAAAGCTGTTTAAACATCAAATAAATGGGTATGAGGACTAAAACTAAGGTGGACATGATTTAGGTGGGAAACTGAAGGTAGTAAACAGTACTTGGAAGGGCATAATTATGGACCAGCTGCTGTTATGATGGAAATTGGTAGATGAACAAAGGAAGAGGACTTGTGGCATGAAGTTCTTTCCAATACTACGTTTTTATTCACTTTTATATTATGATAGTGATAACTAGAGTAGAATTATAGGATTATCTCCAAACCTAGCTAGCCATATATAAATGCCAGATTTGGTGAAGATAAAGCGTGCTGAGTGGAATTCTAGTATGTAACTGTTCTTAAAGTTAAGGGCTGTGCTGATCAGCTTTGGAGAGTAAGATAGGCCTTGTGACTGGTGTAGGAACACAGCAGAATGTTGCCAAATTTCTAAAACTTCAGCTCCTAGAAACTGATATACTACTTAATTCCTGAGGAAGTGTTAATTTTACATTTTTAAAGTAGGAGAATTTTTGAGTTTTGTTTGGGTATTTCTGCCTTTTTGTACTTCATTCTTTTCATGTGCCTCAGGCAGGCACAGAATTCTCAAGGGAGAAGTGATGAAGGCATACTCTCGACTTGAAGTAACAGAACTGTTTGCTGCATGTCGTCCTGTCTTATTAGGAAAAAAGAGAACCTGTTAACAGCCATGGAGCTGTGTGCTTAGAAAGCTGCAGTATTCATGGAGGTGAAAACTTTGTGAGTTGTGGGGTCTAATCTCGTTGTCTGGGTGTGAGGTTGGCTGCATGTCAGAAATGCAAACCTAGGTACGCTGTAGTTTATAATACATAAATCTGTGGACAGTCTGAGGTACAGTTGCAGCTGGACACCCAAAACAGTGTTATTTAATGGCCATGCTGGAAATTCACGTCTGTTCTGTGGACTGAAGACAGAACTGAGTAAGCATGCAATAAATCTGTCGATTTTATTGATGACAATGACTTTGTTTTGCTTTAGAGAACCAAAATGTTAGCACCCTGCTTGCATGAATATCTTCCACAGGATGTTTTTAATTTTAATGTGTTACATAGGCATATAGAAGCTAATCATTAACTGCCTGTGTATATTCAAGCTCAGTAGATCTCAGGCTGAACAAGTTCCCTGTGCCATCTAATTGCTACTGCCTTGTACCAGTTACCGTGATCATTTTTTTCAAAAGTCTCTATCATCTGGAAGTCTCTTAATGTTCCAGTAAATACTTTCAGGTTCAAGTTTGTGTCAGTATTACTGTCTCCATAAATAATAAGGAGTTCAAGGCCAAGCAGCCTTGGGCACCAAGAACTGACTTGTTGAAAATGCTGGCTTACTCAAAAGTTTGGTTTACAGAACAAAATCCCATTAATTCTTGCTTGTGCTCTGGAGAAAGGGCTTATAGTGAGTGCTATCACAAAAAGGGAAGGTGTAATGTGCTAGGAGTTAACATGCATATAATGACTTGACTAAGAGATGTGGTAATAGCAAGATTCTTGCATGCAACCATATCAAGGAAGCAGAAATTGCTGTAACAAGTAGGTGTTAGCTCACTTCTGAGTGTACCTGGGGCAAACAAGTTCCCTCCAGGTGGAGACCTGACCCTGAGGTGTAGGATGGGTTGCTGCAGGGCAAGCACAGTGTGTGGCTGCCTGCTGTGCTAGGCCCTTGGGCTGCCATTTGCCCTGTGGCACAGGGCAGTGCACGAGTTGCCGCTGGCGTTTGGGGTTGACTGGAACTGAGAGACTTTCAAAGGCTCAGTGAGATGTTACCAATATAGCTTTAAACTTTCAAAATCTCTCCTGGCTGTTTCCCCCAGGTTAGTGCTTGCCCTCACAGCTGCCTGAGGAACTGAGGATTTCAGGTGCTTCCTCACAGCTTGCATGGTTGTCAGCTGAGTGGGGTTCTTCACAGATACCAGGCTTGGCCTCTGGTCTTGTTGAGCAACTGCAAATGAGTGTTACTATCACTGAGAGTTTGATTTTATTATTGAATAGATCTTATATAAGGCTAGAGAAGGTAGTGCATTGCACAGAATGTACAGTTTGTGAAGACTTGAGCAGGATCAGAATGTATTCTCTGCACCCGTGAGGCTCTGCTTCAAATGCAGGGCATGACAATACATACACAGCAGAACATTAATGAGGGAAGACTATAAAGACATTAGTTATGCTGCACTATTTGTATGCCATTCTGTGCAGCGATGCTTAATGAACTGAAATGGTGTCCTTGCAGGAATGGAATTTTCTTCCTAAAATACTTTAAAGAAACATTCTAAATCCTTACTGATAATTTAGTGCCAGAGAGCAAGGCTGAAGTGATGTGCTAATGAATGCTACATATGGTCTGCAACACATGGGTAGTACTGTTTATAAATAAGTTTTTGCTCTAGAAATGACTGAACTGCAAATTGGATAAAATTCTGCTTCAAAGTGACCAAGCTTGCTTCTTCCCTGAAGCAATTCAGGCTTCTTCTAGACTTCATTAATACCAGAATTATCATAATCTGTTTGCCTGTTACAGCTGTTTCATTTTCAGGGACCTGCAGCAGCCAATTATTTTGTGATAAAGTGCTTATTAAGGAGACTATGTGGCCAAGTGGAAGGAAAAGGCCCAGGTGGGAAAGTGCTTTGGAAAGTTTTTTAAGGCACCTCTTAGTTGTGCTTCTGGGAGAAAAGAAAAATGCAATTCTATAAGTGTATTCTTAGTGGTTTTGTTGTTTGTGCAAAGATGCTTGCTTTCTTGCAGTGGAGATAAGAGGAGTGGATTTGAACAAGAAATTAGAAGCATGCTCTGTTTGTACTCACATTGTTAGAGTAAGGCAATGCGAAGAGCTGGAAAATGTTGGTGTAATTTTGTGGATTCCTTTTCCAGGCACAGGTTCACGGATTTCTTTTTGAAGGAGATGGCTTTATCTTTAAACTAGCAAAGCCAGTACTGCTTATTAGCATTTATTTTCACTCTCTTAATGAAAGAATATGTGCACAGACGATGAAATAAAGCTTTCTTGCTAGCGGAGGGGAAACTTACAGAATGGGAATGTTTTCATAGTTTTATTGACTTTTTTCTTTCCTCATTTATCAACTGAGGTTTAGAGTTTTTTATTTTAAGGTAATGCTCATTTGCATTCAGCTTTATTTTCTTCATTTAAGGTCTTGAGCCTTGATTCTCCCCTTACCCATACTGTTTCTTCTTTAGACTGATGCCTACTGCTGACAGAGGGGAGGATTGGAAAGGGATTTTGAGTTTATCGTCTCTTACATTCTCTCCCTCCTTTGCTGCTTCTTGATCTAATCTGACTGGTACACAGAAGCCCTCAGGGCCTCGGTTGAGTTGCCTGTGGTCAGCCTGAGCTAAAACTGAGAGTTGGCCTCCTGCCTCAGTTTCATTGGAAGTGTCTCTGAATGGCAGCTGTGCTTTGTGCTGTACTTGAGGTAGCAAACTTAAAGGATTCACCACATAGTCCTTCCAAGTGAAGTCTGAGAGCAAAACTTAAAGAAACATTTAGCAAGTCAGCAGATTAATGGTATAGTCTGTATTGTTTTAGCATCTGGTTTAGGAATACCAGCAATTTTAGTAGTTTCAGACAGGCTGTTGGACCATTCTGTAGTGTTTGCTTGTTCTGCTCAGAATTTTGATGCTTTTGTAAAATTTTGGAGTTGAAGCAGTAGGTAGTAGTGACCATGCAGATTTGGAAGGAGCCACTAACCTAAGCGTTACGACGGAATGAAGTGCAGAACCCTGTTGTTCGTGCTGTCAGAAAGGTACTTTCTGCCAATTGCAAGATCTTTAGTCTTCAGTGAGGGGAAAAACCCATCATATTCTCCTACTCTGGCACTGTTGTAACATTACCCATGTTATCCAGGCTGATTTAGTGAGCACAGTTTCAGTCACCACGTCTATGAAAACCTTTTTTTTTTCTTTTTCCTCCCCTGTGGAAATTATAATATCTGACACATTGATTAATTTCTGCTGATCCATTTCTCTTTGGGAGCTGCCTCACTGAAGTATTGAGTGATGAAGCTTCCTACTGCTGCAGACAGAACATCAAGTAAATAAGCTGGAAATCCTAACTGAGAACAACTGCCTTAATGCAATACTGGGAATGAGCGCTAATTTTGCATTACTGCGTATTTCCAATAGACACTTAATCCATTAGCTGTTCATATCCACAGCTCTTGTCAGGTAACCTGACTTTCACGTTGGAGTAATTTATCATGGCAGCACATATCTAGGAGATAATGTATGGGTAATGAATTGCTTCTCTTCTGCAACATTTGATTGGGCCTTTTTTCGTAAACAGTAGCTTTTGATTTCTGGAGAAGATGACAGAAAGAACAAACCAAACTGCTGTTTATTTCTCCTTAGCTTATCTTAGGATTTGTGTGGCTACATGGCATTGAGAAGAAGCCTAGAATGTGTTTTTTTGTTGTTTTTTTTTTTTTAATCCCACTGAGACACATCTTTCTAGGGTAGATAAATCTAGTTAGAGATGTATGCTGAAACTTGTTGAAATGTTATGCCAGTACTAATGCTATAAACAAGTGCTGGAGTGTTCTCTGCAAATATTCCTGTACCATTGTGGATCCACTGCAAGTTGAATTGCAGATACGCGTGCCATATATACAAAGCAGAATAGCACACAGAGTCTTGAACGATGTTTTTCCATTTAAAGTATGTGTTCCTCTCAACTAGGGCTTATTTCTATACCACTGGCCTGTGAAAAACTAGAGGAAAAATAAACCTCTTTACTGATCTTGAGGCATTACTGCATAATGCCTCAACTTGTATTGGAAAAATTCAGAACACCATGCGTAATTAATCAGAAAACTTTACATGTTAATACCACTCTGTTTTTATTCTGCCCTTTTTGAGGAGGGTGGGCGCCGCACAGGAAGACCTCCCAGGGCAAAGCACAGTCTGAGGAGGAAGGCTTAACAAAGTGAGGCTAAAAGATGCAACGGTGGATGTCTGCAAAATTAAGAAGCGAGCACAGTGTTTTATGCCATGGCCACATCTCTGAAGGAGACAATTTGTGTCCAGTATGTGTCTTCCACAGACACACTTTGGTGGTATTCAGAAAAAATGAGTGTTTTGTCTAATGTGTGCAAAATAACTCATGCAGCAGGTGTACTATTCAAT
The DNA here is from genome assembly GCA_013399175.1 of Odontophorus gujanensis. Classification (NCBI taxonomy): domain Eukaryota; kingdom Metazoa; phylum Chordata; class Aves; order Galliformes; family Odontophoridae; genus Odontophorus; species Odontophorus gujanensis. Next base: position 216,041 of record VXAB01000053.1, read on the forward strand.
AAAATGGTGTTAATCCAGGGACAGATAGCTTGGCACTTCTTTTTGTTATGCTTTTCCTTTAAACTTGCTAATCATAGTTAATGATAATTATAGTAGTTCAAGCTATAAAATCAGAATCTGAATTGGTAATATTGTCAAGACTATGGACAGTGTTTGGTTGTACAGGAAAAATGGGTGTATGAGGTACCGTCATCAACAGAGGAAAACACTGACATTATCACTTGCACAAATGCATTTTTTGCTAATCACATGATTAGTACGTGTTATAATTACAAAGGTAAATGCCTTTTATCTAGTTTGTGCATTTAAATCCATTTAACTTAGCTGCTCAGTCTGTAATGCAAAATAAGCACTGCTTGCCATTGTAAAGATGTTTTCCTTGATCTCATCTTAAAAGAAGGCAAAAATGGACGCTATTTACATAAAGGAACAATAGACCACTGTGTACCATAGAAGTGTCTAAGCACAGTGCTGAACTGACCTGTTTGCATGCTGTGACAGGTAGTTCAGTGCTACAAAAGATCCTTCTTGTCCAGGACACCGTTGAAGCAGTACTTGTGATCTGTTGCTGCTCTCTGGGAATTTGGAATCTCTATTTTCTGAAAAGAGCAACAGCACTCTGTTTAAAGATAATTGCAGGCTTGCCTCCTTTAAATTGTGAATAATATCAGGACCCTATCTTGGTATGAACTGCTGTGTCGTTTTCAGGAAAGTCCAAATAAAAGCTGTAGTTGTCCCTGGCACGTCAGGGATGTAATGGAGGTGTCTGTTGGGCAGCATGTCAGTGGAACAATTAGGTTTAGTGCAAAGGATTCCCTCTTGGCAGAGCTGTCAGTCAAAATACAAGTAGAGGGTGAGAACCAACTATCCAGCCTTGGGAGCCTCTGGGCAGCAATTCCAAGCCTCTGCCTGCTAGCATAGGTGATGCATAACTACTATCCCAATATTTTTGGATTTATAGCTTGTATGCTGACAAATGAGATTGAACACTCTCGAAAACCAAAGTGCAGTCTTTAGGATGAGGCAGAATGTCAGTGCATTGTTTGTGGTTGGTAACAAGCTGGGCTGTGGCTAAATCTAGGGGAAGGCTTCCCCGATAGCTCATGAAGGATAAGTTTTAGGGACGGCTTTGAAGCACAGAACTCCATCAGGCTTTGTGTTTGTCTTTGTGTGATGGCATGATGATTCATTGCATTGTGTAAGCTGAAGATAACAGAAGCACTTGACATCTGCAGGTTCCTAGTTCACTGTAAGGAACGTAACAAATGTTAAATGATAAACAGATACTTGAATGCTTCCTTGAATACAGACTGCTAGAAACAAAACCAACGGCCAGCAGTTATTTTGTTTTCATAGTCGAGTGTTCTTAGCAAGGTATTTCTTTGTAAACACAGCAACATTTTCGTTTTATAAACTTTCACTTCATGTGATTCAAATCAGTGACATGTCAAAAGTACATGTTACAGCTACATTTATGGTGACAGTTCCTTCAGAGTAATTGTCTTATTTTAACAAAGGAAACAGGCAGGAATTGTCTGTTTGGAACTTGCCTCGCAGGGTACAGCTGTGCACAAGCTTCTGCTTTATTCTTGGGATGTGTTTCTTGAAATTCAGCAACTTCTGTTGCTTTAATTACTTGACATATGTAACAAAAAATTGAAGATAACGCTCCTAATTTAACTTGTAAAGTATATGTGAGACCATCCTCCTCCTATTTTGTGTGTGGGAGATAGCTTTTCAAGATAGGATGTATAGAACATGGCATAGAAGTGTGGGATGATTGTTTCTGCTTTTCATGCTAGAGTTACTTTTCTTAAAATACTTCTTTTGCATTTCTTGTTGCAGTGTTAGAAGTTTTCATTTCCCTTGCAATATGGAAAGCCTCAGGGCTCTGTGCTCTGCTAGAGTTCTCAGCCAAAATGTGCTTCACATTGCTGAAAATCCAGCTCTTGCTTCTTAGCAGTTGGATTCTGCCTTTGTCCCCAGCTCCAGAATTTGTGTGTGCTGTCAGTCTGGGTTGTGCTCTACCTCCAAGTTATTCTGTGAGGCTGCACCTGGGAGGGCTATTTGTGCAAGTTCATTATCTCTTCCTACTCTCCTGTGAGTGACTCACAATGTGATGTTTTCACCCTCTTGTCCCTCACACCAGGAGTTTGCAGTGTCAGCACACTCAGGTGGAGATCTGCAGCAACATCTCCAAAATTAAAGCTGATCATTGTGACCATGTAAATACGTGGTTTAAGCTTTGGAGTCACCAATCTGTAACGTAACTCACAGATTTGTTTACCTGTGGCTTGTAGAATATCTAGCTGCTGGCTCAAACACAGGTTTAATTCAAGAGATTGTATATCCTTTAGATGTAATAGCGCTGGGAAAGGGGAACTTTTGATAGCAGCTTTTTCTCATTTTTGGAGCAACTTGTCTAAAGTATATGGAGCAGAATTTCTCTGGGCCATGTTTTGCTGTTAAAATATGTAAATGAGTCTTGCTTTTTCTTACATGCAGCTGTCCTGGAGGTAAGCTGTATTTGTTCTGTGGCAAGTGTAGTGTTTCTCTTTTAATTTTAATGTGAATTAAGAGCTCAGGTGAAGATTTTCTTTCTTTGAATACTCTACAGATTTTCCTGGCTGTAATTTATGGTAGCAAGTCAGTGTTCCCAGTCTGCCCTGTTTCCAACATGTAGTTAAGTGCCAGCATTAAGTAAGCATGCTATTGCACGCAGTCAAGGCTGCCTAGACAGAAGGAGACTTTTTACAATGCACACCAATACCTTTACAGGAACACTCAGGGTTTTGAGCAGTATACCAAGGTGTACTAAGGGGACAGTGCAGGCTTCTGAAAGCAATTAACTTTCTGCATTTTCATGCGTGCTCGTAAATTATTGCGCCCAACTTCATGTGTTGAGCACAGGAATTACATGAAGCTAAAATCTGTGTTGTAGAACTGATGTCCCACTAGAATAGTGAGAAGGATCTTCGGAAACGTGGCTCAAGCCTCTTCAGAATGAAACAAGTCCAAGCTGAAACAAAATCATGTGCTGCTGATTGCTCTTAAGCCCTGAGAGCTCTGACTATGCCACCATCTTTTCTACTTCAGCTTGATGAAGAAAGCTGAATTTGGCAAATTAAACGTTCAGTTAAAAGCTCATTAGAAGCTATGTGTTTTGACTGATTTTAGCGAGTAAATTTAATTGGACCTAATGGATTTTTATCTATAATGCTTTAGTTCAGAGGAAATATTTTTAATGAGAACTTTTTAGAACAGATTTTTTAGATGCTATTCTGTCAATTTAAGCAATTGAAATAGAAATAGAGACTATGGGAAACTAAGAACATTTAAATATTACAGATCAATTTTAGGTTTATTTTAAAATAAGAGTTTTTGTATTGAAAGTGGATGTGAAAATGGATGCAACTTTATAAGAGAATTTCACACTTTACCTCATATAAACCTTATTAGTATGAATAAATCTTATTTGATGTTCCTCATAACTTCGGTTTTCATTGTGCCATAATTACTTATGTTCATGCATAACTCAGTGCTGAGAAAATGAGTGAAGCTGGAGGCTGCATCAGACATCTGGGAAATGAGGTAAGTTGGGGGATAAGCACAGGAGTTGAGTGTATTTGTAGAATGATCAGTAGTGATTGGAAGTTACAATTTAGAATGAGAACTGTATGTCCTAATGATCCCTCTGAGATGAGCAGTTTTGATTAACTGATCTTCTGAATATTCAGGAAGATAGGAAGATGTTACTACATCATATTACAACTGCTTGATATAGTTAAGAATATCTTATAGCCATAAAACTCCTCACAGACACTGGAATCTGGGTCTTGGGTTCAATATTTTTGTGGGAGAAAATGGATTTTTCACACAGAAGAGTTATCTTAGCATGGTCTGTTTTGAAGTCTTTTGTACACTGTAAGGAACAAAAGAAATCTCCTGATTTATTCCAATGAGGATCCATTTTACAGTTCTTAACAGTTAATTCCATCATGAATTGCTTGAGAGCTTGCAGGCATCTGAACACAGTATCACAGGAGTGCTACATCTGTGGCTCCTGCTTCTTTCTAAAGAAATCACTTCTCTCCTGAAGCTTTAGCTGTTGCCTGTATGAGTCTGCAGCTTCAGGGGCTGCCAGAAGTGCTTGCCTCATGGGCAAACATGGAAGTGCTATCCAGAAGGAACATCTGAATCAGTCTGTCTGTGTGAAGTTGTTGCTGCTGCAGCAGTAGCTGCTCTGCAGTCTTAGGAAGTGCATTGCTTCTCACACAGCTGATCTGGTAAGTGCATCTGGTGATGATGTGTGAGGAAAACATCAAAACTCACCTCTAAGTGTGGGGCCTGGGCTGGTACTGGGCACAAATGTCAGGCTTTGAGGAGAAGTAGACCAGTCACCCCCCGCTATCTTAATGTTATTCTAAAAGTGTGAGCTGGGGCAGGACCAGTGCCTGTACCGGCTGTGTTTTCTCCTTTGGAAAAGACTCCTGGTCTTTTCTAAAACTGTGATTCATAACTTTTAACATGTCCATACCCACAGTGTTCAGTATTTTCTTGTGTGGGAGTGCACAAATAACCTTGGGAGGAATGACAGAGGTTTCTCATTTCTATCTGTTATGAGGACTGCAGAAAGAGAAGAGAGTTGTGATTGTGCTAGTACTTACAGCTGCTTTTGTTTGTTTTTGCAAACTATGGCTAGTGAAGTGCCCGTCTGTTAGATACAACAGCCTATAGAGGACTGTGAGATGATGATACACTCTCTTGTGTTATCAGTTGTTCTAGGTCAGCATTGATGTGCACTGAATTTCAGTGTCTGTGGGTGTCAGTCTGCCACATCATTAATGTTTGGTTTTATTTTTATTTTTTTCTAGTTGAGTAAACTTAGGATTTCTGAGATGGTATGGACTTTGAATACCTGGGAGTCAGAAGTTCAGCAGATGCAATCTCGTGCCTTACATTTGAAATCCATCTTTTTTGACACTGTTGTGCAACTGTCAAATGCTTCAGCTCATATTTTGTTTCTGAGGAATAGTCTCTTAACTAAGATCACGAATGCAATTCCCATAGACCACTGTAGCATGCAGAGCATATGACAATGTCCCATTGATGGGGATACTGAGTAACAGCATTACTGAAGGGTGCCTGAAGATATAGGGCTGTTGTTGAGAAGGGGCTAATTAGCTGAGTGTGCTAATTACTGCTCAGTTGCTGGGATGTTAGCCAGCCCTGGCTATGGATCTAATAAAAATGAAAGGTCAGCTGTGTACGTGCCCTGTAAATCACTGGTACCATCCTTTCTGTGTTAGCTCTCTCAGTAAGCTACTGAACATGAAATGCTCCAGGATTAATTCAGTAATGCTTCCTGCCGTGCATGCTTGGCTGTACAGCACTGGCTTAAAGTTCTCTGGCAGCAGTATAAGTTTGGTTTGCAAAGGTGGCAGATGAGGCAGCCTGAAGAGAGCTGCAGGGAGGGTAAAGCTCCTTGGAAAGTTTTGGGGTGGTTGTAGAGGGCCTAGACAACAGAGTGGATGAAGGAAGCACCTCCAGAAATTGGAACTGAGACTTGTTTTGGAGTGGGTGACAGGTGATTACCAAGGTTGCTGTATGTGTGGACAGGTGTTTGAGACATGCCAAGAAGTGGAGTTAACGTATATACATGTTGAAGGGAGTGGGATGCGTAAGATGTTGAATGAAATTGCTTTTTTTAAAAAAGCAAGACCCAGTCTGAAAAGTTAATGAACTTCTGCACTGCTAAACAGATGCATTTCTTCAACCTTCTTCCTTTTGTTCCCATTCAGATCCATTGCTGTTCATGCCAGAGTCTTTTTTTTCTCTCCCATGGCGGGAGCTCTTCTTGGTGCCCTCCTTCCTGGCAGAGGAGAGAGAGCAATTCACTGCTGCATGCTGCAAGAGGAGAGTGGCTGTGGATAACTAAGTCAAATTCCATTCTGAAAATCCATTCAGCTTAGAGATTTCAGGCTGGTTTTCAACTACTGCTTACAAGAAACCTGAATTTATGTGCACATTTCCCAAAGAAGCTCCCATTTGTTACCTTAGAGTGGGTTTTCATGTGTGGAAATAAGCTTAATTTGCTGTGAGAGAACATAATTACCTGTAGGCTCTGTCAGTATCCCATGGGTTGCCATCTGCGTTAATGTGGCAAAATGAAGACTATCCAAGAATTAATATTAACCGTAAAGAGAAACTTTTGTGGTAAAGAATTAACTTAACTTGAACGTTTCTCCTTGGATGTATGCTTTAATTTTTCATAAAAAGACAAAGACTTGGGTTTGCTTGATTCCAATTCAGCCTGTTAAGATGGCTGAGGAAATAACTGAAATGAAAAACTTTCTAATTCTCAGTATTGTAATACTGTATGTAACTACCTGAACTTTCCAGAAGAGGAAAAATTGCAGATTTATAGATAGCTGTACATCTTGTTTTGAGTGTAAATTATTATTTGTATTTCCTAAGTATTGGAAGCTTCATTGCAAATGTATTTCTGGACCAAAACACACAGAGACCAAGTCTGTACCTATTCAAATGAGTTTTTTATGGAGTAGATTACAGAGAGGTTTGATTTTTATTGCTTGAAGTGATGCTTTTAAGAACATCTTCTCTCTTGCTTTGCTGAGAGACTAAGAACTAGTATGGACAGCTGTTCCCTGTCTTCAGATGTGTAATTTAGACTGCAGGTGGAGAGGGTCCAAGGCTGTGAAGGATTTGCTAATTATGCAGTTTCTCAGGACATCTTCAAGTTCTGCTAACACAGCATGAAGCTACTGTTTCACAGAACAAGAACCTTTTTTTTCCTACTGTTAAGTATTTTTCTGATCAAAATTCAGGCAAATATTAAAGGCAGAGAAACAGGATGGTCAGGAATCAGAACTGGCTTTGTCTCACATAAGAAAATCACTATCCACATTCACCCACTTCTCTTTAGTTATTCTCCTCTGTCAAAGCTTTCCTGAAGTTTCCTAAAAGACTCTCCAGAATATTGTTCAGCATCACTGACTTCTGGCTGATATCCAGGGGACTGTGATACTCACATGGCAAAGAGAAAGGTGGATTGGGAGGTAGCTCTATGGCTCACGTTATACACGACCTCCAGGCTGCAATGGGGGTGTGTGAGCTTATAGAGCTGTTTCTAGTGCTAATCTGCTTTATATAGGTAGAGTACTCATTGACCAGAAGGATGGAGCCTTCCTGGAGAGCAAAAGCCTTGAAAAGTGTCAAATTCCAGGAACACCACCTGAGTTGAAAAAAGAATGAGAGAAGGCTTTGATAAATCACCTTTTCTCATAAAATGTTTCACTGCACTGCTTCTTCAATCAGGTATGATATCCCTATCACTGAATGATTATGCAGTAATATTCTTCAAAGTCTCCTCGGTTCTACTCAGATTGCTGAAAAAAAAAGAAAAGCCTATTCTATGGGAAAAAAAAATCCTTTCTGTGTTAATTTTAACAACAGTAGGTAGTGCTTTCTCAAGTGATGTCAGCTTGCTTTGCTTACTACTCTGCCATCAGCTGTGCTTGACAAACCTGTAAATGCATCAGCTACAGTCAGGTAATATCCCAAATGTTATACTGCAAACACCTGCGCCCATCTGAACAGGAACCTTGGCTTTGCTTGCAAACTTTCTGGAAACTAGTTCATTTAGAAAACTTAGTGGGACTGAGAAGTAACAGCCCATTTTGCATGAAGGAATAAGCAGTGAAAATTAATGTGCAGTGTATTTGTCAAAAAGTGTTAACAGGAAAAGAGGGAGTGAAAAAATATAAGCTGTTAAATCTGAGCTGGTTTAAGGAAGTTCTCTGCACTGTGTTTACCTGCCTGGTTTGTAAACAGAAAATTACATTGCAGAGAAACATCTCATGTAGTAACCATGAGCTCGAGTGATCTTTTTGAGGGGTATTTATTGATAAAATTCATTAATGTGTTGGAGTTAGCCCTGAGTTTTGTAAAGATGGTTGGCTTCCTGAGCTTTGCTGAGAGCTAACGAGCAACATAACATGCTGAAGAGTCTCCTGGTATCACACTGAGTGAGGTGAGCTGTTGTGTAATGAGTGATCTAGATTAAAATTGCTGACATTCAAATACATGCACTCAGTGAGAAAATCCCAACAGTTCTCTTACTGGTTCCTCTCACACTTCCATCATGTATTTTACGCCTTCTGGAGCAGATGAGTTTAGAGCTTCCCAATGGTGTTTTCTTTACCCTGTGGAGAAGTGTGAAGCAGCTTTCTGTAGAGAAATAGGCTGCAGTTCACTAGAGGGTTTTTTTGACACATTTTCATCCTTTTCTTAATTTTCATGACTCTAGAAGAACTCCTATCTGATGCCTATTTTAATAAATACAAGATACACATTTTAAGTAATGGTTTCTTGCAGTTGAAATACACAAGCAACTTCTTAAGCATAGCAAAGTGTTACTTAAATGTCCAGCCAAATTGCCACCTGGGTCTGCTTGGCTTCTTCCTGTGCATAGGAAAAAAGGCATGTTTAGCCACTGCTAGCCTTCAGGCTGCTACAAGAGGCCTTTCAACCCATGGCTGTTCTGATTATTTGTTGCTTAAGTCTACAGTTGTTTCTGGAATTGTGCATTATAAAATGTAGAAATGGTGGGGGAGGAAAAGCTGTATCAATTTTCCTGTTAATTCTAACTCACAACAATGAACTGGATAGTTAGGAGCTATAAACATATCCCATATGTAATTTTTTTGACTGAATTCCCTGAATAGACGTTTTTTTTTTTTTTTCCCCCCGATCTACTGCCTAAAAGTAGTTGGGAAAAATGAATTTTATATGGACCCAAATTTCCTGTGTTTGGGTTTTTGATGCAGAATTTGAGTGGTCCTTGGAAGAGAGTGTTGGCCAACTAATTCAGTGACTGAGGACAAAGACTTGTCTTTGGACCAAAGGATCTTAAGAAGTCTATCTAGGAAATTAATTTGGAACTTGTCTTTAAATAGGAACTGGATTTTTGCAACAAATCTTTGCTTGCTTTTTCTCTGCACTTTTGTATGAGAAAAGAGTCAACCATGAATCTATTTCTGTTTCTGAAGTCTGGAAATAGAAGAGCAAGGGGTAATTTATGACTGACACAAGGAAAAATGTTTCTCATCCTGTTAGATCTGCTTGTAAAGACTATTTACTTTATTAAGTCAATTCTGCTGATGCATGTGAAGATCTCCCTCCTATCCACAAGCTCCATCAGTAATGCTCAACTATATCTGTAGAATGTTGGTTAATCTGCCAAGTAGGAATGTTGCATTCAGAGATGTGCTGATTCCTGTGTGTGTAGGTACAGCTGTATTGGGGTGGTGATGGATAAGTCATATATGTCTTAGGTAAGAGTACATTCCAAGTAGATAATTCTAGGGAATCTGGTTGTATTCAGAGAAATACAATTGCATTTTGCTATTTGCAGTACCAGCCTATTTCAGATAAATTCTTTATGAAGAAAGGATCTTTTCAGGTTTCTCAGAAGTCTTTCTTTTACTTCTGTCCTGCAGTACATGCTTATGATCTCTCCTAGTCTTCATTCCCTAGACTGACTTGATACTCTTCCCTTCCTGTGTCTGCATAGTGAAGGACAGATCTTGAAATCAAGGAAGCCTTCAGCTTTATGAAATGAGGATCTAACTAATATACAGGGTTTTCATTTCCTTTACTCATTCTGCCTGTGCTTGAGCTAAGAATTGGTGCTCCCCAAGCAGATATTAAAGGGTAGTAGGTGAGTTAGTGGACTTAACTCAGACTTTCTGCAGTGTCCACATGGGAAATGTAGCTACCTAAACTAGATGTTTAAAATAGTAATACACATTCCCTATGTCCCTAGTGCACTGTACTAGAAAATGCTATACAATTTCTACTTTGTATTTTGAGTTTCGCTTTTAATTCTTTGACTGTATTTAGATGCAAGCCTTTTCTTTTCAAATTTTAGTCCTTACATGGTATTTTTCCAATTCAAATAACACAGTAAAGTACATTCTCCCAGAGGCTTGGTACAGTGTGAAAATGTGCGAATAATGGATGCATGTGCATTGTACATCTTCCTTCCAGATGGTACTGTTCAAATTTATAGTGCATTGCATAATCATTTGAGGAGAGGCTGACTGAATTTGGTGAAAAATTTTTGTAAATGTTAAATGACTTTCCTGCAATATGTGATGTTTGTTACATCTCTACCTTTGCCACAGTGATGATCTAGGACATTGAAACCTGTGTTAAAAGACATCAAAACTGTATTTCATACTAGTTGGAGAACAGGTAGCTTGTGATTGTTGAAGGTCTAGTTTAGCTATCAGTTTTGGCATTTCATTAAAATAAGGGTTTTTGCATGTATAGCTACAATTCACACAAGGCAATGCATTACGTTAAGGAATTATTTTAATTATTGTAAGCAAGCTTGGTAAGGTGTCTTTGATTAATGCTTCCTTCCCCCTAGCCATCCCATTTCTGCTGGGGTGCATATCAGATGTCAAAGCACACTACTGGTTGTACAGTATTTAGCTACTGGCACTGCATATAGTTTCTAGTGTGTCAGAAATTACTGTGGAAACTGGGTCACTTAGGAAGATATATTATATTCCTTCGTATCTGCTTAACAAATTTAGAGAAGTTCTAATGTTTCTTAACATGATGCTCAATGTAAAGAGCACCAGTATAGCTGTTTAAGAAGTGATGCTTGCAAAAGTATGCTGGTTGAGTCATCTTGTACAAACAGATGTCTTCACTGCTTAAACTGAAGGCCATTTGTAAAATACAAATTTTTAGAAACAGAATCATCAGGCTTCTGCGAACCTAACCTTGGACAAAACTCCATATGTGGCTGTGAATCTCTGCGTGTATATCTGTCCATAATTTCAGTTAAAGAGCAGTTTACTTACAGGGAAATAATCAAATTTGAAGGGCAAAGGACTCGAGCAAAAGATCTGTGCCTTGATTTTTCTTTATAGCTCGATCTGCAAACTACTGCTGTCTTCTAATAGATCAGAACAGAATAAGATCTTATTTCATCACCTGCTTCTGCCCAGCTTATAAATGAAATTCAGCTTTGAGAAGAACTTAATTAACGATAGTCTTACTGCCTTGAAAATACTGTCTTTGGTTGGAAGCTTTTACTTGTGTTTCAGGTTATTGTACCAAGTTTTTCAATTTTCAGTCTTGATTTCAGTATGTCTCGCTCTCACTGAACTTGTAATTAATTTTGGTTTTACCTTTCTTTAAATTCTTGTGTTGATGCCACCACTTATCTGAGACTGAGACATAACTCAGACGTGATCTACTTGAAATTCAAGGAGAAAATTCTAATATTGAAATATTAGAGTCCATCTGGTTTGAAATCTAAATATAATTGCACAGCATAGTGCTAAAAGAGCTGTCCTCTAATTCTGCCTCCTTCCCTGTGTGGCTCCTTCCCCTGTTCATGGCTGACAGCATCTTGTTGTTATTCTCTGAGAAAAGATCATCCTTTTCTGATGTGAAGGGAATGTTTTGGTTGGTCTGGTTTGTATGAAGACCATGCAGTCATGACCAACTATGACTTTGTTTCCAAGGGAGCTGTGACTTAGATGTGTCTGCAAAGTTAGACATTTGCATTTTATCCTTACTGGTTTTTGTTGGGATATTTCACATCTTATTCATAAACTTCATCCTGCTTCCATCTAAAGAACTGCACAACAAAATCTCTTCCATAAACTGTGCAAATATTACATTAAAACTTGGTGTGCATAATTGTTTTAGGATGATGTTTGTTAGCCTCTGTATCTTTGTGATTAGACACCCAACTTTATTTATGAACCTAAATTTATTCAGGGTTACTTCACATACACTGTGGCTGTATGAGCAGCATTCTTTTATTCAGATAGCTTTTACACCTTTCTAAAGCTCATTCACAGTAAGAGAGTCTCTTTTCTTTGGTCTTCTGTTCACTGAGCTGAACCAGCTAAGCTCTTTTGTGCATGATGGGTTCTTGGTTTTTCCTTCTGAAGACTTGTCCAGTTTTAGGTATCTTTCCTGAACAAGAATCACTAGAACTGTGCAAAATATGACAGGTACTACCTGTCATTCAATTTGTCTGTATTTTGGTAATTGCACAGCTTGCTGAAGTTTGTTCTGTATCTGTAATTAGCTATTTCAAGGAGAAAAAATCAGTTACTATTCTAGTCTACTCACAATTCATAATGGGATAAATTTGGATCTTCCAGGAGTCAGTATGTCTGTCTGTATTTTAGCCTCATCTATCACTTCATGGAAGACTGATCTTTGCTTTGTACTTCATGGCCCATTGTGCACCCATAAGATTAAATGTAGTCTATTTTGTATAACTATTTTCTAGATTTAAAATAATACATTTGTTTTACTAACAGTTAACTTTTAAAAGTTTCAGATGTATTTGTTCCAGTATTTAACAGCGTATGGGTTTCAGGCTAAAAGGTTCACACTTAATTGTATTGAGTTTAATAAATCTAGCAATCAAACCATGTAAAGTATAATTGATGTGTTGGCAATGTAGCCAGACTGTCTAGAATACAAAGTAATTTAGAGAGAATAGCAGGACCCTGGGGGGAGGAACTATGCTGTAAAATTCAAGCTTTGAGATGCAAGATTGATTTATTTTTTCCCTTCTTTTTTTCCTCTTTTCAGTAGAAGGACAAAAGAGTGTGGTTTTCTTAGTGGAATAAGATGTAATATGCTTAAAGGATACATTTTACAGCTGCAAAAGAAGAGCAGTAACAATGCCACACTGGTTTGGCCTTGGATATTTCTGATAATTTCTACCTAAATTCCCTATCTGTAAAACTGCTATTGAGATCAGCAGTTTCAATGGATTTTTCTCTTGTGATGGTATGCAGTACTGTTAATTTTGCAAATTCTCAAGATTTTACGTGATGGAAGTTTCTACTGTATTGAGTTTTATTCTTTAGTTATGAGTACTCTGAAGTTATATTGTTAACACAGATGTACTCTAATCTAGCAACAATAAAAACTGAAGTCACAAGGAAAAACATTTCCTAAGAATACAAGAGTTCACTGGAGAAAGAATTCACCAGTTCTGCACCTCTGAGCTGTGCACTGTTTTGATGAGCTCATGTTCACAAGTTGACAAATGTCTTGAGGTAGAAGAAGGGGGCTGGCACCATTTGTTCTTTCCTCCAGACATTCCTGGTGACAATGCAGGTTACATCTGTTTGTATGGAAGTGTGGTGCTGACTAGTGATGACTTTTTGAAGTCTGGCATATGTGTCAAAGAAAAGTGGGAAGTTCTGAATGAGTCCAAACCTTTTAAGGACTTTGGTGTAACCTGGAAAAAGTCCTGGAATATTTTGCTTCTTGCCTTTGATAGATGTGTTGTGCAAGTCTGCACCTAAATCAGCATTACTCAAGTGTCAGAGAGATCCAAGAATAAAAGAGTGAAAAATTGGTCTCTAAAAGGCCATAGGCAACGCTGTTTTTAAGGGTCAACAACTAGAACTGCGATGAACTAGCTGTGCTGGTGATGCTGTGTGGTATGGGAAGGAGGTGACTGAGAGATGCTTGTCCTCTACCCCCAGGACAGATAGGTGGGCAGTTGGCTCTGAGCCACCTACTGAGTGGTAGGTGTGATGGAGTCTGCACCCTGATGCTGAATCTGCTTATAAGGAAACTGGGATGGTGGACAATTGCTGGCGAGCGTATACAAATGAATAAATCCATACACAGATGTACAAAAGCAAGACTTTATGATGTGACATCAAAAAATGTGACTTTCCTTTTGAACTTCCTGCTTTAAGTCCACCAGCTTTACAGAGAGAATATCCAAGTAATCCGGAGGCACAAAAATCGAGAGCAGCAAGTTTCCAGCTCAGTGGAGCGTATTTCACCTCTTCCCCAAAGGGAAATGTAGAACATTTCCTTATAATTCAGGTGTGTAAATGAGGAGCACTCTGGGTGCATTGCTTTGGTCTCGTGGCTGCATCTTGCTTACAGAACTACTTCCTCAATGGTTGTGTTTATTCTGATGTCTCTTATTACAAAGGTAATTCAATTGTTGATGCATTTAAAGCTAACTTTGATGTCAAATAAGAAATTTAGGTTAGAGGATGCACATTTTGCATAGTTTTACATCTAACAGGAGCCTGACCTTCAATACCAAAAATATTTTTGGAGACTTATTTCACTTACTAGTGGATTTCGTACTATTTTTTTCTTTAGACCACCCCACTGCTCAGTTAAATTAATGAAGATATCTAATTGATTAGATAACCAAATATTGTTGTCACGTTTATAAAGAATCCTGTAAGGTATATAAAATGTGAGTTTTGATCCAAGTTGAGATGACAGCACTGTCCTACACTTTTATTCATTAGGGACTTTGAGGAAATAGCCTCTGACATATACATCTCTGAACAAATATGTTTAACCATTTTATTGACAGGTTAGTAGCCCTGTATAAATCAGCATGTTCTGCTGTTGGCCTAACTTGCCCTAATTAAATACAGCCTATGGACTGAGGTTGCTGTACAGAGAAGGGCTGATGATTCCTCTTAACGTGGTTTTCATCTATCAGTTTAATTATTCCAGTACCCCTGCATAAATGACGGAGAGTTCAGAGGGATGTGTATGAGCATTTCATGGATTTGCTGGATCTGTGTAACAGAAGTGGAAGAACAGAGGAAGCTGGATCTTGCTGACCTGGGTGTAGGGAAAGTTTTCAGCATTTCAAGTAATAGAAAATATAACCTGACTTAAGGTCTTAGTCTGGCTTTATGCTAGTATTATGCATTTGATACGTACAGATCGCAACACCTTCCTTAGACTTCAATGAAAGAAGTGAATGTATTTTTTTGTTTTCACTGTTCCGTTAATATTGAGATTACAAGGTACAAATGATAAAGTGCTACAGTTGTCCTAGTTTTCTTGTCTAACTTAGTCACTGGGTGTTTTCAAGGATGATATGCTTTCAATGCGAGAAAGCAAAACAAAGCAAGGACTGAAATGATGAGTGCTGCAAATCCATTGACAGAGAAAGAAAATCACTCAACCAAATGCAACATTAACCAAGGTACAGATATCCTATGTCTGGAGTAAGGCATCTGCATTCATTTGCTGTTGTTGCCTGAATCAAGTCTTTTGTCTTTCAAGCAGAAGTTTTCTTTAAAAATGGCTTTATACAGAGCAGGGATGAAAAATCAGTGCATGGCAGGTG
The DNA here is from genome assembly GCA_013399175.1 of Odontophorus gujanensis. Lineage (NCBI taxonomy): Eukaryota > Metazoa > Chordata > Aves > Galliformes > Odontophoridae > Odontophorus > Odontophorus gujanensis. The sequence goes on from VXAB01000053.1 coordinate 231,240, forward strand.
ACTTAAATATCCCCAAGACTCATCCAATTCTTATTCTGATTATTTAGTTATTTTTGAGAGTCTTTTAGACCTTTTATTTCCTCATTAGAATTCTGGAGAGCCTTACACTGGCTGGAAAGCTTTTCTTAAACTCAGCATCCAAGTCAAAAAGTTCATCTTGACTGATGTGTACTGATGACACTATGTACGGCAATCTCATTTGCATGTTGTATGACAAGAAGAAGTAGAGAATTGCAGTGCCACAGGAAATGAACTCATAACTCAAGTGTTTAGGCTGTAAAGCATGAAATTGAAAAGATGGAAAAAAAAAAAGAAAGAAAAAGTGCGAGACTACATGCAGAACTTGGTACTTTACCAGTATTGTAATCATAGTGTGTTTTAAATGGTAATCTTAAAGTGCTAGGAAATAACAGATCTGGGTGAAGATGGTATTATCTCTGGGAAAATAATATTAATAATAATAAAAATAAGTTCTTTGAAAGTATTGAGGTTCCTCTTGGGTGAACTTAGTACTCCAGCAGGCTCTGAATGATCTTTCTAGTAATGATGGTCTGTGTACGTGACTAATTATTAAAAGAAACATGGTATAAAATGCCATTTCCTTTGCTTGATTCCATATAGCCCTTAAAAAGCCTTTTAAGTGTGGTACATAATTGCTGCAGTATAGTTTCTAAGCTTTTCTGCTTTCTCTGTTCTTAAATACAGTGATGCAAAAGTTCCCAAAGCTGTTAAAATCCAGTGACTCTGAATCTGAAAATTAAGGTTTTAATAATTTGGAGTATATGGAGAAGCAAATGTAGAGATTATCCAAATTACAAACAGAAGGCTTAAAAGCTTGAAATGTGCATGTTATGGTCAGAACTGGTGGCTGAATTGTGCTTTTCTGAATATTATGAAAGCACAAAGAGAACCTCATAACCTACCAGAGTCTGATTCAGTGTTCCAATGTGTTATCTGTTAGATTTAATATGATTTTAATTAAACAAATAGTGATGAATATATATTATTATCATTTTTCTGTTTATCAAATCTTTCTCTTCTTTTTGTCGGTGTATACACAGCCTGAAATCTTTTTTCTCTTTCTAGTCAAGATTGTTGTTTTTTTAGTTTTTAATTTGAAGGATGTATTTTAGCAGGCGTTGATAATGATCAAAGGATATTCAGAGCAGCTTCGTTTCATTCAGTAATGTAGTACATGGAGCATACAGAGATATGAAAAGTAGTTAATCAAATTTTAGTTCCCCCTTAGCCTTTTTATTAACTACAGTAGTATAGATGTCTCTTTAACCAAATCCTCATAATTCAATTTCTTTATCCATTTAAGTAATTTGCTGTTCTTGAAGTGTCCTTTTTCAGTCTGACACTTCTACTGCTGAGTTGTGAAATGGCAAACAGTTTTATAGGTGAAATCTTAGCAGTGCCCCTCAGGTTTTTTTGATTTGTGCTATGTCTATAAACATGGAAGAAAATGATAACAGCTTTCTCCTACCTTAATGCGTTCTTCTGTAGCTGGTTGAAAAATACAAAGAAGTTTAAGTGAGAACCTCTCTCTGACTGCTGTTGATATTCAGACAATTCATTTTTAATACAATCTGTATAGTTTTCTAATGGGACCCTATTCAAAATGACTTAATTACTTATTATGACAATGCAGGTTCAACATCTGCTGCATAATCAGTTACTCCAAGTTTTGTGTTCTAATCTCACTGCCATCACTGACACTATCATCTCCTTTTAATGTTGACTCTACAAGACACTCTGACTCACAAAAAGCAAGCCTTGAAATGGTGTTCTTGACTCTGGGTCTAGTATTAAATGGCTTCAGAAATATCTCTGTGTTCAAATGCCAAAGTTCTTTAGTGTTTACATAGCACTGAGAAACACATGGTTCAAATGCACAGATGTTTGAATAATAATTGATATGAATATTTCAGTCCTGGAACGTTAAGTGCATCTATTCTCTCTTTGTGGATCTTTCTGTCTATCTCATTGTCTGTTCTGTAGATTTGTCTGTGTCTTACTGACAAAAAAAATACTGTGAAGAACTTAGGAAACTGTTTCAGTGACATATCTTAGAACACCCATTGGATTCAAAAGGACCTTTTAGCCAAACAGCTGTGTGGAAATTGGGAGTGCATCAGGGTCTGTGATAAATCTGGGAAAAAGCTTCATTCTTATAGTTTCGCTTACAGCCCTTAAGATACTTAAGTAAATGCTGGCAAAACTTACTGTAATTTTTTTTTTTTCTTAGAACAAAAAGGGCTTTTTCTAGCACTAGAGAAATGGTTTTGGAATTATCATTTTGGGTGCAGCGTAGAATTTGCTTTTGACACCAACTGTGGAAGTACTAGCTGATGTAAGAGCAAAGCTGGCAGAAGTCAGATCTCTAAGTGGTCTTCCAGGGCATTGTCCAACATGAGGACTCCATAATCAGCTGTCAAAAGCTCCAAATCTGGCCATTCAAAGTTTCTCATTTTAGAGAGTTTATGTAAGCCTGTTTCGTAGTGCTGGTATTCCCAACATTCCAGAGACCGAGTTCTCTGCAACAGAGGTAACATCCACTGGTATTTATGTTAAGACTTGGGCAAAAATTCAGAATGTACAGATGTGATGATTTTTCATAATAGGAAAGAGTAGTTTTTGCACTGCCTTACACACATGTATACATACAGCCAAGTATGTGTAAGTGTGATCTGTGCTTATCAAGATGCCATTACCCAAAATACTTTACAGTGCAATTTTGCTTAATCTTTAAGTGTTCTCTTGGATTTAAAGCATTTAACCTCTAAAGCTGTTTCCATACGGAGCATTCTCAGCAGAGATTTATCTAATTGTTCACAAATGTTAGTCTTTATGTCTTTGTATGCCCTTTAATGATACAGGAAAGAACATCATCTACAATAATTTTCTTGCCACACTTTCTGCTTCTCACGTTTTCTGCATTTTCTCTGTTGAGACTTCTCTGTTGAGACCTTTGTACTTTCCAAAGAGGGTTCTGGTAGGAAAGTCTTTATGTACTTATTGATACTGGTTTTCTAAGCGATGTCCATTTTTGGTATCTGGGCAAATCATGCCAATTTACATACTCTGCGAGTTCAATACCTCCTCAGTGCCTAAAGCACCTAACACAGATTGAAACGTACTGAGTATACATAATGTGAGGTGAACAAAAACTTAAGAGCAAGACTGAGTAATAAAATTTATTTTCCACTGTGGTTTTCTGCTGTCTCTTGAGGAGCATATGCTTGTGCTTTGCTTGTTTACCTTATCTCTGCCTGTGTTGTTGGGCGAACAGGTTGTCACAGGTAAGTCTGCAGATGATTTTCTTAGCTTTGATCCTATTTATCTAATCTGTAGGTTCCCTGTGACTTCTTGCTTCTTTCCTAACTGTGAGACAAAGCAATATTAGCACCACATGGAAACACCATGCAGCTCATTTTCACCTAAATTACCACGAGCATGTGATTATAGATATTAGCAAAGCTCCTTCTGTCTTCAACACTTTCCAAAAAACACTTTTCTTAGACAAGTCAGGTAAAAAGCCCACAATAGTTAGCAACTAGACAGACAAGTCAGCCATTTAAGAAATCTCTTGATGTGACCAGGACAGCTTTATTGCATGCATTGAAACAGCTCTTTTCCCCTTCCAGGATGCTTTGCTTAACAATATTGGTTTGTGGAATTCGCAGCTGTAGAAAAGTGAACTCTTTCATTTAACAGTTTTTAAGAGTTTCCTCTTTGCAGAGTACTCTTTGATATCAATAGTGGGAGAATTCAGAATGGTTATTGGAAAGGATTCAGGATATTAGAGAAAATATCCTTCCAGAAGGCAGCCTCACATGATGTGGTTACTTCTGTAGCTACTTCATGCCCTAGAATTTAAAAGTTGTTTTTGTTTTTTTTTTTTAACTTATTTTTAAAATTTTGGGTAGTATTTAATTTCATTTTAATGTTAAAATGAATACTTGAATATAATACGCATACTACTGGGGTTTACATTTTGTAAGGAGTTGTTTCTTTTTAAAAGCAGAGTGTATCTCTTTTTGTTACTGGTTCCACAGCAGTGGTACCCTCCTTGCTGTTGTCCGTGCTGGTGATGTACGTGGCTGTGCAGAGTTCAGCACTACTGAGGGCTGGCCTGGTGAAGCATGAGAAGGGAAAAGATCATTCTGTGCCCCAGGAAAAGTCTGCCTAGTGTTATGGAGAAAACGGAGAAACACTAAAAATGCAGTCACATATATGAGTTCAGCTCAAGGCAGTTGTGTTATTTTCAATGTTACCTCCATGATGACGTGGTTTATCCAGTTTCCTGTTCTTGACGTCTTTCAAACCAAATCTTTTGCTGTGGGTTTGTGGTAGCCTTGTGAAGAGGTGCTACTTCTTGGGTAATCCAAATATTTGAAAGCATTGCTGAGGTTAAAGGAAACTGAACATAGATACAGAAGAAGAACTATGCTTCTAAGGGATGAACTCAATGGATAAATGATTTCTCTTATATTTGCATCTCTGTCCTCCCCCCTACTTCAAAAAGATTTCAAGCAAAATTTTGTTCTGAAACAGGTTTCTTGCAAACTTTCCCAATGTGTCTTCTCATGAGATGACAGGGAGTAGGCAATTATCTTCCGAGGGATATTTATATGGATGCTAGCTCTGTCGCTACGCGTACGGTAGTTTATATTAGTTCTTTCTTTTTATAGGCTGGTGATCTGAAATAGAAGTGACTGGTACAGAGAAATGTCTCAAGGGACTCAAGCATCTTAACGGAATACATAATGTTCTGTGATACATATTTACCTGCCTAACCATCAGTCTTACATGATTCCGCTCTTAGGTTTAGGTGGAATGTTTATTTTTCATGTTGATTTCCTCTCCTTACTTTTACTTTCTTTTTTGTTTTTTCATTTTTCTAACAATATTTGCTTATACATGTTCTCAAAAAAGATATTGTGCCGTACGGTTTTTGTTAGTGGATTTAGTATTCCCAGTGATGCTTGTGTCCTGTCAGGCAACATGCTGGCCTGTGGCTGGTTTATCAGTAGTGGATGCCTTAAGCAATGCTAACAAATGTGTGGCTCTCTGGAGGTGCAGAGATTTGTTTTGCTGGGTGGTGACATAGGGGGATTGGTAGTGCTGGCACACTTGCTACTTTAAAATATGGTACTGGGCACGAATATGCAATTTTTCTATGGGGTATTTTTTGGTAAACAGAAGAACTGGGAAAGAATATGAAGCAGGAAATGGAAGCTGCTGCCCAGATCCAAAATACTTTGTTAGGGATAAAAGAGTTCTGTGCTTCATCAGTGTAGATACCAAATTGTTTGCAAGCAACTTAATCAAATTTTGGGTTTACAGGATAGTTAATATTAGGATTTTGTGAACGTGGAACAAGACTTTCTGAATTAGTATGCTTGCTCTGTAGTTCTGTGGACAGCTTCATCTTACTCAAAAGTGCAAGTCTAAAGCTGGGTTTTGTGATTATTTAAGTGCATTTCTTCAACATAACTTCCCCTTTTTGCCCCTTCTCTATGACTTGCATGGAGAAAAAAAAATTAGTAGTTTTTTTCCTGACCTTTTCAGTTCAGCTCTTGAAAGACACCATATTTTGATGTGTTTATTCAACCACATCTCTAAACAGCCTTAGTAGAAATATATTGTCTAATTATATCTATGTGCCATCGGCATTTGAGGATATTTACTTGGGTGCGTAATTGGCCGAAGTATTTTTGTAGCCATCCCTGTCCCTTCTACCCTTCATCGCAACAGGGAAGAGAAGAAAGTTAAATGTCATCAGTGAGTGTCTCAGTCACCAAAAATGAAATTTTTTTACATTTATAAAGTAGATAACTCAGTTAAGCAGATGCTTCATTCATCAAAAATCATGCTGTACCAAACTGGTTGCATCATGTGTACAAGCTGTGTATGATTTATTTCATGCAAAGTATATGAAGTGCTATGAACAATTCTTTGCAGCATCCAAAATGCCAAATAACACTTGTCAATAAACAACTCAATTAACCAGGTACACTGTAAATCTTGTGATTAAGGGGTCTGATTCTAGTAAAACTAACTAATATGGAAGTCCTTAATCCTGTGCATGTGATCTGATTCTATTTCTACTTATGAAATACATGGGAAATGTATTTTTGTATTGCTGAGTTTCACTAAGTGAGCAGAGCCAATTACGACGACTTCTTTAGTGGATCTTTTTAATATTTAAAACATTATTTTGGTACAAAGAAAAAAGACTTGAATGAAGTATTACATGACTTGTTTTGTGACTCTAGGAATGGATTCTACGCTCAGTGGTAAGACATAGCATGAATACAAATTCATAGATTAGCTTTATATACTCTTTGACCATGTACATGTGTGTAGCACAGCTCCATGGAGTGCTGCAATGGTCAGGTCTTGCCAGTTTTGCTTTTGGCTGTTTAACTTTAGTCAAAACATTCAGTTAGCAGTCCTGGCTGCTCTGCAGAGAAGTGGCCTTTCTCATTTGCCTGGGCCACTCACCCTGTGTTAACTGTAGCCTTGTTCACCTCTGGATTGTTTCTCCAGGTTCTTGACCTTGGATTAGAATTGTTCTTATGCTGTCATCATGAATAGGTTGGAGGGGTACGTGCAACCTTTTCATAGGTGAACTTGACCACAGGCAGATGCTTCTCCAGTGCAAGCTATGGTGACCTCTTCAGATCTCTGTCTCTCTGAATTCTGCTTACAGCTGACTTACACAAATATATGATAACACAGAGGGCTGCACAAAGTGTTGCACATATAATGCCAGTAGTGATATGAATGTGATAGACTCCTTCAGGTAACTTCATTTACTCTCAGGAAAAACAGCATAAGAGACTTTAAGCAAAAACCTTCTGTGGAGTTCTGCGTATGGGCATGTACCAATTGTGTAGCTGTGGCCCTATACGATATAAAGTTTTTTAATAGAAGGGATAACTTGCTCCCCAGTTTGGGAGTGCAGAGAGGAACAGGGTGATCAGGAGCCCCTGAGAGTGCACCCCTGGTGTCACAGCAAGGCAGGAGTGCACAGTGTGAAGGAGTGCTGCTGTTTCCATTTGGGATGAGTAGCCTTCAGCAACAATAAATCTTGTGCCACTAAGATGTCTCCTACAGTTTTCATGGTCTTTCAGGAGAGATGCCAGAGAGCTTATCCTATCAACAGCCTTGAAAAGGGTTATAGAAATTGATGACATTGCAGTAGGTCTTCATCATGGAAGCAATAATGGGATTAATGGTACACACGCTAAAGGAAAACACAATGAAGTAAATTATTCAAGTATATGAATGTTAATAAGGAGCAATTGGAGAACAGTTTAATTTTTAACATACTCTGGCAAATTTCAAGCATATCTAGATACTTAGATAGGAGTGGATCTGAGCTGCAGTCCCCCTCTAAGGACAGAAGAGCCTCTTCCATGCTGCTCACTATAGTGTGCTGCAGGCACATACCATTTATTTGATGACACTTGGGGTCATACAGATCTCACAGTTTCAGATATGAGCAAAATACTGATAAAGGAAATGCAAGATACTTGTGATTTTATTAGTAATTTTTCAGTAGTCGTTGGTTATTATGTACTGTTTGGGACCTTCTCTCTGGGGGGAAAAAAAGAACAGAGCTGTTGAGAACAGGGCTGAAGGTGCCTGCAGCCACAAGAGATGGCACAAGGATAAATTCTCTGGATTCTCTTTCCTTTGGATAAACTTTCTAAATACTTCACTAAAATATGGCAGTTAATTTGCTACTCTGACAAAGAATCTACCAAAAGGGTGGTTTTCAAAAGACTCCTGCTCCCAAGTCATGATAGTCATTGTTTCACTTCTTATTAGCAGGAGCTAAGTTGTATGTATTTTGAAAGACTTGGATGGTGCTAAGCAAGTAGAATTTTATTTCATGTCAAAAGCCTGGTAGAAGTAGTTTAAAAAATACGTATTTAATTACAGTGTGAGATAGTTTTCAGCACATACTGTGTCAGGTCCTATGGTTTTGCTATTGCTGTTACAAAAAGTCAGTTTTCTTTAAATGCATGGCTATCGTGCTCCCAGAACCTGTTGTCATCTGACCAGAGTCCACCTGTGACCAACCAGAACTCAAAGAATTGATTCAGTAAATGATTCTGTAAGTAGCTGATCGCTTGTATTATTGATTGCTTCTTGGAATGTAGATCTCCTTGTAGAGCTCCAGCAAAACCTTCCCGTGAAAGGTCATAATGATTAGACACACCAGCAGTGGAGCTGCTATGTGTAATCTGCTGTGGTGAGTTCTGTTAGGAGACCCAAACTAGTTGCACAATTTAATTCACTGCAAATGTATCAAAGCATTTGTAACGGTATGATTTCTTACTTTACAAGAAATGGGTCACTATTATATGTGGAATTATGCTGTGTTTTGCATTGTGAATCTAGATCTTTAATATCACAGCTTCTTCAGAGATGACATCAGGGTGATTGTGCTGAATTTTGTGACTTGGCAGAATTGGTTCAAGATTTCTAACTGAAGTTTCACTTTGTGTGTTCAGGGGAAAACAAACGGGATGGGACCATGGAAGGGGAGGGCGTTCACTGACACTGCAACCAGAGCTTTGTTGAGCGGGGCAACCTAGATGTTCAGCAGTTGTGTACGGCTCCAGTTGTAGGTGTCCAGGTTGCTCCCTGCCCCTGTGCTGTGTTGATGCTTGCACAAGCAGGCTGCAAAGGCCACTTTGTTCAGTGTCTTAGATCAATACTGCAGTCAGGAGCCTCTTTGCAGCAACCAGCCCAGTCCAGCTGGCTCAGCACAACTTCTACAACTCTTGTCTTGGCTGTAGAAATGCCTTATGGAGCCACAAACACTGGACATAGGTTAGTAGATTATTAGCTTGAAATTGGAAATATGAATCTGATACCACACAAAAGTATGGTTGCTAAAAAACAAGAAGTACTGGGAAAAATAAATTAATGAAAGTAGTAGAACTGTAGTATAGTAGTAATAAGAAGAATTATAGAGTGTATCTCCCAGAAATTCAAGGCACATTAGTAAAACAAACTTGTAAGTTTGTAACAGGAACAAATTCATTACTAAACATTTAGCAGTAGAAGTTTTTTTTTGCTATAATAGAGTCTTCATAGAACACCTGTAATTAGGGCGATTTTACATGCAAGTTTTCAATGTACTTGCCTTTTTTTTTTTTTTTTTTTTTTTTTTTTTCCCCTTGAAAAT
>VXAB01000053.1:240479-323792 GCA_013399175.1 Odontophorus gujanensis
TTTTTTCCCATTCAGACATCTTATTTTGCTAGAACTAGAGGAGCTGGGATGTTTGCCTAGGTCACCTCACAAAATCTTTGGTACAACTACTGAGTTGTGCAGATGCCCTGCTCCAACAAAGCTCCTATACAGTAAATTCATTGTGTTTTAATGTCCAGATAAATGACCTGTATAGGGCATGTACACATTTGAGAAATTTTAGAAACCAAAATGATCTCTGTGTTCAAAAAGTACCATGTAAAGAGCACTAGGTGTTACTGTCCCTTTTTTGCTGAGCTAGAAGATAATGATGTTTCTCATTACAAAGCTCACGTTGGATAAGAACTGTTGTTTTTGCTGCCTGCTCTCAGATTATTTTATTTTCTGAGATACATTAAAGGTGTGTTTAAACAGCTGTGCAGATAAAAATGCCAGAGAGCTATTATACAAAATTAATGTACTGTAGCTGTATGGTGTATTACCGTTATGTAAAGAAAGAGACCATTAAATCTTTTGTTTTCAACAAATTCGCACAAAGATGAAATATCAGAAATTTCTTAAGTTCATTTTTTATTAAGCAAGTAAATGTTGGGGAGAAAACCCATAGTTATTAATTAAAAAGTACTTCTAACAACCTTGACATTTTTAATTTTTTTTTTTAATTTATGACAGAAAGAGAAGATGGTTATCTCAGAAAAAAAAAATGATTAGGCAGGCATGATCAGAGAAGGGGAAGCACCCAAGGGACAACTTCACAAGCCTTTGCTCAGTCAGCCCTGCAATGAAGTGCAGCCTTGTGGAAGTAAAGACACCCGAGAGGCACAGGGAAGTCGTGTCCCAAACTCGAAAGTCTCAGAGTCTTCTAAAGGTGCAGCTTCATGCTGAAATACTTAAACATTAGCCTAGATGAAAACTATGATTTTCTTCTGAGCTTGCCAAAGCCTATAAACACTGCACAAAATCAAATGTGTTTTATTAGAGCGCAAAGATGGAAACATACAATTATTAAGATAGCTGAGTTTCATAACTGGCAAATGAAAGCAGGCCAAGGCTGGTCATTTGTGTCAGTCTTTGCTTTTGTTTCTAAGAGAATACAGGGACTGCTTTCTAAGGTGGAAAATAACATCTATAAGCAATTTTTTTATGTTTGAATGATAATTTCTTTTATCCCTTCAACTGAATTCTCACTATCACTTAAGGAATTCCAAATAAGATCAAATAACCCCTTTTTGTTCATGACTCATTTTAAATCCCTCAAATTATTTTATGTTCAGAAAACATATTAATAGCATGTCTACGAAAAAAAGATCTAAAATGCCATTGAGCAGAGCCCACCATGCTGGTGGATGCTCATACCATTGGGCATCGATGTGTTGCCAATGTCTGTGAAGATTTCATCTCCACAGGTGGATGTTATCTAATTCCTTGCTGTTGCCATAAAGTTTCCCAGGAAAAAGAACATTTAAAGCTTTTAAAATGAATTATTACATGCAGCTTTTTACTACCTGATTGAGATGTAGTGGGTTGTTTGACATTATCCATATTCTATATAGCTTTTTTGAAAGTTTTAATAATACATATTAATGATATTCTATAAGATCTTTTGTACCAGGATCGTGCGTTGACTAATGTACCCGAATGCTATCAGGAATAAAACTAATGCTCAGTGTGCAGATCAGAAGTAATGTTTGGTCCAGATGTAGTTATCCCTTCCTGAATGGGTTTTCCTTCTGTTCCACACCTTTGACCAAATGATTCACTTTTGCACCTTCCTTCACAATTAGGGTTCTGGCATGTAGATAGAGAAAAATAATTTGACTTGGTGTTGTAATGCTGCTAGTAGCTATTTAAATTCTTGTGCTCAAAGCCTGTTAAGGTTAAGAAAGATTACACGTACTCACATGGTGGAGTTGGTGTTCCCTTTGAGGGATGAAGTGCCAAAGGGCATCCTTAGCAGTTAGACTGAACAAAAGGATATGATAAGGGCTGACATACTTCTACTAGTGGTTTACGTTATTAGATTTATCATTTTATTGTTCCATAATAGATTGAGAACATAAGAGAAGGGAAAAGTCACAGGTTATTGGGCTGGAGGTATAAAATAGTACCTGAATGGGTTTCCTTAGACATTCTAATTCTGAACATTTGCGCAGGGGGGCAAATAGATATATAAGGGAAGGCTGAATAAATCAGAGTCATAGAATGGTCTGGATGGGAAGGGACCTTTTAAAGATCATCTAGTCCAACCTCCCTGAATGCCACCAAAGGCAAACAGAAAGAATTTTTACATACAGCTTTCTTTTAAAAACGTGTATGTACATGTGTTTGGCTACAGAACTAGCCACAAAACTTATTACTTGCAATGACCTTTAAAAAAATAGTCCCTTTCATCCATGTGATGCCTGTATGCCTACTGAAAAGTTTTGACAGCTTTTCTTCTTACATCATATTTTTTCAGGCAGATCCATGTTGTCTACAAGAACCTGCTCCTGAAGATGTCTAATTAAAGTGTATTATCTCTGCTGTTAATTTCAGCAAAATCCTAGCAAGTTTTGCTTTCAACAGATTTTGTATTTTCAAGCCTCAGATGTGCAGCCTAAATCTTTGGCTTCTAGATATCCATCATCTTAAAAATAAAATGAAATATTTGAAATTCATATGAAGTTGAATAGAAACAACTCCTCTCCAGAATATGATTTGTGCAAAACTATATATGAAATTAAAGTAAATGCAGTGTTGTGCCTTTAGGCTTGCTGCCGTGTTTTCCATGTGTGCCTGCTATGTGATGGTGTGGCAGGGGAGGACAGGTCTTGTTCTACTGTTACTCATGTTCTTCCATCTTTCCATGCTGTGTTGTTTTTCAAATGCAGGGACAGAAGCTACAAATGTCTTGACAGCCCTTCATAATCTTTTCAGTATCCTTGATTTCTTTCTGTAAGTTGTCTGTAAAATGGGCCATTGATTTCTCTTCAGCCCCTGAACGGCATTGCAGCAAAGTGGAAATACATCCCTGTGTGTGAACTGGGTGTTGTTTATCAGCACCTGCATGGTGCTCTGCAGAGGTATCTGCAAAGCCCCAGGTGTGTGCAGCTGCAGGCCAGGTGGGAGGAAAACACCTGGTGCACACTGAGGGCTTTATTTGTGCTAGGAGCAGCATGAAGACACTGTGGTCCAGTGGCTCAGCGTGTGTGAGGGCAGCATCATGTCTTCATGGCTATCTGTAGCTCAGGTTTCTGATCCTTATTAATATATCACTGCAGTACAGAATGGAAGGAAACACTGCTGTGGCTATATTCTGCAAACCAGTGGGCATCAGCTTTGAATGTATGCATCTGATAATGCCTCCCCTTTTATTGAAAAGTTCTGCTTTTAAATGTTGTTTACTGGAAATCCTGGCCACTGGGGCAGGATATGTGTGCCTGTAAAAGCTCACCTGCATGCTGAGTTCACTTACACTGTGTTCTGTTGATTCCATGAACACTTTCATAAGCTTTGTTTGTTTCTGATGCGTATGCGCTCACGAAAGCAGCGTGCCAGCTCCCTTCCCAGAACAGGCTGGTACCCTTCATGGAACATGATTCCTATAGGTGTGCTTGTTAACAATACTCACTTCTGGCAATCAGATTGCAGATATCTTGTCATTTGCTGGAAGAGCGTCAACGTGTTGAGATGGAAGAATATAATGTTGTGGAGGAGCAGGCATGGTATCCCAATGTGAGATTAATTGGTATTAAAGGAAGCTGCCTGGCTCTGTACAAGTGTATTTTTGTAATTCAAAGCATCCTTTCAACTGATGTAGGTTACTTTCTCAATTATAAACCAAGGCAAAATGTTGCTGCAGAGATCATTGTATCTGTTCGTTTGTATTTGCATTTTAATTTTTTCATTTTTTTTTTTACTTCTTTATTACACAGATTTGTTTGTACCTTCTGAAAGTTGTGAATTCATGAAACAGCTGTATTGGTAGTGAAGTTATATAAGGCTACATTTTGAGTTGGAATGTATTTATCAGAGAATTATTTATTTTACTTGCTTCTCCAAATAAAAGTGAGTAGATATGTAAAAGTGAAAATGCTACTGGATTCACAGAATTGTTTTTTTTGTCTTAGTTCAGCTATTTATGTTCTAATCTTTCACTGTTCTTCCTTGATTTTTGTTTATTCCTTGTAAACTGCTGAGGTCTGTGATGCATTAGTACTACAGGTGACATTAGCTACAGCAGTGTGAGTGGATGGGATGGACTGCCTCTGGATTTGTTTGGAAATCACTGATATGCCTTGACTTTCTCTCCTGGAAAAATTTTCTGGCATATAGCTTTATTTATGCTCCAGCTGGAAACCTGAGATGACATGCATTTGCTTCCCAAACAGCTTGCTATCAGGTACTGCAAAATCTCAAGGTCTTCGTTAAAAAAAAAAAAAAAAAAAAAATCTTTTAGGAAGGGGAAGTGCTCTGTAGATGGCAGCATTGATGAGGCCTTACTTGCTTTCACTCTCAAATGAAAAGCAGTGAAGGAGTGGTTAACTGATGGCATTTTCCTGGTAGCTTTTTATACAAATATAGAAGTAGCACTTGGCATTTTGCTTACATAATAAATTGAAGTTACTTCATAGTCCAGTGACTTGAGACTCAAGTGTAGGTTGCCTTTTTTTTTTTTTTTTTTGTAATTTACTACTTGCACTTTTAGGAGGGTGCATTTTTTCTCAATGGTATTATTGTAGTTGTGAGATATTTATTTATTTGCAGAAGCACGAATTAATAAAATCAGTTATTTGTTCTCTTCTTTGGCTATGTATTTAATGAAACCTATCCTGACTCGTTATCTAACTCTACATCCTGTATAATTGCAGGTCCTGTTATAGTTCTGCTTGCTCTTGTATTCTTTTATACCTAGAGTTTTTAGGCATTCATACATTCCACTTTCTGTTGAGCAGTAGTGAAAGCTGTTCTACAAGCTTTCAGAATACTCTTCCCTTACCTCCCTAGGATCAAATAAGCTTTATCAGAGAATGAGAGAATACTCATGTAGTAACACATCACAGAAACTCAGAAGCCACAGATCACGTACACTGAAGTTATAGGTCCTTGGATGTTTCAAGTTCCTTCACTCCTTATCTGTCTGCACTGAACCTTAGCTCCTATCTATGCTAGTGTTTCGGCAGACAGCCATGGACTGTCCAAGGGAACGAGGAAAGGGAGGTTTTAAAGGAAGTGCTAGCAGGTGGTAGCATACATTAGGTATTTAAAGCGTACGATACTGCAAAACAGTGTGAGTTGGCTTTGTGTCAGTCACATTGCCCTCCCTATTGGTCTGGAAATCTAAACCTAGGATTGCACTCGACTGTAATGTCAGAGAAATAGCTGTAATGTAGCAATGCATAATGAGGAGCAGACTGAAGATTGTCCATTTTCCTCCTCCTTTTTTTTTTTTGCAAGAAACAGTTATATTCTTCTTGCTTGAAGTCCTCTGTTTCTGTCTATAGGGTAGGGAACCATGGTGATAAAATGCTTGATGTCTTTTGGATCATCCCTATGTTATGAGAAGATCATAGAATCCTTAGAGTTGAAAGACACACTGAAGGCCATCTGGTCCAAATCCCCTTGATGAATGAACAGGGACACCACAACTACATCAAGTTCCCCAGGGCCTAATCCAGCCTCGCCTTTCCAGTATTTCAGAACATTGTGGGGGTATCACAAAGATAGTTCATTCTCTTCTTTTATGTGTCCATAGGTGCCAGAAGTTTCATTCTTAAATATGTATTTAAAAAAAAAAACAATACAAAGCTATTTTTTTTCTATCTGGTTTCAAGTTTCAAAATTTGCAAAGACTTAAATTCACTTAATTTTGTTTTTAGTGAGTCCTTATTTTTGTGGATTGGCACACTTACCCTAAGTGTCCATGTAGAGAATACAAATACAACAACACAACGCAGTTGGAGGTAGGAAAGTGATCAGGGTTTTGTAATTAGAAAGTCATTTGTCATTTGGCTGTGAAATCTTTATAGATATTTGTAATTCCTTTAATTGTTATGTTTTCTTCAGTTCTTTCTGATCTTTTTAAATTAAGAAATGTAGGTTTTCATCTTCACAGATGTGGACTAGAAGCAAAGCCTGGGATATAGCTGGATGAGTGAAGCACTTTGTCAGTTCTCCAGCTGTGACAGCTGAGGTTGGTTGTGAACATAACTGCATCAGGACATTGCTTTTCCCTTTGGAAAAACAAAAATACAGCTTACAATGTAGGTATTGATAATTTATGTTTTCATATCAGTAAACTGCTTTGCAATCCTAGATAGAACAGTTAGAATACTGTCAGGAGACTGAAAAGTATTAATTGTTGCAATATAAGCTTTAATACTTGAATCACTGATGAAAATGCTCATAGCATGAGACTCTTCGAGAGCAAAGTAGAGATGTTCTTAGCTTACTAGCACATTAACATGCTTAACAGTCTGTTTTTTTAAATTCATTTGCAAGTGAGGCAGCCTAGTTATTAGTGTCAAATAAATATGAACCTGTTTTGTTGACTTTTCAATCAATAAGGCAAAATGTGAAGGTAAAAAACCAGTATGGCAGCAGCTTGCTCTGTCACAGCACAGCAGAATTGACTGGGAGGCAGTGATGTACAGAGATGGAAAATAAAAAGCCTGTTCTTCGGACATCTAGAGAGTACTACTGCAAAAGGTGTCAGTAAAGAATTAATAATAAAATAGGACTTAATATTTCATCCTGGTACATGTTTGATGCCTATCTGGACGTTCTGACAGTAAGTTTGAGGAAAGATTTAACTTACAGTGACTTTTATTTTTTGCCAAATTAGATCTAACATAATTTGGTAAGTCAGAATATCTTCCAGGTCGGAGCAGATATTGGGTGGATACTTCATTTGCTGTTCCATTTCTATCAACTGCAATGAAGTCATGTTACAGATTCTGCTTAGTTTCTGCTGTTAGTTTTTGCATTATGCAAACTACTAAAAAGCCATATGAATTAGGAAAGAACCTTTTGTGTGCAGCTGAAGTGGCACAAATGCTCAGTCCAAAAATAAATGAACTTCACTTGCTTATTGTCATGTTAACTTCTTAATTTTTACATACTAAAATCTGAAGTGCTTTATTCATTATAATAAGTCTTTTTTATTATTGTTGTTGTTGTGTTAGCCTATTGTGTTCATTTTATTTCCATAAACCTTCCTGGCTTGGAGAGCAAGGGTTCTGTAGCTGATTGCACGTGTTGTTGCACTCCTGTCCCTTTCCTTTGAGACTGCATGATACCCCAAGTAAGTTTTGTTGTGCATGTTAGGTGCTGGATTTGTCATTCTGCCCACTGAAGTCCTCTTAGCATACAGTACAGATAGAAAATAGGCAATAGCAGCCTATATTTTGTTATCTAGCTTTGTGTATACTTGTGACATCTGACTTGCAGGGCACTGTTGTAAAATTTTTGGGAAAATAGTACCTTTGGGCTCATTCTGATTTGGACCTTGTGTCTCCTTATCCAAGGGGAATTCAGCAGAAGGTTTTTGTGCTTGGAAGAGCATTGAGACTTGCAGATCTTTCCAGTGGAAAGTTCTGATTTACGTGGTCATCATCAAATAAATTTTCTTTTTTGTCCAATGGGGTGGTAAAGTCAAAGCAGAAGAACAACAGGGAAGAGGAAGAAAATTTCAGAATGGCTGTAGAATAGCTCTGGCTGAATAATGCTCTCTCTACTTGCCCTGAATAATTTTAAGGCAAAAGAAGAATCAGCAGAGCTACTTAATGTAATCACTTAAAGTGAGATTTCCTAAAATGATGAATTTGTGTGTTTAGTAATAAGTCATGTGGACAATAATAGACTTCTGCCGTTGTTTCCTCAGTGCTGTATGAGTATTATGCATTTATGAGCAAAACCTTTTCACTAAGGTGGTGCTTCCTGCTGTGATATAGGGAAGATGCAGTGAATCCAAGTTGCCCTTGTTGGGTGGTTCCCTGGCAGCCTCATCTAGTGTGTGGCTGCTCATGGCAGAGAGGTTGAAACTAGATGCACTTTAAGGTCCCTTCCAGCCCAAGCCATTCTGCAATTGTATGATTCATGGGCAGTGTGTCTTTCATGTTTTCATTGTTTGCCTCTCTTAAGGTGGGCTTTTGTTAATTCGTTTGTCATAGTTTGCTTCTAACCTTTTCACTCTGCCCATGTTTTATATCATATGCTTCCTTGCTGCTTTAGATACTTTGCCATCACAGTGATTTAATAGACTGCAATGGAGACTAGGACCAAGAAGAATTATTCTCTCTGACATAGCATTAGAATTCAGATCTAGATATTTAGCTCAATACTCAGTCTGTTAAGTCACTGCTTCATGTTGAAATACAGCTTACAACAGCTATCAAGCAGGGAAGAAGGCAGTTAATATAGATACCTAAGGTCTCTGTGGAATGATGGAGCTGGAAAGAAGTCAGGGCAGTGCCCTACTTATTGTGGCTGCAAAGACACTGATATCTCATGTGGGCCTGACTGTCTCAGGGCATACAGACATGAAAGAAGCATAGGTTTTGTCCATCTGTTGCTGTCTTTAAAACTAGTAATAAAATCATGGAACTTTGACACTTGTTAGGAAAAAAAAAAAGTATAAGAGAAGTATCTGTGACTCGTACTGCTCTTTTGTCACTGCACAGAGGAGGACTTTTATGCTGAAAAGAGCTAGATCCTACCATTTCCCAGACTACACAGCTTACTTCCAATAGAAAATGATGTATGAAAATGTTATATCTTAGTAATAGACTATACTTAAATGTGAAATGTGTCCTTGGAGCTCATTTTTATAGTGCTATGCTCTTTCTGTCTAAGCTAGCCTTTTGTAAAAGTAATTGCTAAAACCAAGGGAGCAACTTGCAAATAGCTCAGGATCCTTTTAGTGCTTCTGGACCTTCTCTTCTGGAGCAATATTTATGTATTAAACATTCCTTTTGTGGGGTAAAAGTGGTCTGGGATACCTTTGTATTCAAATATATGTCTCAGCATGCTGATTTTTAGGTTTAGAACCAATTTTGGGTTTATGTTGTTGTTTTAGATCCTGCTGAGCAGTTTTCCTGAGCACTGCTAGTTTTCACCCCTGGAAAAGAACTGGAAAATTTGCTCTTCTGTTTAAAGCACTAATTTAGGAAGATAGACATTATTGTATTTATGCCACAGCACAGTAAACTGGATTTTGTATAGTTTTATATGGTGGTCTCAGTCTTTGGAACAAATTCTCTACAAATTTTGTCAGCTATCAAGGAAAGGATAATTTTATATGATACAATATATTGATAATAGTAGGTATTTCAGACTGTTAGTTTTCCTTCTCCTTTCTATTCAGCTGTACAGCAGTAATCTGTAAGAAATGTGCAGTAAGAGGCTGACAAAGTTAATTTGATTATAAAAGTTTCTCATTCGTGGCCTGTTTTGTCTATGTCTTTGGTGTCCACACTCTAGATGGAGGCACTAATCGCCATGTAACTTTAATTAGTTTGTCAAACTGATCAGTTTCTCACTATTCAGAGGGAAGTAGGTCTGAGTTTGCATGAGCTGAGGAATACAAGCATTGAGTATATCTTCATTTAAACTGTTGGTATTCTGATGGGTATTTCTCTGTGAGGCCTGGACAGGTCAATTCATATGTGAGGGTCTTAAATTGTGTGAAATGCTTTGGAAAGAACAGTGAGCCTCCATGCACTGAGAGCTGAAGCTGTGAGCTTGTCCTGTTATGGAACCCCCCCTTAAAAAGCAAAATCTCTTTAGCCAGTGCATATAGTCTTGTGTGCTTGCTAGCTGCACATCTGAATAACAACATGGAGGAAAGAGCAGCACAGTGCCTGGCTTATCTCCTGCTGGTGCTACACACTGCTCTCCAGTGAACAATTACTGTACAGCTTCCTTTTGGGATCTGAGAGCTTGATAACTGCACGCTTCTTGATGTCAGTATTAGCCTTTCACATCAGTGAATCCTGAAAAGACTTTTACTACAAGGCTGAGACTGCTGAATCACTTCCAATTAGAGCTGATATGATGTTAATTAGCCCAGTGCTGCTTGGTAAGCTGTTTAGCACTTTTTTTCCCACCTATAATAAGCGCAAAGGAGTTGTGACTTTTTCTGTGAGTGCTAGGAGTTTCTGGAAGCAGGACTGCCATGAGAGCCCATCTTATTGGGCGAGGACCAATTTCACACGGGGAAAGTTTCTCCTTGCATAACTTTGCTTGTAAAGCCCCCTGACCCACAGCAAAATGCTCTGTTATTTGTAAATTAAGTGAGCTTAGTTAAAGCAACACTGAGAACACCTTGGGGGGGAGAGCATCAACTCCACATCTCATCTTACAAAAATATCTGAGAAACCTCTGTATCACGACAAAGTGCTATTTTGCCATAGGATCATTTTCAGAAAAGAAGGGATCTGCAAACTTGCAAGTTCCAGGTGAAAACACTCACTCTATAAATTCATAAATTTCCCATCCAGGTCTTCTCTGCTTATCCTAATAATGCAACCTGAAATCCTAGTGATTTGGTAAGGTGTTATAACCTACTTGAAAGATGTATCTATCTTAATGCTTTCTGCATCATATGTGAAACAGTTTCTCTTTACATATTTTGAAAAGGTGAATCATTTCTATTCTCTGTTGTATGGCATCCTGCAGCAGAGCCAGTGAGCCTGGAGCTCAGAGCTGAGCCCTGCCAACTGCCCACGTCCCTGCTGACACTACACACATGGGCCTCATCCTATGCCCTTCAGTGCATTTACCTCATATCCCTGCCAAATACATCACTGTCTGTCTGCTTATGAGATTTGCTGCGTAATTTCATCCTAGTTTGCATTTTATTGCTTTGCTAGGTACTACCTAGCCTAGTTGTGGCAGTGAGATTCCACTGCAGATGCGTGGCAGCTTGGCTGGATTTTAATATCTAGTTCTTTCATTGCTTTGCTAAGTTCATTGCCAGTGATCTATAGAGATCACCAGCACAGTATATAGTGTTATCACTGGTATATGTGTCACTTCATAGGATGGACCATGTAGATAAGTCCTCTGTCCCAAAAGATTGTAGTTAATGAATTGTCTGTTCATGTTGTTTGTGGCTACTCTTCCGGAGTGAATCTAGGAAAATAACATGTACATCATACCTTGCAAGCATGGAGCCTGAAATAAGGCTGGTGCATTGACACATAATAGGAGATTCCCCAGCTGAAGAAATGAACTTAGATTCCAGCACGTGCATATTAAAAGCCTGAAGCTCGTTCATTTTCATCTATGAAATAGTGATTATCTGTTGTGATATTCTCCATGTGTAATGGCCAAAAGCTATTCCAGATCTTTAATATGCAACGAGCTTTTTAGGTTGTTACACAGATATTAGTAATAAGACTGCTTCAGTAGTTTACCCATTTTTTTCATCTTCTTGGGGAAGTCTCCCTTGACTCTGTCTTTTGAACCTCCTGAAATGATGGAGTTTTGCTTGGAATTTCAGACAAACTTACGCATAGAGCAGAAACTGCACAAGAATTGTAAGTCCTGGAATAACATTTTTATATGTATATTTTTAATGACCTGTTTTCTGAGGAAATATGGTTTAAATATTGGAAAACTGTTTCTGGACAATGAAATGAATAGTTTTTATAGGCACATGTATAAAAATCAAGCAGTTACTGCTGATTTGTTAGTTCATGTCACTTGGTATATTTACACGTAGTTTGAAAATGTTTGGTGGCATGTTAATAGGAGAGGCTCAGTAGGAGAACATGGAAAAAGCATCCTTAGCTGAGCACTGACAGCGGTGAATGCTGTGGTTTCTATTTAATTAGCTCTAAAATGTCCTTGCCTGGAGGGAGCTGTGTGAGATCCAATAAAAATACTTATTTGATAGATTAATAGAACTCATGAATTTTGAATGAAAGTACATTGGTCCTAGGGTGCTTTTCTACAGGAAAAGCTTTATTAAATACACAGGAATAGTGCAGGAGAACAAAGTAATCTGGTTCATGCATCCTCAGATAATCTTGTTTGGATTGATGTGTCTCTTAGAGCAGACTGGTGTGTCACAGGGCTTCCTGGTGACAATGAGAATCGATGTTTCTCTTGGCCACACTGATGACAGTAGCTATAACTAGCCAAAGGTCTTAGCGTTTTCTTCTCTTAAGAAAATGAACAAAATGCTAAAATTATTAGAGGAGTACATATTAATGTTTGGCAGTTTAATATTATAATTGATTATAGTCTTTGTTGTTGATAATTAAAATCTCTAGTTGTAGGAGTCTTGAAGAAGAAGTGACCATAACTACTGGCCATTGTAGTGCCACTCTTTGTTTTGAACTTCCTATCCCATGCTTCTGAACACACCTGAGCAGGACGTTGGACCCTTCCTGCAAATGCTTCTGGGGTGCCAATGCAGAATGGCACACATTTCTGCAGTGCTCAGGCTGTGAGGAAGCAGCAGACTGCAGGCTGGGTGGAAGCTCATGAGCATAAGAAAAAGAAATCCAAAGTTATTACAAATAATTTCAATATTGCTGAGTGTGTGTTTTCTCAAGGAGTCAGGGCAGTGTGTAATGATGAGCAGCACAAGGCTCCTGGTGCAGTGTGACTGTGAAGTTTTATGAGGCTGTTGTAGGCATTTATTTTAACCCTCTGTTCTTCGCATTAATGCTCCTTGTGCAGTCTGGGGGCATTCAAGGTCAGACTGGACCAGGCTGTGAGCAGCCTGATCCAGCTGTAGATGTCCCTGTTCATTGCAGCGGAGTTGGACTAGTTGACAATGACCTTTAAGATCCCTTCCTACTCAAACGGTTCTATGATTCTATGTTTTCTCCTCCCTGATTTGTCTTCATTTGTGGCTTTCTGTCCAGTGCTGGAAGGAATTTTATTAAGTTCACTTCTTTGCTTCCTTTATTTCATTCTGTGCTGAAAAAAGGCAATAGTCATGTTATTAAAACAGTCTAAGGGGCAGAAATTACCTGTAAGACTGATGAATATTTGAAGGTTTGCTGAAATACATGTAATATATAGATACTGTATGCTACAGATACTGCAAATAAATTCTGTGGTGCAGCAGCTGCTCCATGTGTGGCAGGCCTGGTATCCCTGTGGTAGGATGGGCTGTCAGACTCAGTCCTACCTAGAAGGAAACCTGTGTGACAGGGCATGCTGGCTTCTGCTGCTACCAGATTTTGGGGTGGCTGCTATAAGAGCCACAGGACACAAAATTGTTAAAAAATGTGGCTCTTTGGGGAACCACAGCTCTGTGAGCAATCTTTGTACCTGGCTAGGCAATTTTCTAGGCAGCATGGCAGTTTTTAGCAGCAGTGTAGAAACTGAGATTTGTATAATATCAAGTCACATCAGGCTCTTGCTCAGCCAAAGTTGGGGAAGACTTCAGCATGACAGGTGTTGTGCAGATTTCATCAGGGTCTCGGTATAAATAAGCTGGCATTTGCTGGTAGGGAGAGACGAGAAATAAATAAAGATAGTGAATGCCTAGAAATATTCTCATCAAATTTAAATGAAGTGAACAATATTTGCTGACAGAAGACACTGAGTGGCAAGGAAGAAGATCTGCTTTAATGGTCTGCTCTGACAGGCGTGGTCCAGCTGCTGTCCTGCACCCTGCCTGCAGTGAGGCTGGAGTAAGCTGGGATGCCATTGCTTAGTCCTGTTACTCTTCTTTTATCTGTTTGATTCAGTGATGTGTTGAAGCAGGGGAAGATTAAAAAAAATAATGAAAAAAAAAAGATTGCAATGTCAGATGTGTAGTTAGCAGATCTTGGCTTATAGGCTGCTGTATGAGGACTGCAGTACTCCACACCAAAATGACCCAAGGAGTTTTGGCCTATCTTCTTTATTAGAACTGAAAACCCAAAGACCACACTGTGTGCCTGGTGCACCACAGTACAAGAACAAGGAGAATTCTCTGTTCAGGCCAGAAAGAACCACTCTTGCAATGCCTGAAATCACACAAAATTTAACACTTCATGTACAGTACAAAGATTTTACTAATGGACAAAGGTGCTGAAAAGAAAGTAGGAAGAGAAACGTGTTGGAAATCCAAGACATTTTCTGAAGAGATTGGTGACCTTCTGCTCTTGATTAGGTACTTGCCTACAAACGCGTTTAAGGAAAATGAAATAGCTATTTGTACTGCAATCACTGCTTCAAAGGAAGATATCTCCCTTAAAGAATATAAAGCAGCAGCTGCAGAGGAAGTTTGGCAGGCGTAGGTAAAGAAGGAAGGTGATGGCAGTTCTGACCCACCTTCATCCTTCAAGCACTGGACAGAAAATGTCAGAGTGGCTGTTCTGCACAGCTGGTGTGGAGATGCTGTAAGTGATGATAACGGAAATGCTTTGTACAGATTTCCTGAGGCAATTATGAAAATATCAAACTTATCTGGACAGATCATTCATGGACTTTCTGTACAAATATTTTTCAGTTTAAATAGCTTTTATAAATGTGAGTTGATTTCCATGGAAATGTAAAAATGGAATGTGTGAAAGTTATGAAAGTACAACACTTCTGTTTAGATGCACTGATTTTTAGGTTGAGATCATTTTTTCATCCCAATTTAAATTAGGATTTTTTTTTTCCCATCAAATTTTTTTATTGGATTGGAAAAGAGTTTCCTACTCTCTGTATTTAAGATGTTTAAGTGCTTTCAGCATCTCTTATTTATCACAGACTCGATTATTTTTTGGGCATGTCTGCCTACAGCAGTGGCATACCTCAGAGAGATGTGTCAGATGAATAAAACTACATCCCAAAACTTTCCAGCCCCTCCGTGATATGATCTTCCAGTTACAGACTCTTGTTTTTTCCCCTTGCCATTAGGAGCTGATTTTGACTTTTACAATTGCTGCATTTAAGGAGGAGATGTGGAATATTTTTAGCCATTTATCATTAGGAATCAAAACACAGTTTTCAAGAGATGCTTATTCCCTTAGTGGCTACTTGTAATTTGCATCTGTTTTGTATGCAATAGATGAGAATTTTAAAGCAGAAGTTGTAGTCAGTCAATGCAATTATTGATATAGACTAAAAAAAAACAAAATGTAAATAATTAATTTTGTGCTTGAAAGTGCAGAATAATTGAGAAGATTGATAACTTAAAAATGGTGTCACTGTCCAAATCTGACAAAGGTCCAATTACATGTAACTAGCACTGAAAACAAAGCAGGGCAGTGAGAGTGTCTTCTCATGTGACATGTCAAAAATCCTGTGCAGTACTCCCCGAAATACAGGATTCTTGTCCTAATGTCAGATAGTTTACATGGGAGATAAGACCTAGTAATAAAAGTGTTGGTAGTGTGTATAGTGCATGTTTAGTTTTATTGGTGAAAATCCTTCTCAGCTTTTTTCTCATGATGCATCAGTTGGATATAGTCAATCACTTCTGAATATAAGTGATCTCTTAATGAGCCTTGCTGCTCAGAGATGAATCTGTTTCATCCTAGTTTGGGCCTTTAAGCATTCCAGAAGTGAAACTAAATGTACAACACTTTATAGCTTAGATTAAGGAGCATGTCCTCTGCGTTGAACCTTCTGCTTGAGCTGATATCTTTGGTTTATTATTATTATGATTATTTTAATTTCACTTCCCATTGTAGGTGGATAAGTGGGTTGTGTTTCTTTGTTCCCCTCTGGCATGTTTTCTTTCTCTTCTAGTCCGCAGTCTGGATATATCAGTAAGGAGCAGCTTTAAGCAGTAGGTGATTAATGATGTATTTTTCACTATACACATACACCTTTAAGGGAATTGATTATGTCAGCAAAGTGTTTTGATGCTGAGACAATCCAGAGAATGAACCTGAAGCTAAACCATTTCCTGAGGTGCTCTGGTACCTTCAGCATGTTGCCAGCAAATAGATAGATATTTTTCTACAGCTTTTATCCACAGAATTGTATTTGAGCTGATTCTATGTTGTACTTAGCTTACATTTTGAGTGATTGCACAGAAGACTGATATAAATGCATCTCCTTTTTAAACAATTTCAGTATAATAAAAATAATTAGATTATCAGTAGAGCTGTAGTATTTTAGAGGCAGCCTAAGCGAACCCTAGGACACAAAGACTTGATGAGAAATGGCAACAGTATTCAGAAGATATTTTTGCTCAGATTTTGAAAAGTAATCAGGTAAACTCTTTCATTTAATGTCAGTGAAAAACTTTTCAACAACAATTCATTGTCTATGTGGCAATTACTGAAAAGATATTTAAAAATCAGTAGTTCCACATACATAGAAACATAGAATCATAGAATCATAGGGGTTGGAAGGGACCTCAAGACATCATCGAGTCCAACCCCCCTGCCAAAGCAGGTTCCCTACACCAGGTNGCCGTCTCGCCTTCAGCGTTAGCGTAAGGCCTTCGGTTTATCGGACACTCTCTCTTGCTCATTTTATTTGATTTATTAGCTTTAATTCCAATTATATTGTATTATAGTGTGTTATTTTGCTTTCTGATATCTATTTAGTAAATTAGTTTTCCTCCTCAGATCGTTGCCGCTGTTTTGTTTCTAGGCCCATCTCCCTTTTCCCTTTTCCCTTTTCCCCTTCCCCTTTCCTGGGGCGTGGGTCCGTGGGTCCCCCACACCAATCGTCACGGAACCGGGCCGAACCAGCCCGTAAACCGTTGACAACAGGTTTTAACTCTGAGAAGTGATTGATTAATGGCAGATTTTACCAATGTGGTGGATGGACTGAGTTACATATTCTTTGGCTAAAAATGTGAAAATCTAGGTTGGTATTCTTCCAAAGTATGTACTGTAATCCCAGTGGGAATAAATTCAAGGCAGGACTATCTGTGCCAGAGAAAGCCTGCTAGGTAGCAGTGGCCTTTTCTGGGCTTCAGATAGACATGCCTTTTACAGAAATAGCACATTCTTTGGTCCAATCTGAGACTGGGAGTAACCCTGCTTAGTATCAGAGTTAGATAATAGATTTGTAATTATGTCACTTCTGACATGCAGTGTTGACAGTTTTTTGGTACTGTGCCTAGAGCAGTGCATTTCCTTTTTTGTTATAATGATAAAATAACTATAACTTTTGGATGCCTTTTTTTTTTCTTTTTTGGTCTGTGTGATGTGTAGCTTTTTTTCCTTTAAGCGAAAGTTGAACAATAAAGAATACAGAAAATATGAGATATCAGAGAATTTGTGATTTGCTTCTTTGTGTCTGTGGAGTGTTGTAAATTTTTCTTTTCAGATGACCTCATCTTGGATGTATTTGTATACTGTCTGTGCACAGGGGCTATGGCTTCACAGTGGGTTTTATTTGATAGCAATATGACATAAAGCATGCCTGTTTCCTCACCTTCCCCCAGACATCTGTTGTGTCAGCACAATGTTTGTATGGCTTTGCCATGAACCAGATCAAGCAACCGATCTAGCTTTTAAAGCAGTCTTGTGGAGACTTTGTTATATTTGGCCTCTTTCCAAAATGTGAATAAACTTCAAATGTGTTTGTATAGGTATTCCAGATATTGGTTCATGATGAAAAGGAAAGCCAGTTTCTTATCTTTGAGTAGCATGTAAACTTCTGCCTTAACCTGCTGGTAGAAATTTTGGAACAGTGGATGAGGATGCAATTGCCGATTAATTCATCCAGTCCTTTTAAGAAGAAAAGGCTGAATGAATAGCAAGGATGACCTCTGTCATTCTGAGAAAATGTATTGGAACATTTCATGCTCACAGACCAAGATGCTCGCCAACCTCTGTAATGCTACCAAACCTCACAAACATCACAGAGTAATACCAGTTCCTAAATTATGTCTATGAAGGAAGTAGTTTAATTTTAGACCTTTCTGAACTGCAGTGGATTTCAACCTCTCCATGACCACTCCAAGGTTCATAGGTGAAGACAGAGAAAAAAATTGTTGAAGGTTCTTGGTTTGAGTAACTTTGAATGAGGTATGGCTCAGTCATGGTAGTTTTTTTTATGTGTAGATAATCTGAGAATTGATCATAGACACCATGTAATACTCTTGGGAATATAGCCCTTAATTTATCAGAATATGCTGGAGGCATATTCTGGTCCTCCCACACACCTAAAGCTCACTTGGCAGATTGAAAATACCCTGACAGCTTGCTTTTTGGGTCAATTAAAAATGATGTTATACTGCTACTAGTAATTTTGTCCTTACCGTGCTGGGTAGGACGCAACAATCCTAGGCAAAGATACTGTTACAAGTCAAATCTACTCTTTACTTGACACAGTCCATGTTTTAATTGGTTTAAAAGTACTATTTTCATATCACTTTTTTCTCTACCAGTGATGCCTCTTAATGCAGGTAAGACCATTGTTCTTCTGCTGCTTTTTACTAGAAGCTCTATCTGGTCCCCCTAAAAGCTGTACAATTCATCATGTAGTACTTACTTTTGGTGTTTACCACAGATCTCAGTACTCCCTGAAAAGAGCATAGAAGCATCAGCTGCAGATTTCTGTTTTCAGATGCTTATTTTCAATTCAAAGCCATCCAAGGAACAGCCTTTGGCCAACTGCTGTGCTGTGCTGCCCAGGTTCACTGGACCAAAAACAGCTCAACGTGCTGAGCTGGAAAGGGTGAGGCAGAGTGCAAGGATCTGTCACTGAAACCTTGCTCACTCATGTACAACTCATGTGGGTAAAATCCTCTAGGAAGGCATTGCAAGTGCATCAGGTTTTTGCCTACTTTGTTCCGTGCCTTTATTTCTGTGCATACGCATTCTTATGAACAGGATTGTTTTCTATAGTTACAGTATATTCAATGCTTATCAGCTACCTTTGCAGATCTCAGACTAGTATTTTGTTCCACATTGTATTCTCAGCTAAGAATTTTTTTCTGCTTTGTTTTATGGAATCCATCTCAGATGCAGTTGAATTTTTGCTTTCATTGAATTTTTGTTAAGTGTTAAGCCATTTCTGTCTCCTGTGGATGAGTGGAATAGTGTGGGCACCCTAATAAGAAAGTATCTTCTGCATTTTGTCCCTATCTTGTGAAGTTCAGCAACCCTTTACATTAATATTCTTAGGCTTTTAAAGTAATACTTATGCCTTGAAACTATGTGAGACCAAGGCTGGAAGAATGAACAGCTCCCGAAGCCATGGAAGCGCATAGCTTTGAAAACTTAACGAGGAAATCTAGTGTTCTTCGGCCAGAGATTATAGCTGTATTTTGTATGGACTAATCAACTTTGAGACTTCAGTCTGTGTTGATGTGGCAGATGACTGCTTGTACTATTGATTCTGTAATGGTAAAATGGGACAGGACCACTGCCCTCTCAGAGTTTTGGCAGCTGGTGTGTCACAACAATGACAGGTACTTCCTGCAGAGGTTTTGCATGCTGCTATACTTTAAATTTACGTGCCCTGAAAAGGCCTCCATGAATTTAAGTTGACAAACTTAAAAGTTTGGCTCAAGTAATCTCAAGTAGTAGGTGTTATTGATGATGCACCGCTTTGTATTGATACGCAAGTGTACTGATGTTAATATAATCTAAGACTGTGAGACAGTGAAGCAAACACATGAAATATCTGAAGTACATTAAGAACTAATCTTTGTTGTGCCATCCTCCAGCTGGTGCTGTGCCATTAGCTATCCCCCTCCAAAGACAAGAACATAAAACTGAAAAAACTGATGAATAGGGCAGTATTGTAATCCCATGAAGCAGTACTAGGATGGCTCGAGATATTTCAGTACAGGCCTCTGTATTCCTGACCACATTCCATGAATAGCAAAAGTGCGTTAGTCTACTATTGGGATTTCAGATTTGAAAGAACCTCTGAACTGTCTGGTCTAGCCAGCTGCTCAAAGTAATGCTGTATTGAAGGCTTGCAGCCTTACATGGCTTTCCTTTTCTGTCAGGTTCTCTTCAATCCTCTCCATCTGAAAAGTTAGTTATGCTGTACTTGCCATTAAAGATATTGTTACGTGCAATCTCTCCACAGTTCTGATCTCAGTACTGGGACATCTTTCTTTCTTTCATGAACCAGAACAGCAGATGTTAAATTGTTCACTGAGAGTGAACAATATTTTTCAGCAGGAAAAGCAAGATGATCACTTGTGCTGTAGGCATCCAGCTCTTAGAATGGTTTGGGTTGGAAGGGACCTTTAAGATCTTCTAGTTCCAACCCCCTGCTATAGGCAGGGACACCACCCACTAGACCAAGTTGCTCACAGCCTCACCCAGCCTGGCCTTGAATGCTTCCAGGGAAGGGGCACCCACAGCCTCACTGGGCAACCTGTTCTAGTGTTAGGCTGATGGACGTTGAGCAAGTGAGACTGCTTTTGTGAAAGTTCTGATATCACTGCATTCCACGGTGCAAAATGGTCTATTTAAGTCTATTTGTAATCAGAAATGCTCTATGCAGAAATTATCTTGCTGAGGGTAATTCAATTTGGAAGCTAGCGTGTGAAGATCTGAGGGAAAATTTATAACTTGTGCAATCGGCAAACATTTGGGCCTTGTGTGACGGTAAATCAGATGCATCATATTGTTTCTCCTTTTCTGGCAAGCCACAAAGACACAGGTCAAGAAGTGCTGGCAGCTAGTACTGCCTTTTAGACGTAGGTTGTTGGTGATGTTCTGCCGGGATTCTTCAGCTCTTGCCAGGGAAAAGAAATAAGATTTGGTGACGTATTTGACTTGTGCTGTTTGATTTAAGTTCTGCAACTTCTTCTGAGGGAGTAGTATCTCCTCTCTGGTTTACGTGCTGCAACCACAGCAGTCTAGAAGTTGGAGAGAACTAAGTGCTGAATTCACACAGGTGTGATGAAATATGAACCGTCCTGTGTGCCACCTTGTGAAGAGAGAAATTATCTAGATTAATGTAAGCATATAACCTCAGAAGCTGCTGAAAGTCAGCAGTAATGAGAGTTAACAAGCAGATGGGGATGAGGTGACAGTGACAACTCTTTGTTCAGGTAATGTTCTTCCACTCCTGTGTCAGACTGTTTTTAGAAATGTATCATCTCCTCCTTAGGGCAGAAGTCCTTAAGTGGCAGGTTCAAAGTCATTCACCCTTCAACCATATGCTGCTTTAATGGTGCTGAGTGGGAGTGAGGAAATAGGCCTCTGTTGCAGGGTTAGAAATGCATTATTTTTGTGCATTATGGACTCTCGTTTCACAAATGACAAAAACAAACAAACAAACAAAAAAACAACAGAAAGTTCAGGAAACAGGACACCCAGATCTGTTTGCTATCACTTTCATCTTTAAGACCCTGGGGAGCTGAAATGAGATAATAAAAGCTTCAAGTTGTTTATACTGCTTCCATGTGAAAGGTGCTCCATAAACACCTACTTTGTGGTTCTGACTACTCAAACAATACTGTGCATTTTCTGTATCTTCTAATGAGTCTTTCCACATGCCCAGAAATGCGTGGATACAGTGACTTGATTCCCCTTAGACTGAAAGGTAACCTGGCAATAGAAATAGTTCATGGCACTGTATAGATTGAGACTGTTCCACAATAAACTGAAGTTCTTTTTGAAGTTTCTTTTTTTCACTGAAAATAAGAGTTTTAATAAAAACAGACTTCCCACACCTTACTTCAGTCTCTTCAGGTTAGGCATTTGAATTTTATTTTATTTTTTCCAAAAAACACTATGGATTTGCCATCTTAAAATTAAACTTTCAATTGATATTTCAAGCATTTCTTATCTTTGAACAGGAAAAACTTATTTCTTTCTTGTGAGAGAAGTTACTGTTATATGAAATTATTTTTAATAAGATTATTAATAAGAACTCATTCTGTAATATTCATACTCATTTTCCTTTGCCTTATCATTGTAAAGTCAATGGTGTCTTTAATTCCAAATCTATTTTATTGCATCAATGAATAGATCATGCGTTGCACTGTATTTGAATTTGTCCCTTTAGTGAGAGCAATGGTGTGGCTTTAAGGGCAGCAGTAGCTTCAGTATTTTTTGCTGAGGGTGAGGAATACATCAATGCATAATTCAAATGTAACTCCCAGGAAGTGTAGAAACCTTTGTAATAAGGTGTTGTAGTTCCTGAGTTAGCATTTTTGAGCTTGCAAAAGAAATATTTCTTAGGTTTATTCCAGGTCTTCCCTAGGGCTTAGTGCAGATGGTGGGAGAATGAGAACGAGGCTATAAATATAGGTGTTAAAGACTTATCGATGAGCTGGGCTGAGAGAGAGACCTCAGTGTGTGCTCAGGGTTCAGCTTTGTGACAGTGGTGGCTGAGGAGGCCAAGCAGCTGTATTCTGAGAGCATGAACTTCTCTTAAGGTACAGAAGTTTGTGATTCTATTCTTCTAGCAACATTTTCAAGTGTTTTGAGGGGTGTGGGGCTTCTACATGCCGGTGTCAGCTCACAGGTGCAGAGACAATTTGTGATTATTTCCCTAAGCGATTTCTGTGATTGCCTTTTGAAAGCTGCATGGTAACTACTAATTGTCCTTCTCTGCAGGCACCTGACTTTCAGGTTGGTGATAATGAACTTAGGTCATCCCAGTTTTGTGATCCTTGGAGATACAGGCACAGCTCAGGAATGTTACTGTCTTCCTATACACGCAGATTCACTGGATCAGTTTATGGTTTCTGTAGTTCTGAATCTTGTACTCTCTTTTGTAGCCATGTTTTTCATATTTAAAACGAGATTGAGAGCTCCCTAGGGCAGTACAAAGCCACCTGTAATTAGTTGTGTTGAGCATCAAAAGTGTGGCTGGTACAAGTCGAATGGCAGTAGAGGGGTCAGCTCACAGGTGCAGAGACATCATAAGCTGTGCAGCTATGCTTACCAGAAGGTGAGGACAAAGGATAGAAGTGGCTTTCCAAAGCAAACCCTAAAAACAGTGGTTTTGCTTATTCCAGTTGCTCCTCTGAAGTTTGTTAGGGCTGTAAGGCTCTGTGGCTGCCATTTGGCAGCTTTCAGAGATGCTTGCTTCACAGCAAAAGCAGCTAGCTGCTGGGTCTACCTCAAACCTGTAGCCTTTATATGCTTTGTTACCTTGATGCTAAAATGCCATCCATAGGATACACAAGACCTCCCATTTATTGTATTTTGTTGGCTCTCTTAGAATTACCTGTGTAGATGATGTGAGAAGTGTTAAATTTCTCTCAGAGGGATACTGATGGTGATTAAACACAGAGTGCTTTTTAAAAATGCTGTATGTGTTAAGAATATGCCTGGGTCACAGTGAAATTCAGGCTCCTATCTCCCTTTGACCTTAATGAGACTGGGCACCTCACTTAACATCTTCAAGAATTTCAGTGTTGAGCCCTTAGAATGTTTTACATGCAGTGCATGACGCCTTGGGAACAGCATTTAGCATTTTCAGAGGAACTATTCTCCTGAAGAGTGAATTAAAGTGAATAATGTTTTATTCTTGTAAGACACACTTTTTCATACAAGAGAGAGAATTTAAAGCCTTAACAGTGCAAAGCATGGATTTAGAAGTAACAAAGGAAAAAGATAAGCATAGGAGGATTTGACAGTTTTGTCTCCCTGCTCTGCCAAGTGACAGTCAACATCTTATTTTAGAGGGAAGCTTTCCACTCTGAAAGTGGTGGCATAGAAATTCCTTCATTCGGCCTGATCCAAACCACAGCTGATCCTGGTGATGCTTCATGCTCATAGCAACTTAAAATAGGTTGGATTATACGGTTCATTCAAGTGCCAATGTGACATTTTCCTTAACTTTTTAACACAAATGCTTTGAATATTTTTCTTCTCTTTACTATTTTGAATGGTGTTTGTTGAGACAAGAAATGTATATGATCTATTTATTATGAACCTGATTCTGATGTACAATTTGGCTCTAAAATTACAAAGCTGTTTTAATGGCTGCATTTGTTTGTGGAAAAGTCAGATTTCTTTTTTTAGAGGAGCGTAGCAAAAAGGATTCCTAATGAAATTAAATCTTTGGTCTCATCTGGCTTAGTATCTAGAAGAACTGCTAAATTCAGCATTCAGTCACAGGATAGTAAATTATTGCATTTTTACTGATTGATTGGAGCACTGATAGGTTAAACTAACATTGTGTTAAATTCTTGGACTGTTCAGCCTTTGTGTCATGTTTTGCAAAAGCACAGATAAATATGTTGGTGTCTTCTGAAGTTCTGACATTGATTTTTAGACCATTTTACAGACCTTGCCAAATTAATTTATGCAGCCATAAAGAATGTCTGCAGAGGCAGTATTCCTTAGGTTTTAGATTTACAGAAAGAAACTATTGCCTAACTTAAAAATCTGTCCTCTGTCATTAGAATTTTTTTTTTTTTCATAAAGACTGTGCATATACGGGAAAGGATTATGTATGTAAACAGAGAATGTATTTTTGCTGTTGGAATATTAGAAAACTCCACATTTGCATGTTGAGTGCATCTTTCTTTGGGTTTGATATGTCATCTTGAACTTTGGTTCTTAAATGATGATACAGTAATGTGAAAGTTAAAATTCAGTTTAGAGCAAAGATGATAAATCATACTAATTGATTCTGTTAATAACAATCAGTCTATCATAAATAATACTTCAGTATTACTTTTTACTTAATATCATTTAATAATCAATCATAGAAAAAATACACAAAATAGATAGTAATAAGTTAAGAAAGATTAGGGTTTACAAACTGCAGATTCCTTACAAGAGTATTAATTTTTCCTGGTGACAGCAGCAAATCTGTCCAGTGAAGTTATTGAGAACTACTTCTTCAGACTAAGGAGGACCTAAGTTGAAGCTTGGCTGCTTTCTGTTTAGCTCCTCTAAAAGCAGAGAGTAGAGTTTTTCAGTATGTGATTTAGGTTTGCCAATGTTTCTTTTTATGAATTGAAAATAAAAAGAATTGATGGTAAACCAAAAAGAGAAGAGAGGATCTAAATGATTTTTTCTGCTTTGATTTATATTTCAAATAAAATAAATCAATTCTGAGTGTCATTATCTGCTTAGCAAGGAGAAAGATGAGAATGATACAGGACTATTTCATCTTCGACTGAGAACTTGTTTTGTTTTTTCTTGATCCCTTAGCCTGGCAAGCCTGGGAGCAAGCTGATCTGGACAGCCCAGGGCAATAATTTCTGAGCTGAGGGAGTTTTCCATCTATCTGCCACAAACATTGTATGTTAAGATGAACCACTCTATAATCACTGCAATCTAAGAAGTATTACTTTTCTAGAGAGAAAATGAGAGCTTCCTGTTTGATGACAAATTAGCATTTCCAGTCAGACCTTTTATCAACAAATGCCATTTCTGAGTCTAGCAAAAGTGGCTGTATGTATTATTTAGTACTATGTTAATAGTTCAAATATGTAACTTTATAGCAGTAATGTGAGAATGGCACTACTGGAATCGATCATAGGTCTAGAAATCTAAAAATAATTTAGGTTAAAACCTTATAGAAAATGCTTGCATAATTTATTATGCAGGTAAAAAATGAGTGTTTGCTTTTCTTTTATTACTGAGAGTGCAAGTTTGTAGCCATAGATGTTTATCAGGTGTAGAATTGTTTGGGATTTTGGTTCAGGCCAGGAGTGTTTACTTTCTTAAATGCATTAAAGGAAAGATTTTCCTTGCAATCTTATGTGTGGATTTATTTGCTTCATCTGCATGATGTGCTATGAAATTTGCTACTCATTTCTGTAGTATTTCATCAGTCTGCCTATGTCCAAGTGTAGTAAAAGCTAAGTTAAATTTCTCTCAGTACATAGAGTATTACTGACGTGAGAGACAGGATGAAAGCACTGGAAGTATTATAGCCCGAAGAAAATTCTAGCCAGTCCACCTTCATTAACTTTACACAGCCTCGGCAAGTCTGAGGTGCAATCTGCAAATAAACTCAGAAGGAGAAGGACTATGGAAAGGTAGCTGGGATATGGAAGGATTTGTGGCCCATACTGGAGAGGGAATAGCTGCAGAGCTCCGAAGTTGACCTGGGTTCTGGAAAGCAAAAGAAAATAACAACAAACAACACTCAAAATGCTGTGTCACTGCTTACCTTCATCACAAGTCTTCCAAACATCCAGTTCTTCATAACCCGAATTAATTGAATACTGGTGAGCATTCTGTTATGCAAGAGGAAAGTTAGTTAATCATGCCTAATGAGCCATCACGAGCTCACGCCGCAGCCATCACCAGTACTCCTTGGAAGATGGTGTGCATGTTGTGATCTCTTTTGACAGAAATGACATTTGCTATTATTTTAGCTTATTCTCCTGAAATAGTGTACCCAGCATGTTCAGTTTGCTGCAACTATGTATTAGTTGCATCATCAGTATTTTTTTCAAAATTCCAGATTTTCCTATCTCTCTGCAAAGATATTGAAAAATGAATGGCACTTGTTAGGCAATACTGCATGGCCAGAGGTAGAAGTATCGAAGGAAGATAAGAATAACATGTTGTCTATTAGTTTAGCACAGTAAGTGGGACTATATGTTCTAAATACAAAGAAGGATGCCATATCTCTATGCTGGTCAGGAAAAACTGAAATAAGAGTTGGTTCGTGTCCAGGTGTTGCTCAACAAGTGTGCAAATTTGAAAGAAGCTGAACAGATAACATGTAATTGCTTACCTGCAAAAACTGTATTAAATAAATGCAAAGCTTGCTTGAAATGTTTCACATTTCCAAATACTGCATTAATTCTGCAGCTCAGAGATGGAAAATACAAATCCTTAGTGTAAGTTTAAATAGGAGGCTGTGATTTTTGAGGTAATCTTCCTGATTTGGCTTTGTGAATTGGAATGAGGTATAATTTTTGCTTTGCTTTGCAGTTAATACTTTAAATCACTACAAATGTCAGTGAGATTCTAATCACCAGTGAATTATCTGACCTCTGAATCTAACCTAAATTTTCAGAGTGTAGACTACTTTAACAGATTTCAGTACAGGAGGCTAAGTTTATTTCACTCCAGGCAGCATCCATGCCCTGCAGTGCTTAGTGCCATCCCTCTCCTTAGGGGTTACATCCTTGCAGCACTGAAAATTGCTGAACACTCTTCATCATCTTCTGAGTAGAGCTGGCCATTTAAGATGAATGAGACACAAAAGCCTGTTTAAAACAACATGACTGATTTTTCACTGGAGCAACCAAGGAGTATTCACATGAATCCTTCCGGCTGCACCACGAGGGTGACAGCTGCCAATCAGAGGTACCAAATTAGAAAATAATGAGACGGGAAGAATGGGGCAAATCAGTTAGATAATGTTAAATGCATCTGGTTTTAACACTGGTCATCATTAACTGGCCTGATAAATCTGAGCAGCCAGACTATCTGTTCTTGTGACTTGCAAGTTTTCTCAGCCTATGGATCTTGGAGAATAGAACTTGTGTGAAGGTAAAAGCTGCTAAGGAGAGGCCTTGGGCAGCACTTCCAAAGGCTGATCAGCAGCTGAAATGGTTGCTTGAAGGTCTAGTGGTTGGATCATGTTCATTGACAGGACAGTAGAGTCACTTCAAACAACAATGCGAATTCTCATATGTTTTGTAAAAAGTTCCATTGAAATGAGACATTCTACAATTAGCTGTAAATTGGTAATGGGGTGACTGCTATGCACTTCAGAGGTTATTTAGATGTCACGGTTTATGTGTTAATTACTTGGACATTTTTTTCCCTCTAATCCAATTTTTTAAAGTACTCAAGTATGTAGCAATTGGTCAGTGCAGTCTTTCATAGACCATATATCACCCTCTGTAAATAGACAGCTCTGGAGACCAGGTGATGAGTGTAGAAGAGGCTGAATTCTCTAATTTGTGTTGTGGAGAGAATAGATGAAACTCTTTTATGAGTTTATAGCCAAGTGAATCACATTCTGTTTAGTGATGGGCCCTATTCTGTATGGGGCAGGAACTGGTCCTAAGCTTTGCAGTAAACACAGTTGCTCAAATAAACTCCTGCTCAGCTGCTGCTTGATGGGGCAGGAAGAGATCTGTGTTAAACATACTGAGAAAGTGTAAAAATGTTTAAATAGCTGGAAAAATGGCATCATATCCACGGGTAGGAATGGACACCTGATTCTGGGCTTCGTGATGCGTCTGTGTGCCTCTGAGAGACCAAAGGGTTGGACAAGTCTAACTGTGTAGCAGAGTTGGCAATCAGACCCCATTTGTATATTTCCTCCTTGTTTGCTGGAGCAAACATCATTTGAGTATTCTGTCTACTCAAATTCTTTTACTCATTGTATATTAAATTAAATGAATGAGTTAATGCAAATTTCTCTTACGCATCCATTTAATTTCCAAGTGCAGCAGTGTATAATTGCTCAGCTGAGCTCTTATTTTGATGTACTTGTTTTATTTTCAAGTAATAATTTCAGCCCTTCTTCAGGAGTACAGACTGCTTTTCCCTCTGTGCTTATTTCTGCCATTGTACCAATCATTTCAATATTGTTTTAATGATTCCATTTTTATTTATACCTCATTGTATGCTTTGTGTTGAATTTTGCTTAAAATACTTCGCATAAAATCTGTTCTTTCTT
Organism: Odontophorus gujanensis; assembly: GCA_013399175.1. Classification (NCBI taxonomy): domain Eukaryota; kingdom Metazoa; phylum Chordata; class Aves; order Galliformes; family Odontophoridae; genus Odontophorus; species Odontophorus gujanensis. The sequence continues at coordinate 268,875 of VXAB01000053.1, forward strand.
GGGGGTTTGTGTGAAGCTGTAAGAAAAACAATTTTTCAGAGAAAAAAACAATGGAATATTTTAACCGATAACCACAAGTGGTTTGGTATTTTCACAGCAAGAAAATGTTAGTGTTTTATTTCTAGGGAGTGACTGTATGATAACAAATCTAACTTCTCTATGAGTTTGCTTGGACAAAAATCAAATGGAAGTGTCCTTCACCTCCAGGCATGGGATGAAGCATTTGCCATGCAGGAGTCTTTCCGTGTGTGTAATTCCATACACTTTATATTTCACAGCTTTTAATTTTATTTTAGACTGGAATAGAAATTACAGTTGTTTTGTTCAGCTCAAGAAAGCTGCTGTTGTTCTAAGTCCTATAAATGGGCTAGCGTTTAAACTTGGCTGTAATTTTCATTCCACAGTTGGATCGGATGTTATCATTTGATAGATTGAGATGAAGAGAGTACAATAACATCCCATATATAGGCACGTATAGTGACGTTTTATCATTCAACTGTAGGAGCAAAACCACCTTTGGATCACACTTACATCCACTCGGAAAGGGAGACTAGAACCTATTTCTGTACAGGTGGTTTCAAGGCTTGGTCATGAGATGTGGCATTGTATCATGAGTTGTATTCAGTTATTGTGTATCATTTGAGATAAATGAATCTTATGAAAAGAAAGGTTTACAAGGAAATTAGGTATACTTGTTTATTCTAAACCTGTACTATTTATTACTAAGGAAATTATTGCATCTTTGAAAATTGATAGCTGTTGAACTGCAGCTTTTGTGGAAGTGCCTTTTTATGAACCAGTCACTGTGCACATACAATCTGAAGCGATAGATAACTGCTGGCTAAGCAGCACTGCTGAGACTAACAGTTAATTACTGCTCCAATTCGCTGGGCTAAACTTTTACTGACCCTCACTGATTTAATCTGAAATAATGTTACTCTCAGTATTTTCTTAATAGGAATGATGATTAACTTTCAGAGAATAAGCTTTGTTAGATGACTTTTCTTAACTGATTATGTTTGGCACCAGGTCATCCATCACAATGTATTGTTTCTGCCCTCTGTTTTTTTTTTGTTTTTTTTTCCTTTTCTTTGAATATATGAGTTCAGTGATGGGATTTCATGACTGTTTTCAAATGAAGATTTTTTGTTGGTTAAAAAATAAATAAATTCATATTTCATTGTTTTTATCAAGGACCAGTGAGACTCCAAATACTTACTAGTAGTACATGGTGTACACAGTGAAAGAAAATATCTGCTGCTGCTGAAGGAGTTAATTTGTTCTGCACTATTCATCTATTTCTAACGATGCTTCTGATGTGCTGAATGTTTGTCTCTAGACCTGTGTCAACTCCTGACAACAGAGCTGGTGTAGGTGTGTTAGGAATAGCCAAGAACCATCAGAAATTCTCTTTGGAGGCAGTGCTATAGGGGAAACTGTTATTTTGGAAGCAAGGAACCTGTGGAAGCAGGAACCAGCATTCCCACTCATCCCCTTACTGTGGTCCCTTCATAAAGGAGCAGCGTCTGCTCCTGAGCACAGCACAGTCTGCATGCTCCACAGGTCCTTGCACGAAAGGGGAGATCCGTTTCAGATTCATTATTCATCTTCTTTTAATTATCTGTTAACATATCATGAAATATCATCATCTGTCCAACTCTGTGTTGCGTTGCTTTTAAAGAGAGAATCATGATTCATGGTGAGGAGTGTCAGGGCAGCCTAGTGAGAGTGGTGCCGTGAAGTCTGGCTCTGTTCTTCCACATTTCTCCCATATTCCAGGAGTTTTCCTTTGGTAGAGTATATTGCAAAGGGTGGTGTCACTGCTTTCTCTCTTCTTTTTGGTTGTATGTCATGTGACAGTAAGCCATGACCCATCTGAGAATCAGTCCTAAGGTCTGTATTTCAATAAGATGTTTAATGATGGTGGAAGGTTACATGAGCTATGGATAGCAAGTATCAGATGAGGAAGACTGGGATGCTGCTTTCCAAACTGAATTTTGGGTAGGTCCATGGATTATTTCTAAAGGACCTGCAGAACATGAGCAATCCTGTACACTGTATTTAAGACTGTAATTCTAGGATGTGATACCGGGGGCACAGATGGAGACAAATCAAGATACACTTGTTTAAGGCAAACCAGAGTCCCTTGTGTCTTATACTGAAATCTAAGTGTCGCTGCAACTTTCTTAACAAAACTTTGTTATACAAAGCCCCTGAAATGTAATGAGCACTCATCTTTTATGTGTGGAACTGAAGGCACTTAACTGGTGAGGACAGGAGTTCTGTTCATTATCCATTCTACATGTAAGTCCTTTTCTCAAAGGAACTAAAAAGTTTGGCATCTAAATCCATTTGGACAGTTCTGTTAATGAAAATGAGCTTCATATTGGTAGACAATCTATGTCAGTCAACTGAGTACTTAACAACTTTCTTTCAGGACTCATACAGTTGTATAGATAAAAAGGCCGCAACCAAACTGTCCTATCTGTGTGGATGCTCCATTCTGCATGAGCATCCCCACCTTTGTAGGCTGTCTGGCATCCTCAAACTCCTTCCCACTGGCTCCAGCTGTGAGGGGACTTACAGCTGAGTCGCACTGTAGATACTGGAAGAGATCTGTTGCTGCCTATACTTGTTAAAAAGAGACTTGTTAAAAAGCTCTCATGGTTCCTACCAGTGTTAGAGCAACTCTGTCATTTATACTGATATGTTTAATATGAATCTATAGAAGTCACTGAGTTGTGTGGCGTTGTGCCTTTTTAGGAACGCTTAGAGTTGTAAAACGCAACTAATAAAAAATCACTGGCATTAAAAACATCTAAATGATGTTTTGTCACTTCTTCCTATTCAGGATGAGGTTACAATGACTCTCTTCAAAGTGTAGCAATATTGTGCAGGTTAAGGAAGAGTATGTCAATCCTCTGCACATTGTACTGAATATTGTGCAGAAGTTTATTATTATTATTTTTTTTAATACCTGGAAATGAGATACTCTATTTGCTACAATAGCACAGTGTTTTTTGAATCTAGAATGACAGTCAAATATGTAAGCATTACTAGAAAGAATTACTATGCCTTGCAGGGGCCTTAGCTTAGCAGTATGCACATTTCCTTTCTTCAAGTTGTTTTCCTTCAGATATTTATTGTAAATCAGAACCGTGTATAAAGATATTTTGACTCTACTTAACTATGGAATGGTAATTTGAACTACATTATTTCACACACACAAAAAAGCAGTTTTACTGCCTGTACAAAAGTCGCAGTGATTTGAATATATGTAGGTAAAACTTTTTTGTCCAGTATATTATTTGCTCTTGGGAATAATGCTTGGCATATGTCTTGATGTGTGACATTCTTGCAACTAAATAAATTGATGCCTCCTTAAGTGGAATGGCAAAAAGAAAATGTAGATTTACCTCAAAGATGTGGAACAGTGTGGGTGGTGTCAGAAGCAGTATATGCAATGCAGTTTTTTGTCTGCATGTGTTGCCTTGCCTTACTTACCCTCCATCATGCTGTGCAGCTTTAAATGCTCACGTCCTCATCTAGTTAGCACACTGCTATTGTCAAACTGTTCTGCCTACATCTGAATTCCACACCCTTCCTCACCACCCTGTGTTCCTTCTCATATGGATGGTGGCTCTTTAAGCATTGGTGATCTGAGCAGTGATTATTCAAAGGCTCTGAAATGACTAACAGTGAAACATCATCCTGTGTTGGTACTTTGGGCTGTGTTCTGACCAGTGGGATTCCTTATAAGATACAGTCAGCCACCCCCTCAGCTCAAGCTAGGTTGATACAAATATACTGATATAGACCATTCGTCTCAGAAATTTTGTACCTGAAATTGATTCTGACCTGCTGCTATTGAGTGTACAACAGAAAAGGATGATCACTGTGAGCTTGATGGGCTGATTGCTCTGAGAAAGCATGTAATTCCTATTAGTGTAACAGACAAGCAGCTGCTGCTTTTCCTGGAGGTCAAAGGTGCCTGAAGAGGAAAATATAAAGAGAATCAGAGAACTGTAGGGGCTGGAAGGGACCTCTAGAGATCATCGAGTCCAACCCCCCTGCCAAAGCAGCTCCCTAGACCAGGTTGCACAGGTAGGCATCCAGATGGACCTTGAATGTTTTTAGAGAAGGAGGTTCCACCACCTCTGTGCCAGTGCTCCGTCACCCTCACCTAAAGAGGATAAGCATAAGTGGCATTTCCCTTGTGTACGCTCTCTTCAGATCTGTTGTTAGTACATCAGAGCAGAGGAGCACACTGGGTGTTTTGAAGCACTTCTTTCTAGGTGAATTTAAAAGCAGCAAGCATGCTTTGGATAAGTAGTGAATTTTGTGACTTTGTCTTCCAAAGGTAAGTGACTCAAGTTCACACCTCTTCTTGTTTAGCACACAAACTACCTGGGAAACCAAAATGCGTCTGTCTTTCTGAGGAGATCAAGAAGAATCTTGAATCTCACATTTTCTCCTCATCTTCCTCTGTTGCTTGGATATCTCCTACAAATCTCTGTTGCCATGGAAAGCTGCTCTGAGTGGTTCCTTGAACGCCTTTTACCCTTTCTCTTACAAGGTTTCCTTCCCATCTGTCTGTTTGTCCTCTCAGCTAGCCTCATGTTGCAGGATTTCTGTCTTCAGTCCAGTGAGGCTGAGCTGGCATGGCATTGGCCAGTCCTACAGTCCTGGCTCATAGGGGAAAAGCACATGATAAAAAATTAAACTGTTTTTACTTGCTTAATATTTTTTACTCACCATTTGGTGAAAGGGGGTGGTGGGGGAGGTTGTTTGTTGCCTTTGTTTTTACTTGTTAAGTGTAGTTGTATGGAAATGACTTAGTTAATGGTTTTCTGGCATCTCATCCCAATGCAAGTGAGATATTTTAGTATTCAATTGAGGCCAAATGCTTTCAAATAAGAAGACTGTATCTTAAGACATTTGTACTGATATTTAGTTCTGCACATATTTCTATATAATATAAGGCTTTTATGCAGAACTATGCAGTACATAAAATAAGTTATCAGCCTATTTAGCTTGGCTCAGCTGCCAATAAATGGCAAATTATTACTGATTCCGAATTTAAGACTGGATTCTTGTCTATAACCATTGGAATCATGGTTAACTGAAGTTTTGATTCTGCTTACAGGATTAATAAGTTTGGCTGGTATAGGTTATAACATTCTTAATGGTAGCAATGGAATGAAAAACCTTTCTGCGAAATTAATTGTTGCAGGAGGTTTAAGCAAATGGATATGCAGAATTTTCCTGTGCAGTACTTGCACCAGGTAAGATACAAAACTTTACATACTTGTCCTTGAGCACTCTAAACCTCTCATTCTGAATCCATTTTCCTATCTGCTGCATGCATAAGGTGCATATCTAGATTACTATATGCGATATTACATTATAGTGAAGTGAAATGGTTTGTGTGTAAGATATTGAAGAGCACAAATGAAAGTTGTGGGTGAATTACTGCATAACATTGACTCTTCTGACTTTCCATAAGTCATTCAAGCAGTGTGTACTTCTGGTTCCATGGCAGTAATAAAGGAAGCACATGGAAAGTTTCCATTAAACTGAAAGAAATACTAAAAATTATTACAATCTGCTTACTTTAATCTAGCAGGTACCTGAAAAAATAAGTGAACTGGATTCTGTTCTAAAATATTATATGGACAGCACACAGTAAATTGTGTGTGTGTTTAAATGTTTGTCTGGGTTAGAATAATATCAGTTAAAGTGGGTTGTTTTGGGGAAGAAATTACCTCAAATTAGTCTGATACCATAAAAAGCTGTTACTCAGCATTTAGACACTGCACTTTTTAAAGACATGATAGAACTCTTTCGGTCATTAAGGGCTGTAAGAGTAAATTCTTAGAGTGAAATCTTACCTGTTGAAAATTTAAAAACTATAGCACACTTCACTTACTGAAGAAAGTTGTTGTTTTTTTTTTTGTGAGGGAGGTCCTTTGAAATTCTGAAGTCATCATATGTGACAGATCCATCTGCCTACACTGAAACTTGGCTGCTAGGCTCTTGTTTGCAATCAGCCAGTTAAACCATGTATAAAGTTGCTTTCAGTAAGCATGGTCATTAACAGTGAGATTGTTCTCAACGCTTATAATCAGAAAAAGCTGTCTCCTGTGAGAAATAATATAAGTCATTTTAAACATTTTAAAACAGTCACAGGCTTGTTGATGCCATTTCAGTCTTTTGAAAACATTTTTCACTTACTTGTCATGGTGGAATGGGAGCTGAGACTGGTTTCCAATGTTTGCTCAGTTTGTGAATGATAACCCAGATGGTGTGCTCCAGCCCAGGGAACAGTTCCTGATCTCTCTGCAAAACTAGTCATCTTTTGTAATTAAGTTATGCTTTTACAGTGTGATGGCATGCTGAGTTACTTTCATTAGATCTGACAGTGTATTGTTTGAAGAATGTGAAGAATTGAAAACCAGTGGGCTCTGCAATGATCTTTAGAAACCCCATTTCTCATGTCTTACAGTTTATTTGCTGTTCTGATACAGCTAAAACTAATGGTGACTGTTGAATCTTGCAGCTAACTCACATGTACCAAGAAGACAGTATAAAATGAAATGGATATAATAAAGAAAGAAGTATTTGTTAACTAACAACATTCTTAGGATAAAACCATGACCTGAAAATACAGAGACATCTACAAGATAAATTCGTGCATGCTCCCTTGGGATATGGGAGAGAACGTGCTTGATTAAGGCTGGTGCAACCATTCACAATCACACTTCTCTGGTATTTACTCCTTGAAATAACAAAAGGTGTGAGAAACCTGTAATGTACTCCACTGCTTGCTACTGTCTTTTTCTAACCTAAGTGTTCTTCTCCTAGGGCAAACTTTTAAAATAAAAAGTAAGCCCTCCATTCATTGTTTTTGTTGACCTTTATCATTTAGTGACTCTCCATTTGCATGATTAAATGACAGGGTAAGAAATTTTCTATCCTTTTTTATACGTCTGTCAGAGGGCCTTCATCTTGGTGAATAATGGTAGAAAACACAAAATCTTTACAAGTATAGGAAGGCAGATTTGGAAAGTATAAAGTGTCTTTATACTTGTCTTTATACTTGTCCTTGTCTTTAGAGCTTCTGCTCTGCTGAATGTTTTGAAGAGAGAAATGAAGTCCAAAGGTCCTAGGGAAGGAAATCTTTTCTTCCTCTTGTAATAATTTTTAAATTCTTTCCACAATCACATATTGCTACGCTTCTCCTAAAAGAACATAGTTTTGTATAATTTCCCCCCAAATTGCTCCCATGGTGATAATGAAGGAGTTTTCTCCCTGGGCGCCTCTGTGATGTTTGTATTGGGAATTGCATGTTCTATATTCTTAATGAACAGAGGCAAGAATTGAATAACATAAGAGTTTAAAAGTGCGTAGGGTTTCTTGGAAGGAAAGGTTTTCCTTTCAGATCCTCCACTTCAGTGTTTGCATTTACTGAAAATTTTGTATGGGTTTACTCAGAAGGAAGATCACATGGCTGTGAAACCTAAATATTAATCACAGCTAAACACAATTCACTTTTCTATTAACTGGGGATCATTATATTGTTTCAAACAGTCCAGGAAAAATAGTACCAAGGTAGCACACTGAGAGATACATTTTTTGCCTACATTTGATACTGGTAAAAATAATTTCCTTCTCTGTAATTTAGATGTGATGTTAAATTATTCAGCATAAATTCATGTCTGTTCACCTGTTTTCAGTTTTTTCAGTCTCCATAAGCATGCCAAATAGATACTATAATTCATTAAACAGGCAACAGCTTCCTCTGTATGTGTAGACTTAGTACCACATGCTTAAAACTAATATCAAATTGAATCTCTGAGCTACGGTGGCATAAAATAAGAAAAATAATAAAAATCATTTATTTTTCTGGATCCCTTTGAAGGATACAAACAGAGAATTAACCAATTGACATATCTTTAAAGTCCTACCTGTAGTCTCGTCGTAATAACAATCTTTGTAACTGAATATAATCATTCTGTAGATTGCTTTTTAAATTGAATTCCATATTATTTCTTGTTTCTTGTCCTAATATTGTTAAACATAAATTTGAAAAGTCCCTCAAGTGGAAAATTGATTTTTCTCTTGTGTTGACCCCTATTTTGTTCTGATTTAGAACTGTATTTTCGTATAACAGTGTAGTATAGTATTTTAGATAACTGTTTTTTTTTAACTAACCAGCTATTGCTGCTCCTTCCTTAGCAGCCATACTTTGTTGTCAGGGCTAACCTCCACTGTTACAGTGGCTATGAGTCTGTCCTTGTCATCTCATGGAAAAGGTAGAGGGAAGAAACTAAGGCATCATAACAAAAGCCGATGATGTGCTTTTGAGAGAAGTATTGACATCATTTGTTGAAATTAGGGAAGTGAAATGTGCAATTCTTATGTTAGTGACAGAGCTATAGGCATCGTTTGTGCTAATTAAAAGAACAAGGTACTGTAATATATTAATCTGTGAAATTACAGAACTAAAGAGAACTGCAGTTTGTTCTATGCATTGGCATAGCAATGTTCCATAGGAAGTGTCCATCTGTATTTTCAATTTTACATCATGTGTAGTATTCACAAATGCTAAAAGCATTTGAAAGATTACTTATTTTTTGAAAGCTGCATCCTGCAGGTGTTCTGTGAAATATATGTTCATGTGCAAGAGAAGGAAACTTAGTTTTCTTGAAGTTTTCATTTGTTCTTTTCTTTTTCTATAATTGTTTCTTCGTTAACATGACTGTGGGTGAATCCAGCTAAGTTAAGGCAGGAAAATCAAGTCACTTTGAAAAAATAATTATTTAATCTTCCACAACTACTTCTAACTATTTTTTCTAATGTTTCCTGAATCCAGAATTGTTTTCACCATATAATTATAATCTTTTCATCATTGTGATCACAGATTGATGTTAACTGCTTGATTTTCACTAAAGTGCACATTCACAATTATATGAAAATCATTTATGCAGTATGGGTATGAATATTACCAAAATGTTTAATCAAAACTCTTTCTGTAAACTGTTTTTCTACCGAAGTGCTTGTGAAAGGAAAGGCTTCATTTTTAGCATCTCTCTTGTTTTGTCAGACTCCTTTCCTGGTTATTAAAGCCATTGTACACAAGACCATTGCTCACTGCCAGGAAAGATATGTTAGCAAGGATTACTCTAGGTGAAAATGTCTATGAAGTAAAGTGGGAAATTTAACTAGAGTATATGCCAGATTCTGCACCTGAGATGATGTAATCCTGCATAGATGTATAGACCGGGGTTTGGGCTTGATGATATAGAGGTCCCTTCCAACCCCTACAATTCTGTGATTCTGTGATTGCAGAATCTGGTGTGCTGTTCTGGAGAGAGGGACCTGGGGTTTTGGTTCATGGCAAGCTCAGTGTAAGCCAGCCATGTGCCCTGGAGCTTAAAACATAGTCTAACCCTACGCAAGGAAAGGTTCTGCACCAGGCATGAAGGTTGGCAGGTCAGGCATGGAACAAATTCTCCAGGGCTGTGGGCATGGCCCCGAGCTGCTGCAGTTCAGTAAGCATTTGGACAATGTTCTCAGACATAGGGTTTAAATTTTGGGTGGTCCTGTGTGAAGTCAGACACTGTCTTTGTGAGTCCCTTTAAACTTGGAATGTTCTGTGATTCTGCTAGCAGTGGCATGCAGAATGCTGTCCTGTATGTGACAAATATGCCACAGGAGATGACTTCATTGCCACCAGTGATGCGTGTTTTGTGATATCAGTCTTTTTGGTCTGTAACTAATTGGAAGACTGGTACTGATAAGAGCTCAGCACCAGGATTCTGTATAACTTGATGTTCTGTAAGAAATAGCACTCCTCATCTATTTAAAAAAAGCAAAAACAAAACTCAGTTTCCTCAGTTTCCTATGAATAGATTTCAGTAGCTAAAAGACAGAACCTGAAGAGCTGAGTTACTGTTGTCACTAACAATTGTATGTTTGACACCACCTTGCTGCAGAACTATGACAATTAATCTGTTTCTTTCTCCTCAACTATAAAAAAGAATAGCAGTTCACAACCACATTCATAAAACTCCTTAAGGTGTGTGCACCATATGTTACTAAGAGTACTTACTTTCTCTTTCCTGTGAAAGCTACCTAAGAAGTCTTGCATGATAAATGTCTTATTTTTCAAATCACAAGTTCATTTATTTTGTATTTGGAAACAATGCACATAGGTTGCCACTGTTGGCCAGGGAAGTCAAGTGAAAATAAAGAATTATACAGCTCACAGTATATACATTGACAGTCTAGTAAGTGCGATGTATATATATCTAGAATGTAAAATTCAGAAATAAACTTAGATCTTATTGCAAAATGGCAAAAGTAGATCTGTGAAGAAGTTTGTGCATTTAGTGCCAACAAATTATATTATTATTTCCCCTATTTTTTGACAGATGCTCTTAAAGTAAAAGGTACCTGGTCTGATGATGTGTAAAATGCTGTGGATATGGTAAACGGCCAAGATAAATTTTAGAAATAAATCTCACAGCAAATTTACAGCACAGCTATATCCTTCAGGAAGGGAATGCAGCTTCCAGTTACAGCCTAGGAGCCATTGTTTGAATTTAACTCTATTTCAGCCCTCTAACGTGGATACTGGCAGCTTGCTGGTTTTCTCTGGAGTGCCATCCTGTTAATTCTTCATTGGGTATCAATGGACCTTGTGATTTGAGTGGAGCATGAACAGAAGTGAACTCATGAGCAGAGGAGAACTAATACAGAGGGACAACAAATGTAGTTCTGTGGAGTTTTGTCAGCTTCAACCAGGTTGGATGAGCCCATGGAGTACCACTCAGATATTAGGTTTGGAAGTAACAGAGCTGCTTCCTTTCTGTACAGCATGTGTATTGCAATTTAGTTCCATTGTGACTAAAAATTGCTGTGAATTGATTGGTTCTCAGTCTGATGAATCTAAATCTACCTGCTGAAGATGAGATTTTTAACAGTGAGTGGCTACCTACCTCCGAGGAGCTTGCGCTTCCTCAGTAAATACTGATTTCATTTGTCTTCATGTGACCAAGCACTTGGAAATATCTTCCATAAATATCTGTCACTCTTTGGCAAAATGTTATAATTAGCTGTGGTACTCGCAATCAGCCTTGCTTGTTAATGATCTGAATATGATAGGGCACAGAAAGTTCTTTAAATGCAACAAAAGTGTGGTAACTGTGGTGGACTTAAGAATAAGAAGTAGAGATAGACTTCTTTTAAGGTTTGTCCAGAAGTGTAATCTTTCGATGTATTTTGTGTTCTAGGATGTGATGTCAACATTCTTTCAATTTGGGGCTTCTATCCAGCAGGAAGCCATCGTCATGCTTAAGATCATGCAGGATTATGACTGGCATGTGTTTTCTCTGGTAACCACCACCTTCCCTGGATATCGAGACTTCATCAATGTCATTAAGACCACAGTGGAAAATAGTTTTGTGGGCTGGGACATGCAGAACATCATCATACTTGATACTGCCTTTGGAGATGCCAAGACACAAATTCAGCTCAAGAAAATTCATTCATCTGTCATCCTGCTGTATTGTTCCAAGGATGAAGCTGTCTACATACTAGATGAGGCTCGCTCACTGGGCCTTACTGGGTATGATTTTTTTTGGATAGTCCCAAGTCTGGTTAGTGGTAACACAGAAATTACTCCCAAGGAATTTCCTTCGGGACTCATTTCAGCATCTTATGACGAATGGGACTACAGTTTAGAAGCTCGGGTGCGGGATGGCCTTGGGATTATTGCCACTGCTGCATCAGCAATGCTGGAAAAGTACTCCTTCATCCCTGAAGCAAAAACTAGCTGCTATGGTCAACTGGAGAAAAACGACAGGCCATCTCACACTTTGCACCAGTAAGGTTTATTGTTTTCTTTTTCTTTTCTACATAAGCTTGGTGATTTTCCACTATGTTACCATTATATGTTTCTTGAAGGAGAAAAATAGTTTTTGTTAATCTCATCACGCCCCTTTTAAACAGATGTTCCAAGGGAATGTGCAGTAAGAATTGCTCCATTGCTAACTGTACACGTGGAAATGATATGTGCTGTTGAGAATAAACACTGAGTCTGATGAAGAAGACAACAGAAATTGGTTTTAAATGGGTATGATATTAGGTTAATAAAATAGTGCCATTGCGTACCTTAACTATGAGTTAAATTACCAAAATACTATTGAAGGCATTGTCTTTGTTACTGGGATTCTCACTTGCATCAGTGGGAAGACGGTAATATTTCAGGAGGAAGAAGATGTACAATGTTAAGTAGGTGTTCCTGAAAATTATAGAAGCATTAGATTAGTTAGCCAACTTTTACTACCTAATAACTGATATCTGTCATTTTTTCTTGTGAGGATTTCATTTTTGTCACTTCTTCTAGAGCAACTGTAAAACCATATCTACATTAATCCAAGCTGGTATGGATGTTTTCTCAAAACAGTTTGTCATATGGGAACTGGTAAGGTTTAAATCAGGATTCTTTGTTATTTATTTATTAATTTTGCCCTTTTATTTATCCCCATCGGATGTGGTACATCTCATTACTTATATCCCAAATGTTGCATAATATATGCCACACAGAAACTTATGTTTTTAATCTGTTTTTTGAGAGGAAGTAAAAGGAATCTTGCATATTTTTATAGCTCTTCACAATTTCTCCTAGGGATATTACTAAGCAGCATTTATGAAATTTGTTTTGACTGAATATTGCAGATGCAGCTCTTTACAGGAAAGGAGGTTGAAACTGCCAGAAAAAGAAAACTCAGTGTCAGTTTCATATGGGAGTTTATGGGATGTTTTTAATCTTCTGAGATGTATGTGCATAGTTAGATTGGGAGTTGATTAGTGTATAATGTCCTCGAATAGTTATTTTTTTCTTAGAAAATAACATCTTTAAGGCACAATATGCTTCAGAAGCTCCCTTGTAGGCCAAATAGTGCTGTGTAAATGGATTGTAACACTTCATGAATTTCATACACAGTAAGGCCAAACCTGGGAAACTGGTACAGCCCTCTTTAGGTAGTACTTACCGTTAGTATGACACTCTACTTCTTTTGTGTGTCTCACCTTTCCTATCTCTAAGACTCTGCTTCTAAAATTGTCCAAATTCACTGAAGGGGTTGCAGAAAGTCACCAACTCTTTCTTTGCTACCACTCGGGGCAATGCCAGGAAGCAGCTCTGTGTTGGATCACCATTCTGGCCCATAGAGCTGACAGTGGTCACCTGCAGCTGGAGGCACTGCTGGGAGGACTGTCCTACCCATACCACTATGTAACCCCCAAACAAACCTTCCTTCTTAATGCATTGGTTGAAACAGTCAGATAAAATTTAAAGCACGTGGTATCCCCTTGATACCTTCTGTGCCTTAACGATGTGATCTTTACAAACAGTGAAGCCCACTAATATTTGAGGTTCCTTTCTGCAAAAATTAAGTAGCATTCTGTGTGTTGGTGTTTAAAATACAGTGACCTGGTTGGACAGGCCAGAAGAACTTGAACTTCACAGGTCTGGCAATTCACAGCTGTGGAGCTGAATTAAGTGTTCAGCATTCTGTGCAAGTTGTCTTTCTTCCAGGTATCATTTTTTTCTGATGAAAAATGTATGACTGCAAGAATAGGGCTTGTGAGTGATTGGGCAGTGAGATTAAACTTCACCAGGAGATTTTGCAGTGTGCATTGAATGACGTTATAATACAGTGCATTTTGGTTAATAATGTCTTTTTCTGCAGCAGAACACTGAACTGTGAAGTGAAAATATATTTTCAGTACTGAAAACGCTTTGAGCTTTTCCAGCATCATATTAACATGACACAGGGTTTGTTTTTTAGAAAAATTTAATAATATTAGTATTACACTAAAATGAAAAAAGTTTAAATAGCCCTCCTTATGTATGACTCTCCAAAGCTATCAAGAATATACAATAATATCAAATATAATCTGTAAGAAAAGCAAGTTTATAGAAGCATTTAGCACTGCAAAGTAATCTCTGGGAGCTCTCCAGTCATGCCAAGATGAATTAAGCAAATACAGTGTACTTTATTTTTTCTCATCCCTAAATTGTTTAAGTTTTTTTCCTACATGAAAGTCAAAGCCTCCTCTAAAAATCACTACCTAAATTGGGATTTTATTCTGAAATGTAATCTTCATAGTTTCAGGCCACAAATAGTGCAGCTTTGTAATTTCAACTAAAGGATAAATGCATAAGACACTGTATGAAGAAGCAAACTTGAACAAAGGATTTTGGAATACACTTACAGTGGTAAAGGGCTGCAATACTGTAAACAGCTGATGGACCTGGGGCCTGCAGTACTGGGTCACTCTTCGTGCTGGGCATTGCTGGTAGAGAAATGGGGTTTCACAGTGGGGCACCACTTCCCTAAGCTCAGGAACAGGCTACTCAGTGGAGAGCAGAAAAGTGACTCTATAAGGTGATGCCTAAGCAAAACCAAGCTCAAGAGGAGAACAGAAAAAAGGATTTTAAATTCCATCTGTTATAATGACAGTCTAATTCAGCTTTAAACCCAGTATTGTATTCTAAGGCAATGCCATAATAGCTAATTTGCGTGTAAATGGAGATAGGTAATGCTTTATGTGCTGCTTTTCACATCTAGCATGGTTCATCTCCGCTTATAAAGGAACTCTATGTAAAGAAAGCTATGAATTGAAAGCTCCTCCTCCCTCTTTTGCAAATCCTTTATGTATTAAATTTGCTTGAAGACATATATGTTTTGAAGCACACAATTTATCTTTCCCTAGTCATGGCAATTCTAAAATGCTTTTATTAGCTTTCTAGACCCAGAAAAAATCTGGTTTGCTTTAGTTTTTGGAATAATCAGATCATAGTTCATTTCTAATACACAGATGAAAACGAATGTTTCTTTACAAGTAAAGGATTTAAATTAAAATCGGGAAATCTTTTTCAACACATTTGAAATATGTATCTATGTATTCGGATCTTTTGCCATTCATGTAAGACCTACAATCTTCCAATACAGAAAAATACTGTTGTGTGAAATACTGGCTCCAGCACTGCAGGACAGCTAGAATTAGCAGTTCATTCGAGCAATGGCAGTTGAACAAATGCTCTCCCTTTTAAAAACAATCTAAACAAACAGCAAAACAAAATAACCCTATTAGTTGTCATGGAAAATTCTACTGCTATATGAATAAAAATACTTCTGCATGATTTAGTAAAATACTCATGTTTGAAAGTCATAACCGTGTTGGATTATGGTGGATTATGACTTAAAAAAAGCATGATATACCTGTCCAGTGGTCAGCTGTTGACCACACTGTGTTTAGTTATATCTGGTTTACAAATATAAGCAAAAAGATATACAGGATTTAGAGGCTCATCTTACTTTTTGTAGGGAAGTTGTAGGGCTAAAAATCCATCCAAATTGCTGTGAGCAGTCTGTGGTTTCATGCTCTGCCCACCCATTGTTTCTGTTATTCGCTGTCACCTAAGCCAGAGAGCAGCAGCATTCTGAAGTCCAAAGAGGTCCAAATGATGACCTCTGATAACATTTCATTTTCTTATCCATGCTGTTGTACTGCTGTTGCAACTTAGCTTGGGTACGTCTGCTCCAGCTGTCCCTGAAGTCCTGGTATTCATTTATCAAGTTCAATATTTTGATGCCAGCTTTTAGCAATGACATATGCATTTTCCTCTTCTTCTTTCAAGTGAAATCAAGTATTACTTGGAGACAATGGTCTGAAGGATAATCCAACATATCTGTTTAATGCTTTCCAATTTTCAGAGATGTGTTCATTTCATTAAATTCTGCCAAAAGACTTGGGAAAAAAGAAAAAGCATCATCTGCTTTATAGTCTGTTTGAAGATGTATTGTTATTTAATTATATAGGGAACAAAGTGCTTTTTACTAGTAGAGATACTCTGCAGAAAAATCAAGTGTTCTTTCATCCAATCAGGGAATGTTTTGGATTGGAAGTAGCCTTAAATCACAGAATCATAGAATAGCTTGGGTTGGAAGGGATCTAAAAGGATCATCTAGTTCCAGCCCCTCCCTGTCATGGGTAGGGTTGCCAACCACTAGATCAGACTTCCCAGGAACCTATCCAGCCTGGCCTTGAATGCCTCCAGGGATGGGGCATCCACAACTTCTCTGGGCAGCCTGTGCCAGTGCCTCACCACACTCTGAGTGAAGAATTTCTTCCTGGCATCTAACCTAATCCTCCCCTCTTTCAGTTTAAATCCAGGGACAGAAAGCATCCTTAGCAAGTCTGCTGACACACCAAAAGTCTGTGCTGCAATTCAGTGAGGCCTGACAGACTAGGGATATGGGCAGAAAGGAACCTGATGCTGTTCAACAAGGGCAAGTGTGCAGGACTGAAGAGGATGGGGCCAGCCTCTTTTCAACTGTGCCAAATGTCAGACAAAGAGGCATTGAGCACAGAATGGAACACAGGAAGTTCCATACCAACATGAGGAAAAGCTTTTTGACATTGAGGGTGACAGAGCCCTGGAACAACTTGCCCAGAGAGGATGTGGAGTCTCCTTCTCTGAAGATATTCAGAACCTGCCTGAATGTCTTCTTGTGTAACTTATTCTAGGCAACCTGCTTTAGCAGGAGGTTGGGCCAATTGGTCTCTAGAGTTTCCTTTCAACCCCTACGATTCCGTGAGAAACACTGTGGGGGACCATGTCAAGGGCCTTTCAGAAGTCCAAGCAGATTACATCAGTTGCTCAGTTTACCCTCACCTCCAAGATGGTTATGTATGTATGTATGTATTTATTTATTTATGCTTCCCATTTTTATATTCCTACTGTGGCTTTACTGCAGCCACTGTGTGACCAGAGCAACATGTTGTACACTGGGGGAAGATCTGAGACTGCCACCCAAGCTTCTATAATCAGATACCCTTTACTTGGTTTGTAGGGTCACTTCTAATTCATGTGCTGTAAGTGCCCACTTTAATAGTATAAAAGATTTCTGCACAGTATAGTTCTGTATAGCTGCATTAAACAGCGGGAACTGAGTTGATGAAACTTGTCATTGTTTCTCTCAAAGTAAAACTAAACTTTACCAGTGTCCTGACATGATGCTGCCATACTGATAAAGTGATTCTGAAATTATAGAAAATTTGTATTAAATTTTTTTCCTGGCTTAGGTCCATTTAAGAAGCAGTAGGAACAAGTCAGTCACCTGCTTATGAGGCTTCCAGAACATTTTCCCAGCAAACAAAAAGAACAATAGCAAAACACAAAGCAAAAGAACAAGCATGGCCTGTTTTTTTCAGTTGAGCACAGCCAGCTTTGGGGCTGGAATCAAGTTTTGGAATTCAAAATAGAAACGTGAAGGGTATTGGAGATGGTGTTGCTGCAGAGAACCAGGCACACTTCCCACGGATGAGTTTGAGGTGCTGCTGAGGTGGTGAAGCAAAATATAACAACATTTTGTACAAAAGTGCTAATATGTTTACTAACAATAACATTAGCTCACTAAACATTCTGGTGTTTGATGGGTTATGCTGGCCTGCAGCACACACCCAGCCAGCTGGACCCTTCTTAATTTTGCTCCCACCCATCCCTTTTTTAAAAGGATTCCCCAAAATTTTAGTTGCTGCTCTGGCAGAATTGGGTCAAAATGACATTTCCAGATCTGGTGTCACCTAGTGCTTTAAGGAACAGCTGGCATAAGGTGCAAGTAGTTGGCACGCCATTCCTTTTTCACAGTCACTGAGCATATTGTTCCCAAAACTTGATTCATCCATGCTGGCTCAAGGCCTAGGGAGATGCAGCTCCAAGAGCAGGAGTTACATTCAGGAGACTGAGAGCTGGGGAAGAGGAGGAGGAGGAAGAGGTATGAAGAAGCAGGTCTTTCTTTGCATTATGGGGAAGGATCTTACGTGAGAAAAAATAATCTTACATAGCCTATGATAAAAAATGCTTGAAAAATATGCCTATCTATTTGAAAAATGCATCACTATCTTGTTTAATAATAGTCTATTTCTTACCTGTTTCTTTACATACTTTATACAGCACATTATATCTTTCACATAAAGATTTCTCAGTCTAGTTTTATAGATGCTTTTTGGAAGGTTAATGATAAAACATTTTTCATCAGGTTTCTATTGATGAGTGTTTTCCAGATTTCACAGTAGCATCAGAATAAAGAAACTTAGCCCCAAAAAGATAAAGAAAAAATCATAACTTAAAAAAAAAAAAAAAGTAAAGCTTTGATTCCTTCCTGCTTTTTTAGGCATGATCCTGGGTGTTAGTTCATAGTGTTTGGAGAAGTGAAATTGCATCAGATGATGTTGGTTGTGAGATACTTCATGTCCTTCAAATCTCACTTTCTAAGTCCCTTATTTAGGAAAGGAGAAGTGTTTTTTTTCCTATTAAACTGGTATTTCCCTAAGTCTCTGCTGTTTCCCTCTTTTGCCTGAGGTTATCACAAACTTGAATAGCCCCTTGGTAAGGAATTCACTAGTTAAAAAATGATAGTCCACTGTGGTGGATGGAGGAAGCGACCATGTTTGCTGAGCTGGTGTGAGCTTCAGAAGTCGTGGGCTACGTGGGAATTTCAGGTCATGTGCTGAGTTTCACAGGTCCAATAACAATGTTCTCGATCTTTCCGAACCTATAAAAATTAAGTTGGAAATCTTGAGAGCACTTTTTAACCTTGGTACTTTAAAGAGTTGCTGTAAATTCAATGTCAACAGTTTTCTGTTGAGATGTTTCAGCATTTCTCTTTTCAGTTTTGTTAAGGAAGGTGAAAATAATTGTATAAATGTTTAAAAGCATTATGAAATTTAGCACAGGCTTGGCTCATTGCACGATAAAAACCTATTTTGAATTTCGTATGAGCAAATTCCCATCTTTCGTGCATATATCACCTGGGGAATCTTAGTCATGAACTTCAGTTAGCAAAAGTCAATTAAGTCTTCAGTATCATAACACCACCACAGGGCTTCCTGCAATCATGTTGCAAAGGTTGTTGCATTAATGAGGTATGAAAGCAGATTAACTACTAACCCAAGGTGTATGCTGTGTTACCGGCTTGAAGTAAAGAGCACAAATAATTAAGAACCATGATTTATTAAGAACAGTAATACGCAATTCCAGAACTACTTCAAAAATTACATATTGGCCAGTTCAGAAATGTAAGACATTTTGCACAGAACTAATCTTGGGTGAATTTAAAACTCTAATGTGTAATACAAGTACTTTCTTTTCTTCACTCTTCCTAACTAGCAAGCAGTTGTTTTTCTTAAGAGACAGACAGTGCAGGATCATAGCCAGCAGATGCAGAGCAGGATGTCTGTCCTTCATGTGGATGTAGATTTTAGTTCTGAGAAACATAGGCAGTTGAATTTTGTACAGAAGAATCTGCTCAGGAAAACAGGAATCTCTTTGAAGTTCATTTTTATTGCTGCAATTTGAGAAACTGGAGTAGCTCAGTCTGCGTCACTCACCGATACCTTTGTAGATGACAATAAAATTTTAAGAGACTTTTACAGATTAAGGGACTTTTTTTTTTTTATCTTGCAAGATGTATTTCACTACTAAATGGCTCATAAAATCACACCGTTTAAAATACATGTTTTTCATTTTAGATTTAATCTTTTTATGTTGAGTGCTTCAGCGTTACTGAAGCTATAGCACTGAGTCTTGTAATGGTGCTTGAATAGCTTCTACTCTAGAGGATTTACATATAAATCCCAAAAATATGATGAGGCGTTTGAAATAAAGGGTAACAGTACAACTAAAATTCACGTGAGAAGGGTTCAACTCAAGCCTGATCATCAGTGACTATGTAATAAAAATCCTGTCTGGAAAGAAAAGTGTTATGTAGTATGGCATGTATGTGTGCTCCTGTCCTTAGGAGGACACAGAGTTCTCCCAGTTTTGGGGAACTGGGGCACTTGTGCCTGACCCCATAAGAAGCTATGCTCTTTGAGAGAGGGTTGTTTCATATATATGAACCAGAAAGGAAAGCCCTCCTATGAAGGAAAGTGGAGAAATATGAATACAAGCACTGCCTGGTTTCACATCGTGTCCTTAGTTTCCTTTGCGGTGGTTTCCTCAGCATGTTATTCCTTGGGTCACAGTGTGTTTAATTTTCGGCAGCGAGTGAGCGTTGTGCTGGCTTCTTACACATACCTGCCAGCAAGTTCTGCCTGCTGGTTTGCCACTTGCTCTTGAGGTGGCAAACAAGCTTTTCATTCCTGACCAAGCTCTTTCAGTGCTGGATGAAAAATGTGGTGTATGGGAAATTAGTTCAACTGAAAAGCAAAGTTCTGCCGAGGGGAAAATTTTCACGCTGAAAATCTGTCATAAAATATGAGTTGCTGTGATGGGTGAATTTATAAATTGCTGTCAAACCAGTGCTGAATGGTGTTAATATGATTGTTTAGGGCAGTGCTCATTTAATTATTAACTGTTATGATACAGTATCATTATTTCTCTGGATCTATCTTCTTTTATTTAGTGTGCTTTCTGCTGCTGGATTTTCAGGCAGCTAAGTATACACAAAGCCCTCGCCTTTGAACGTGACACTGAAGCATTATTTCTGTGTCAGATTCACCAGAAGGCCACACTGCTACTACAGAAACAAATACACCATGTAAAATTGCATCAGTTTCTTCTGGATACAAAAGCACAGTGTGGTGTGTGAGGAGTTTCTGGAGTAACTGTAAAGCCCTCCAAAACACATCTCTGTAAGGGCTGGAATAATAGAGGTGTTAAATGCAGAGTTCAAGAAGGGGAACTCATAGCTGAAAACCTGGACTGAATTTCGTCTCATAGAATACACTGGAAAACAGGTTATTTCAGACCACAGACATAGGATGGAGAGTATGCTATCTTCTGGAAGTAGCAGTGGGTCTCCCAGGAGAATGGGGCATGCATTTTTCCCTCCCATCCACAGGATAGCTTGGTCAGGCTCACATTGATAACCATGAGGTTGGATTGTTTTTTATTTTTCTATTTTTTTTCAACATGACCAAAGAAACCAATGCCAGTACCATCATTTTACTCACTTCCCTTTCAGGCCTGATGTTTCTAAGTGTGGGAGTTTTGGGTAATGTGCAAAATGATAGATTTTTGCAATATCACAGTCCAGGAAGCGTGGCCTATGTGCTCCAGTAGTTGAGACTCTTGGCAGCAAGATCCTCATATTTGTGCTTTAAATAAAAACTGTAGTTTCTCATCACTCTTTCTGACCCTGGAGCAGTAGAAGCAATCTGTTCTCACTGTGAAACACTGAAGCTGTGAAGAACTGGAACAAATATAAATATGGAAAAATGTTTTTTGAGAGAAATCTAGACAAAAAAGAATTTGTTGAATGGCCAGAATGGCAACATTTCTGAATCACCAAAAGGGTAATGCTTTGGAGAAGAGGCTACGTGTTTCAATGGCAAATAGAAAACAATAATTAGAAAATAAAAACAATTATTTACTCAACTAGATAGATTATACTAGAATAAGTAAAAACTAATTAAGGAATTTTAAACCTTCAGGAACAATGATTTGGTAGAGTTGATGTAATCATTGCTAATGACAGGATTGCTTATAAGTATCATTCTGTTTTTAGAATGTGCAGATAAACATGGTAGTAGAGGAGAAGGATAGGGAAAGCAAACAGTAATGATATGATCTGTCTTAGGAGAGGTGACAATTGTAGTAATCTGAGTTATAGCCTTCTGTTGACATAAATCTGTAAAAAAAAAAAACAAAACCCTAAACAATTAACAATAAAGAAATTAGTTGCATAGATCTTCTCTTTTACAGCTGTTACATAAAGATGTGCGATAAACAGTTTTTGATTCAATGCCCAAATCTAAAGGCAGGAAATTTGGGATTAAGCCAACAGCATCAACAAAAGAAAAAAGAAATCTTTCCTTTTCCTGTACATTTTAGTTTGAAACATTCTAAAATGTTTTTTTTTTTCCTATTTGAGGTGCTAATTACTTTGTGTGTTTTGAAAAACACTGAAGATCAACCAAAATTAAAAATATATACATTTCTTTTTCTTTTTAAAAATATTTAAATGAAGTATTATCAACCCCTGCAAAGTTTTCATTACTGATTTTTGGCTGAATCTATTAGGGGAAATTATCCACGTGTCACAAAGACAGTTTGCAAAGCTGCACTGTCTGCTCAGATGCTGAGGTCTGAGCAGGTGAGCAACAGTAGGTCTCTGAATAGAGGCCTCTGAGTATTATGCCAATGAGACCAAAGTGTGATTTTTCATTCACATCTGATATGAATGCATTTAAAATGGTGCTGAAAATCTGGTGAGGTTGTGCAAAATGAAAAAAAGGTGATTCATGGAGTGTGTAAGTCATATGTGATTTGGAAACTACTTTAAAATGATGTCTGTTTTGAGAACTGTATTATTTTTAAAAAATAATGTCGTGCTTTCTCCTCTACTAAGACTCCCCAACATTTTCAGCATCTGCACATTTTCAAACTGCAGCTTTTACTAAACTTAACTTTACAAACTTTATGCTTTTTTACAGCATTGACAGGATTTAGTGCGTGGTCTTCGTCAGTGCTTCTGAAGACTGAATCAGCTTGCTCATTAGCTGCTAGACAGCTTATTAATTCTTCACTGAACGTTTATTTTTTTCCCTTTCCTTCTAGGTTTATGATGAACGTGACTTGGGAAGGTAAAGATTTGTCTTTCACCGCCGACGGTTATCAGGCACACCCCAGGCTGGTGGTGATTGTACTGAACAAGGATCGCGTGTGGGAGAAGGTGAGCATCATCTGTAGGTAAAGGACATGAGAGGAGGCAGAAGAGACTTGGCAGAACCCTATTAAAGACGAGCAGACAGGTTAATATCATGTACGTCAATGATAATATTCTGCTGTAGCAGGTTTGTCACAACAGTTTAGGGAAGGTAATTTTGCTTTATTCTGAGTAGATCTAAGGAATTTTAATGAGGAAAGCAGTGAAGATATGCCACATGGATTTCAGAAGATTTTGATGAAATGCACCTTTCATTTCTCTAGCACAATTCAGCCAAATAGAATCTGTGACTGAAAAATGTCCTGAAATTTGGACATAAGTATCTAAGTTTGAATGGATTTGTGTATCATGACAGCCTCCTTCAGCTCCACAGAAAAGTCCTTTTATTTGCTTGTTTGGTTTTTTTAGCAGACTTTAAGCAGATTTTATTCTCAATTTTGATATTTTGCAGGATAGTTCTGATTCCATGTGTTAAAAACAGAAGCGTTAGTATTTGTTTGCACTTTGGAAAAAAATAAAAATAAAAAATACAGATGTAGCATACTCCCAGATCCATTTTAAATTCATAAAGCATGACTGTGCATTATCTAAATTGCTGCTGAAATCTGTGAACTCTGTTGTGTTATAGTTTTAGGATCTCATAAATCCTCAATTCCAGCTTGTAAGACTGTCAGATTCTTCATAATGTTGAATAATAATGACGAAATAACAATTACTGTAGGACATCTCTGTAAATATGCTAGTCATGCAAGACGTAGAGAGTAGTCCTAGATTATGCTGTGTGCTTCTTGACGTTCACTTGATGCAGATTTAAATCTTTGGATAAATTTAATTCTATCCAAATGTGTCAGTTGGAATCTTTGGAGAATCTCTTGCTTAGCAAACATTATGAGAATTACTTATCTAGTTTTAATATTCTGCAACAGTCTCTATATCATGCATAATGTTCTGGAAAAGTATTATCCTACTTGGGGAATATTAGTATGGCACCAAGGGTGGAAAATTGTCGTATAGGTAGACAACAGCGCTCCTGGTGTCATAAATTTATTTCAGATCTTGATACTTCTCTAAAGAGAGCCCTCAAATGACAAGGTGGTATAGGTTAAGTGCTCTTAAAAAAACGAGCAAAGAAACGCTGAATATATGCTTCAACAATACTTCCAAGAAATAGCTTGAACCTCCGAGTGTCTCCCGTGTTTTAGTCCAGCTTTTGCTGTAGCTAACTGAGAATACTGTATGGCAGCAGTGTATGCTTCACATGCTGCACTGGGCTAAAAGGCTCCCTATTGGATCAGACATACGGTTTTCATCTGGTGTGTATGAGGTGTTTTTAGAAGGAAAAAGAGTGACTGAGAGGACACTACTGCCCAGAAAATGTTACGCATCTACTCCTAGATTCTACCTAGATTTGGAACCCTTTCGGTAGAGGCCAGATGAGGTATTTTGGTAGAGACAGGCTGCCCCTAGCTGTAGTTTTGTCTGCTTCTCTATCGTAGGACTATGGGAAGGCAGCCAGGTTTAATTATGTCAGAGCGGAGAAGTGAAAGGCAGCCAAGAATGGGCTGTCACCACCAGAATTATTCCTCTGACCACAAGCTGATCCCTGCCTCTGTGGATGAAGACAAATAAACTGACTAATCAATTATCCTGGCAAGCTGGAGGCAACTCTTAGCTGTATCGAAGCACCCCGCATTTACAGCAGCAGAATTTCACTCTGCTCTTGAGAAATAACAGAAAGGTTCCTCTGATTAGACACATGAGGAGGTTCTTGCCCACCCCAGGTTTATTTGAATATCTCTGCAGTGCCATATTGATGTTCTTTCCTCACTTCATATATTGTAGGAAAAAGGAGAAAGAAATTGGTTTTCTCATTGCACTGTTTTGCTCAGTTTCAAAACGGACATCTGCGGTCCAGCATTTCCTGCTTTGAGTTTCCTGACAAGTGCATGATTTTACTTACAACTACAGGATTTCTATTGGTATCACAGAATTGTTTTATTTAAGTCTTATTAAATATGCTCAATTATAGATGGAAAACATCAAATCCTAGAATCTAATTACATGATTTGCTCATATGAATAACTGCAAGTTCAGCAGTCTGCTATTCCTTGTAATGTAACTAATGTAAACAAGAATTATGAGTATTTACGCTACTTTTTATGTAAGAAAGAGTAATTGTGTTTTATGTTAAGATATTTTTATTCAGTATCCCCTTGAAAGTGCAAGATTTAATATGAAAACTCATTTTTCTTTGGTTTTAGGTAATAATCTGCTTCTTTTTAAGCACAGTTTTCCTTGGTCTCTAAGTTGATATATTTGATTCAAGGCTTAAGGTTATAGAAAATTCATTCATGCATAGTAGAAGAGCATACATCTTACCCCTAGGAAAAAAAATTCCCTTTCCCATTGCAGATGACTCAGTATCAAAACTTTAAAATAGAAACTTTACATATAAATGGGATTGACTAAGGAATTTGTCCCGTATCTGATTCTGAAAAAAGGTAGTCGGATGATAATAGTTCGAAGACTAAAAATTACTTTTGGGCATGTTCTGCAGGCATCCAGCAAGATATCTTGACAGATCATTGAGCAGCTGCTCGAACTTCTGTCATCAGCATTCATATTTTCCCTGTAATCTTGACAGGCAACAGAATTCCTGTTCCTCAGACAAGAGATTTTTAAGAAGACAAACTTAATGCTTTAATGAAACTTAATATGTTTGCCAGCACTACCTGGTGATCACCAAAGCTCTGCAGTAACAATGTCTTAAACTGAAGAAAACCTCAGAGGTCCAGCAGTACCAGCTGCATATCCCCCATTAAGCTCATCTCAGTGCTGTGTGACCTTTGTGTCTCACCCTGCCTGCTCACTGAGTTGCAGACTTCATGGACTATTAGTTTTTGTTTCATTTTGTGTTTTTGTTTTTTTTTCCCTCCTTAAATTGGAAAAATAAATTGACATAAACCCTGTTAACCCAATGTTCAAATCATATACTAGAATATAAATAGCAGTGACAAAATCAGGCTAACTGTAGTTGTGTGTACATTGTATGTTAAATAAGGTTGGGAAGACTGTGTTGCATTTATAGATGATCATATTCCAGAACAAAAGAATTTTTATTGATGCCCTCCAATTAATACAGGTGAAGTTAGCTTGAGGGTGTCAGTATTTTCTTCTTTCTTATGAGAACTAAGTGTTGCACTAATTCTGAATAAAGTTGTAGATTTTTGATTTATTTCTTCGGTGAGCATGAGTGGTATAGATTTGGATGTGTTTGGATTACAAGAAAAAATATTGATATAGAGAAGGAAGTGAGCACCTGCTCAGTCCTATGCAAAAAAAAATAATAATAAAAAAAGTCTTTTGAAGTGTTGGGAGAGTTTCTGAGGTAAAAAAGCAATGTATTTTTGCCACCTATTGATTTTTACAAGAAGCATATGTAGCTGACACTGCATGGCACAATTGCTAATTAAATGTCTGGAAGAATCATTACTTATATCCAAGTTTATTCTGAAAGTAACCAGTGATTTTTAATTTTCTATTTATGCAGGAATTCATGTAGAACTTGAATTTGCTCTGATGAACAAACATACACCAGATTTAAGAGCCCTGTGTGAGGTTGTACGTATTTGTATCTAGGAAGGAATGAGTAGGCAGAGTGCGTAGCTCCTGGCTGGAAAAAATGGACTAAGATCTTCTCAGAGAGCTCCATCTGTCTTCTGCCATCCACTTTCATGTGGCTGAGAAAAGACAACTGTTAGATGTAACAGTGTAGATGAAACTTCACTGGACAAAAACTGGAAAACCTAACACTCAGATTTCTGACAGAGCTTTTTGTTAAAGTACTATCATAATAAATTGTCACTGAGTTATTATAGGGTGTTTTTCTGGGAAATTGTGTGCAAAGCTGGGTTCACAACAGCTGAAGGCCCATTCCAGGAGACTTTATGTTGGCCTTCCAGTACCTGAAGAGGCCTACAGGAAGGCTGGGGAGGGACTCTGGCAGAGAGTGTGGTGACAGAAAGGGCAATGGTCTTAAACTAAAAGAAGGCATATTTTGATCAGTAATTAGGAGGAAATTCTTTATGCAGAGAGTGGTGAGGCACTGGCATAGGCTGCCCAGAGAAGCTATGGATCCCACTCCCTGGAGTTGCTCAGTGCCAGGCTGGGGGTGGCCCTGGGCAGTGTGGTCCAGTTGGAGGTGTCCCTGACTATGCCAGGTGCATGGAGCCAGGCCTTTCAGGTCCCCTTCAACTCAAACTTTTCTATAATCCTATGATGATGATGTCTTAGGATAGACGTTTGCTAAAATTTATGAGTAAATGTATATACATATTTATAATCTACAAATGCATAATCTAACGGTGTACCATTTGTCGTTACCTCTGTGACCTAAGCTGATGCCCAAAGCAGATGCAGCATGCCTTTAAGATATAAGGTTGTCTTTCTCCTTGTTTCATTCTTGTCTGTTAGGGTATTTAGTATTACTGTAACTATACTTATCCTGACAGTGTTGAATGGAAGTTGTTTGTATATCGTTTCTGCATCAGTAAGCTTTAACTTGGTCAAAGGAAACGTCTTTAAGCCTTTACTATGCTGGATTTTTTGAACGGCAGCAATTATTATGCACCATTTCTTAAATCCTGTATTCCCAAGAATGGTGATTCCTTTCTTCATTCTGCTTTTGTTCCTTCCTGTTTGTTTATAATCTCTGTGGGTATTTTATTTTCCTTTGAGCCCTGATGGCCACAGACTTGGTGCTTTCCTGTCAGCGTAAGGAGCAGCCGTAAGGGAAGAGCAGTACATTTGCATACCCCATGTGAGATTTTGCACTAATTTTTGAAAACTTCAAAGTCTACAAATGGACATCTTCAACTAAGTCTGTAAACCATTCCTTATTAATAAGTATGAAAATGCTCACATCATATTTTGTCACTGAAATTAAGAATGTCACTGTGAAAAGTGAACCTTGACCAGCATGAAGCAACACAAAAGTTTGCAGCGGAAGGTACAGAGCAGATGCTGGATCTGGAGAAAGGATTTTTCTTGTGTTCTTTGTTCTGCTGCTATTTGTTATAACTAATCTGACAAAGTCGATTTATGCTACCTAGTTATTGATGTAAGACTTGTCTTGTAAGTGGAAATGGATGCTCAAATAGAAGCAACAAATAGGTTTTCTATAAAGCAAGGTTAGATTTTGCGTTTGCTTATTTTTCTCACAAAAGTGTGACAGATCAAAATGTGTGTTTGCAATATGTGTGTTCAATGTAGAAAAAGCAACACTGATTTCTTTTATTTATTTATTTATTTTTCGTTTTTAAAGCTTTATTTGGGTAATCCTGTGAGTGCATTTAGCATCTGTCTTGTCATGTAGCATTTTCCCTTACAAAAGGATGATGGCTGTGTATTGCATACAGTTCCCATCTGCTGGAAAGAGAGTGATAGGACCAAGTTATTTGTTTGTTTTTTCTGAGATGTGCTGGTGTGACAGACTTTCTTTTTGTGCCAATGCTGGCATGCAAAAGAGAATGCTCTGCTCTTTTCTTTCTCTGCTTAGGATCTGCTCTTTCTCTGTTTCTCTCATTGCACGAGGGTGTGTGATTAGGTTTATACCAACCATCTCTGTTATTTAGAGACTGTTCTAGGGTACAGCAGGAGAGGGGACTCTGCAGTGTACAATAATTTTAGCAGGTTTTCTTTCTCAGCCTAGATGTATTTCTGTTGCTGTTCAGAAAATGACACCGAATAGTTCATTATTGGCCTCTGCAGCTGTGGTCTTTAGAAAATGAATAAGCGTGAACGAGGTGGCCAACGTACATAATTAACACATGGTATTTGGAAGATACTTTAGAAAAGGGTGAATGAGATAAGAAACGTGGTTGCTAATTCAGGTTGGTGTTAACTGAACTCATCCATTCTCTATGCTATTTTCTGTTTTTCCTTCTCTATTAAGCAAAAGAGAAAATTCCAGACTGCATAGAAAGAGGAAATAAAAAAGAACGTAGACGTTTGAAAGGAGTACAGTGGTAGATGTACACATTTTTACAATGGGAACATTAATATATGCATCTACTATAGTGAATTAAACCCTTTACCTTTATATGTGAAGGAACTGACTGTATGCATGTATCCACTTTTTTATTGTAAGAGTCAGAATCTTTTGGCCATACATAAGAGGTTTTATAATTTGGGGCAGAGTCTTTCCCAAAACCAATGTTATTGCTCCCTTTTCAGAAGCAGCTCATCTTCCATATTTCTCTGGGATCAAGACTACACACTACTGTGTTAGCAGTCTAACTAGTAATAACAGAAATTTATCATAAATGTAGAAGAATTTCATAGATTTTCCATAAAGTAGGGTGAAGCTTATTTGGGTGCAGATTATGACAGTTCCCAAGCAGAGAACGTCTGTTTGTTTTTGTTTTTGTTTTTTTAACATTTTCCTCAGCTTGAGTTTTCTGGTTTGAAAACATTGCTGTGTTTATTACTTTTCACTTGATCTCAGTGCATTTTTACATTCCTCCTCTGTTTTTGAATCTTGCAACAAAGATGTACCATAACATCTGCTGAAAATACACTCATTTTCAATTTAATTACTCTAGTAATGTTAATTGAATTCTTAGGAGGTCTAGGCTGAATGAGAACTCTCCTAGACATACTTCTATGTTTTTTTACTATGAACTTTCTATTTTTTTATCCATAGTTCAGTTTGCTATAGACTGTAAATATATGTAGTTAATTAAGTTTGGAGCAAAAATCAAAGTTCTGTCTTTGAACCGTTCATTGGTTTCATCTTCCGTACTGCATAATCCAGTAGTCAAATACTCCTCCTCTGCTTTCTTTTATGCTCAATTAAATGTCTGCCATTCTAAAAAAGTCATACTACCAGCTATCTAAATGAAAAAGATTTTAAAGACATTATTTAAAAATAGCTATATTTTTCCTGTGTTTTATAGGTTCCTAGTGGAGCTAAGGAAATGATTCCTCATCAGATGAGGTTTAGTAACAGCTCATGGTTGGAGGTGAAGATGACTATGTGTTACACTTAAATGAAGATCGATTTAAGATATTTTTATCTAGGAAAGAGGAGAGGGAGGCACATGAAACGGAGCAAACTGTCCCGATTCATCTACAGCTCCTGTTGTTAGGGAGTAGCTGCACCAACTTTATATGTTGCATTTTGTTTTGCCTTCGTTTTAAATTAAAGATGGCTGTACCTGCCAGACCAACCCAAATTCTTGAGACTCACCTTGATGCAGCTAGAATGTGACTCTGGCTGCCTAACATTAACAAGCTGTGCTTTCAGCTGACTCTCTGAGCTAGTAGAAGTGCTTTTCTAACCCACACCAAGTTTTGAAATCTTAAAGTAATATTTATATTCTGTTTCAGAGAAAAATGTTACAATTTCCAATTCTATAAATCAAAAAGCAAACCAAAACAAAACGAAAAACTCAACCAATTAAGGCAGGTGAAATTCAATACTTCAATTTATCTATAAGTATTCTGGTAAATAAATATGTATTTCTAGACAGTAAGTCCTGAACTATACATGCAAAAATTTTTTTTTTGTTTGTACAAGATATTTCAACCAGTATTTTTATCTTTTGAACAGCAAAAATGCTCACTTTCTGTTCTGTTCTCTTACAGAATTTGGTAGAATAGTTCAATTGGTAAGGACACTCAAAGTTTATTTAGTTCAACTGCCTGACCACTTCAGAGCAGGAGGGACAATTCTTTCAAATTAGCTTCAGTTTTCTTTTAAGTCCAAATTACTTTCAATTCAATTTAATTCATATTTCTTTCATTTTTTTCTTCCTTCAAGTGGAAAAATATCCTTTCAGCAAAGGAAGGCAATGAAAATTATTGTCTGGAAAATTCTACTATCTCACAGCTTATCAAAATATAATTTTGGCACCCTGTCCTTCGTGGTGTTTTAACTCTCTCAATGACCTCTTGCTTTTGGCTATCTTTTTTACCAAGCAGTGATGGCTTGAAGACTGAGATAAGTGAAGATTTCTGAATGGCAGTGTTTACTTGAGATTAGATACATACAAGTTGGGATTTTTAGGATGCAGATGGAATGAATAAATTTCTTCACTGTAGTTACAGGATTTCCATAGTAGAGACAGTGTGTTTCAATTGTGATTGTGACTTTACCACTATTTATTTTTGTATATCTTGCAGTTTTTGATTAGCTA
Source organism: Odontophorus gujanensis (assembly GCA_013399175.1). NCBI lineage: Eukaryota > Metazoa > Chordata > Aves > Galliformes > Odontophoridae > Odontophorus > Odontophorus gujanensis. The sequence goes on from VXAB01000053.1 coordinate 299,824, forward strand.
TGAAAAAGATGTCAGGTCTCTTAAGAATACGTGGATTTACTGCTTACATCTTTAGATTCCCATTTTGTGAAACGTAAGAAAAAACATTTATTTCAAAAGTTTTCATACAGCTAGCCCAGACGGAAGTATCTAGCCACAACTTTTTTCCAGTCTACACAGAAGTTCATCAGCTGGTATGGTGAAAGGCTTCTGGGGCTGTATGCTGCCAGCACTGATCAGAGAGTGGCTTGGGCAGATAATTCATTTCCTGTTAGAATACAGAGTTGAAGGGTATATGGTCTAGTACCAGATCTGGGGATTGATGACCCTGCCTTTGTCAGGAGGGTTGGAATGTGATGATCCTTGGGGTCCCTTCCAACACAAGCCGTTCTATGATTCTGTGGTGTATTGCCAACAGTGCTTCAAATCATGCAGATTTCCTGAAACTGCACTGCAATTGTTGTTGTGTGGTGTATTCCTTTACACAACAGTTGTTTGAACAAAAGATTTGACAGTTTTGATGAACTGATAACTACGTTCCACTCTTGTTTATTTCTCTTGAAATGGGAATTTGCTTTTAAAAAATAGTCTCTAGTATTTCAGTTTTTCTGCACCTTTTGCATTATGTGGTGACTAACAAGAAACAGTGTAGATTTTGTGCTTTATACTGTCACAATCACTGCCCTGCTTTCTTCAGTTGTTTCCCTTGCTTTGCTGTATGATTCCAATCAATGAGATTGTATTTTGAATTCTTTGAAGATAAAACATATGAGTCATGATTTGATAGCATTAACATCTTTAGAGAAAAACTTGTAACCCTGGGTTGCACTTCGTTGGTGTGTAACCTTTGTATTTTCCTTCGTATTATTAATGGTTCAGTGTAGCCTGCATTACAGTGATTTCTTGGCTTTTTTTATGAATATTTTTATCAAGGATATCAATATTACCAGATAATTTAAATTAGGAAATTTAGATTTAAAAAGGAGCCCCTTGAACCTCAAATCTAGATACTTGGACTTTGGTTCAGAGGATGACATTTTTAGTTTATTTCATCAGTAACTATGCTGTAAGAGACTGGAGGCAAATGTCTGAGCTGTCCAGGTTAGTAAACTATTTCACTGTAACATGATTTATTCAAATATAGTTCTTGCCTCATACTGAAAATAGCAGCTGAACTTTTCATATTCCAGTTTTTACATCTTACATGTGAACTTATTCCACTGCATTTGTAGTAGCTTTCAGAGGTAAAGTCAGGACTTTCATGCTTTTGGTGTCTCAGTTATTTTTCTTTGTTGTCATAGGTAAGTCATTTAAAGAGTTTTGAATAAGGACTTAACCTTTGAGTTTGCACAGAAATTCTTACATTTACAAGCAAATCTCTTTATAAAGTTCAGAAATAAAATGGAAATGTGTTATGACCAGTTTTCCCCACCTAAGCATGTAAAACATTTACGTGCACTCAAAAGAGATACTGATTGGATCTAGTACTAGATCTGAATTTTCCATAAGTGACATAAATGTTGGTCTTGCAAGACAGCAAAATATGGATTCAATTTCATAAATTCTCTCTATCTCAGCAGGAACATATTAATGTTTCAGTTTTGCTTTATCTGTAGCTTTTCTCTGTCATTGCAACTCTTCGCCTTTTAAAAATTGATAATATCAATTGCACAAAGATGTTGAAAGAACTGAATAATATATGGGGTTACAAAAAGCTGTGTAAATAATTAATACCATTCAGATTCTTATTAGCAATGCTACCATTAGTTCTGTGCAAGCTGGAAGGCTTCTACTGTAAATATGAAGATCTTAATGTATTTTGACTCTGTGCTTTAATTGCATAAAGCTAAATTCTAAATTCTTACCCTCCATTTAAAATAAATAAGAAAAAAGTATTTTGGTCATTCAAAACACTAGCTGAATGGTAGAAAGAAGTGCAACGTGTTCTTCAATGCTATTTTCAAAATCAAAATACCAAGTAAAGATGAAAACTGTTCACTTGTGAGTCCAGCATCAGTGACAGAGCACATCTGATATCCTTTCTAACTATTTATCAATCAGGACAAGTAAATCCAACACAGATATTACCCAAACAAAAGACGTGGCATAGGGGCTTTTCCTAATTACTCTTCCTCATTTGCCATTATCTCACCAGCACGTCTCCTTTGGAATTTTATGCCATATGCTTTTCTTCCATTGTTCATTACACTGAAATCTTCATCTTGTACTTTTTTTGATCATTGTGCTTTCTGACTCTGTGGGATGACCTGCAATGCTTCTGAGATCTGTGCCTCTCTGAAGCCCAGGTGAATTCAGTGCTGGCAATGCAGCAGCAGAATTCTTCAGAGACAAGTGGAGATGCTCTCGAGTGCTGAGGGAAAGTCATAATTTTTAATTACTGTTTAATACTGATACAATAAGAGACTATTGTGATAAATCCATAGGAAAAGTAGATGTTTGGATTTTAGAGACTTAATCAGCATAGCACTTCTGTAGAGATACAACTGTCTAAATAAAGAACATTTCCCCAAATTCAGCTCTTAATTATAAGAAACGTCACTGATTATACCTTCCTCAGAACAATAAAATGGCAATTAGTTTAAGTAAATTAATTAAAAATGTCATGATTCCTGTTTTAACCACAAAACAGTCTCTGTATCTTTGATAGGATCAGACAAGTGCATGTTATGGTGGGCTGTTTGCATTCCTTTTGGTCTGTGTGACAGTGATGTACATTAGAGGTGCTTCCAGAGTCCTTACCAGGACATGCAGAAAGCAGTGTGCTGCCCTTGCCATGTTCCTGGACATGCAAGGCCAATTGAACCCCAGTCAATTGTGTTTTTCTTGTTGCTGGTTGGAATAGGCAGGGACATTTTCCACTGTTCTGGTACTCTATGTGTTTGTTGTTTGGCAGGACTGCTCTGGCTGGAACCTCCTGGTGTATTTAGGGTGTAGCCATGAATGGTGCTGTCTAAGCTGACATAAAGCAGCATAGGCCCTGCTGTGAATGAGATTATGTACCAGAACTTGGCAATCTAACAATTTTTTGCAATATAACTGTCTCATAGAGTTAAGTGCATTTGTTTTGCTCTGCATGGAATTGTTTTTTCTCAAAGGCTACATCCATTGTGTTTTGATTAAATTACATACTAGAACTGTAAGTAATATAATTTCAGTGCCTGGTTCCTGCTGATTTAGAATTACTCATTCTCTTGGGATATTTTGAATTTCCTAATTTCAGTGTATAAAGATTTGGCATTTCCACCTCCTACTTTAAAGTTCAGCAAAGCATCTTGCATTAGAAACAGGACAGAAAGGAAATTGCGAAGGGCATGTATTCGTGTGCTTCTCTAAATAGGAAGAGATATAAATCATGTTCTTCGGGCGCTTTTGTGATTCAGTTTAAAGTCTTTAGAAGACCAGAAAGAAGAAAAAATTTTATACAGTCTTTTCTTATCATCTGATCCTGTCTTTGCAAAACAAATATTTCTCCGGTCCCATGATTATGTTGTAATTTGTTTAGTTTAAGTAACTGAAGGGTTATTAAAATCTATTGGTTTATAAATTATATGGACTGGTAGCTCATTTATATAATCTGTCATTACTGCTCGGGTAAACTGCAACTAGATTTACAGATACAAAGTAGTTAAAAATGCCAGAGCTTTCAAAATATTTAAATCATTTTTTAATCATATGCCCACTGCTGGTGTTCTGGCAGTGGAAAAAATACAGGTTCATTAAGGCTGGGTAATTTATAATAGTAAATAAGATAATTTATAATAGTAAATAAATAGTTTAAAAGTAGAACCGGATATGTTCCCCACAAGTCCTAAAACCATGTATTTGCTCTAACAGTTAAGGTTTGCTTGATTACTTGCTAAACCTTTTGGATTATTTGGTAGTAATTTAAAAAAAAAAAGAGTATTATATCTAATAAGAATTGTGTCGTGGAATTATGCCTTTGTTTACCAAAGACCTAGTTTGGCCCAGCTCAGAAACCCTAGGACTAGGTAAAATGCTTAAACAATGCCTTCTCAAACCCCTAATATCTGAAGTAATTTCTGTAGAGGAGTTACAGTAATACTGCCATTCTTTAGTTATCGTCCTGGTGTGTGTGGTGAGTAGATTAGTTTTCTTGCTTTTGAGCTCCTTTTTTTTATTACTTAACAAGTCGGTCTTGATTTACAGATATCTGTTTACTATTCTGGTTCAAGCAAGGATGACACCTGCCGTATTATGGCACTTCCATAGCCAAGTGATAGATAGCATTAACTTGTATTTTCCAGGCTTTGTAAAGCTTTTCTCAGTTGAAATAACGTTACCTAATTTGTCATTACCACAGTGCAATTTCTCACTTCATGCAATGGCTAAAGATTTTGATAACTAAGACAACTGTCTTTGCAGTGTAATTTCCTGTGTCTATATCCCAGTCCATTTAATATGAGATCTCATCTGTCAAAAACAAGTAAGCAGATATGAACAGCCTATGTGTCTTGGATTTTTCAGGTGGGGAAATGGGAGAACAACTCTCTGAGCCTGAAGTACTCTGTCTGGCCAAGGTACAGTTCTTTTGCAGACAGTGATCCAGATGATAACCATCTGAGTATTGTCACCCTGGAGGAGGCTCCCTTTGTCATCGTTGAAGATGTGGATCCTTTGATGGAAAGTTGCCAAAAAAACACTGTGCCATGTCGTAAATTTGTCAAAATTAAGTAAGTAAATAACTTTTTATTTCTTTTCTTCCTTTCTTTCTCCTCTCTTTCTCTCTTTCTCTCTTTCTCTTTTTCCTTTTTCCTTTTTCCCTTTCCTTTTCTTTCTTGTGCAAAATGTGCTCCCCCATTCTCTTTCTTTACTTTCCATTATTTCTTTTGTCATATATAATTTTTGATAATTTGCTTTTTTTTTTTTTTCTTTTCACTTTTCATTCTGTATTTCTCTTCCTCTTTCTCCCTTTCACATAAAGTATTCATTCTTTTTAATCTGGAAGGTTCTAATTATATACTTGTAAGTAACATTGAATTTAATTACAAGATAATCAGTTTGTAGAAAATTTGAATTGAAATAGAAATAGCCCTTCTCAGTCTCATGAAAGAAGAGAGTATATCTAAAATTGGATTGATTTAATAACTTCTCTTTGAATTGTTTCCTGTTATGTAGAAATGTGCCCATTTGAACAACTTTAATTAGTTTACATCTTGGGGATTCCTTTTACTGAAAACAGTATCTTTATGCTTAAGTTTGGTACAGGATAAACTACTCCATAATAAAATACCACTGTGATGTACTAACTAGAGAAAAGTCCCTTGCTTTGATTGCTCTAATTTTGGAACAATTCTTAAAAATTAGTGAAAAATTTGTCACTGTGTACTTGCCAATGCTTCTTCACCCAATCTGTGCTTCAGTCTGTATTTCTGGAATTAATATAATGACATTTTTTAACTGAACAGGTGTTAGAGGATTTAATCAATATTTTGAACATTTCTAGAAATTGCGAAATAGTTCCAAAAAAGACCAGAAAAATATTTCTTTCACATAGTTGAGCTTCTTATTTCAGATCTGAATTTCTTCAGAGCCAGTGAGGTATTGCCTTGACCTATGAGGAAACTTAGACTAAAGAGTGCTGGAGGTCATAGAGCATTTCTAAAAAATATAGAAGGAATATCCTTGTGTAAGATCTACATGTACAATTTCAGTTTCTCTGTTGATAGGACTTGTCTGACCTTCCTGAGTGGTCTTTGCATCCACTTTCAGTACTGCGAACTGCTGAGACTTTATACAGTTTACATGGTGGGCAGTTCTTTAATTACTAAATTCCATGTGGTCTTATACCTTGAGAGTAAAAGAAATACTTAACCTAAATTCAAGAGACATCACTAAGTGGGGTCTGTGCTGCACTGGTGAAATCCAGCAGGCCACAGACTGCAGCAAGAAGCACACCTCTTCTCTTTAGCTCTTGTCAAGACACTCCAATACAAGTAGGAAGAGCTGCAATCACTGTACAAAGCATCCCATTGTGTATTTTTCCATCATTTCAGAAGAACGTGGTCACTCAGAAGTGCTGTTGCACAATTTTGTTGACTCTCGCTTTTGTGGTGGTTCTGTTTCTCCCAGAGAAATGTTAATGTCTCTCTTTTTTGACAGCAACTCAACTAATGAGGGAACTAACGTAAAGAAGTGCTGCAAAGGATTCTGCATTGATATCCTGAAGAAGTTGTCTAAAACTGTCAAGTTCACATATGACCTGTATTTGGTGACTAATGGGAAGCATGGCAAAAAAGTCAATAATGTGTGGAATGGAATGATTGGTGAAGTAAGTTCTGTTAGGTAAAAGAGCTCTTAAGTAAGAACTTAGAAATGCTTGTTTTTAATTCATTTGGAGAAATGAGGTATTCTCTACTGAGTAATACTGGTGGTGTCTTCTCTTTGTGGATCAGGTGGTATATCATCGTGCAGTTATGGCTGTGGGGTCTCTCACTATTAATGAAGAGCGCTCTGAAGTGGTTGACTTTTCAGTGCCATTTGTTGAGACTGGGATTAGTGTCATGGTGTCACGGAGCAATGGCACAGTTTCACCATCTGCTTTTCTAGGTATGATTCTCTAACCCCTCCAGATCATTTAATTGCCTTTCTGTAGACTGGGATAGGTTTCACTGTTTGTTAAGCTAAATAGTGTACTGTCATGTTTCATCAGTTTTTGAGTTATACGTTAAGAAGTTTGTATGGTGTTGACAGACTGATTAATGTGGTTATTGGCACAAGAATAAAGTGCTGTTGGTTTCAGATGTAGTAATTGGAAGCCAAATGATAATCATTTATTTATGAAAAAAAAAAATCCCCAAAATCTTCAGTTGGGAAAATTTCTTCAAGGGCTGCTTCACACAATAACACATGCTTGTTTAGCCCATAATATTTTTTTTTAACAGTCGTATTCACAAAATGATTTTAAAACCCCTTGTAGAAGAATATAGATGAGAAGATGAGTATAGATGAGAAGACTTTGTTATGATTAGAATAGATTTGACAGTGGCAACAGATATGTCTGGCTTCTGGAAGCAATCCTACTTCACTGCAGTTTTTGAGTGTTTTCTTTGTTTTTCAGATATTTTGATGACAGAAGTGAACCATGTAGATGTAGCATGGAAATGAAAGGCTAGATAGAAAAGAAATTGGATATAAAAAAACAACATTTTCTGTCTTCCTTTTTTTGCTTCTTATTTCTATTGTTCATTTCTCCTTTCATTATGTACCTCTCCTTCTCTTTAGCTCTTATTGTTTACTTTTTTTGTTTGGTTGTTAGCCTGAATTTACTTGAATCAGAATAGAGCTTTTGCTTTTTCATAGAATCGTAGAATGGTTTAAGTTGGAAGGGACTGCAAAGATCATTGAGTTCCAACACCCTTGCTGCAGGCAGGGTTGCCAACCACTAGATCAGGTATTAGATCTGATTGCACAGGGCCCCATCCAGCCTGGCCTTGAACACCTGCACAGACAGGGCATTCACAACCCCTCTGGGCAACCTGTTCTTCAGTCAGCTTTTCAGATCTTTTGCTTTTTTCAAATGTATTTTTGCACAGGAAAGTAGTCAATTTTTCACGTGCAGCCTGCTTATCTCTCACCTGCCTGCAGCTTTCATCAAAACAGGCTGCTTTTGCATCTCACAGCAATATGGTTGCTGTATTCTACATTGATTTAATGACTTTGGTTTATTTGGACATGTACAGAATTCATAAAGTAAAAATAAAGACTTCTTGTAAAAGTCTAAAGAATATAATTATTCTTGAAGAAATCTACTATACTAGTAAATCAAGTCTGTGATCTCAGAAGTACTTTCTGTCATTTTAAACGTGGATGAAGCTGGTAAAACTTGAAGTTAGTGGAGTAACACATATTTTATTGCTCAGTATTCTCCATTGCCAGTCTTATGAAATGTACACTAACAAGCCATAGACTACTGGTTTTCTACTATCTCATTACTCTATTGAAAAATCTTATGAAACCAGCTGCTTGCTGGGGGATGTTCTTTCTGTCCTTTGAGACTCAAATAAAAGTGCTGAATGCATAATTCAATCTGTAATATTACAGGAAGATCATCTTTATTATTCAATTGATTTTGTACTTGTTCAAACTTACTCCTTGTTATTATAAATAGCTTATTTTGCTGTTGCTTCTTTTAATCCTCTGTCTCATTACCAATCTGCTTAAATTATTAAAGAGCATTCTGCCTAAACTGTTGTTTATAGCTTGCTGTTTCAAATCAACTTGCTTTGCTCTTTGCCTTACTTAAATCTTGACAAATTACCATTGGTGTTTCTACAGTGTTGCTTTTGATAAGAGTTTTATTAGACTTGCTTTCTTCTGTGAGGATGTTGTCAATATTGTATGATAGTTTTATGTGAATTCCAATTAATTCCAATTAATATATGAATTAGTAAGTGTATTTGGGTGTATCTGTCTGCTTCTGAAAGGATTTCTCTCTTCCTTTTAAGCATCCTGTTATTTTGCTAACTTAGTGTTTTCTTCCCAAAAAAAAATTGTCGTTATTGAAATAATTTTGTTATCTGTCTTTACAGTATTATAAATAAAATAAACATCTTTTTTTTTTTCTCTTAAAATTGGAAAAAGAACAGTATGGTTTAATAATTCCCTGTTTTATATTATTAGTTAACCTCCAAAATTACAAGTTTGGCTATTTAGAATTTGATCTGTCTTGGTTCCAAATTCTTGAAGAAATTGTAGTAGAAGTCCTGTGATCTCACAAGATTTCCACACCTGGGTCCAAATTATGACACTTCATTCTAGCTCTGGGTGAATCCTTCATGCTAACATGGGCTGTTGGGCTCAGCTCTTGTTTAGTCACTTTCTGCAATAATGAAAGAATTTTCTAATGTTATATTCAAGGAATGAAGAAGTTTGGATGGAAGAACACAGCTTCCAACAAAGCAAAGCATGGGAGCAAATTCATTTGTTGCCACATCCAGTGTTTATTGGCTCCGTTCTAGTTTGAAATACTACATAAGATATTTTTCTCACTCTTTAGAACACATTCATACTTCCAGTAATTACTAAAATTAGCATATTATATGCTCTCAAATATGTTGACCTAATAAAGGGATATTACTTTGCCATACAAAACCTTTATTGCCTGCATCCTTATACCATAATGACTACAACAGGAACTCCTTAAATGACAGAGAGTTTTTGATTAGGCAAAGGTGTTATTGTTATTTAAGAACTTTGTGTTATCACATGGTATTAACAATCCCTTCAAAAAGTTGGTGTTTATTCTGTACTTCAAACTGCTTTTAGTGTTCTAAACTACTTTAACTTAATCATGTTGTTGTTTTTTTTTATATCTTTTCCTGACGTTCAGTTTTCCGTAGGAAGCTTTTGATTTCAGAAATTTACTCCCAGATGAGAGTGAGACTTGCAAAAGGATGTGTTTTCTATCGATAGAAACAACATCTTCATTAGAGGTAGATGGAAGTGAACAGAAGAAAAAAAAAATCTGAAACATAAAATCTGCTTTGAATGAAAACATTTGGCTTTTTTCCCTAATGCTTTCTGTTGGATAGAAAATAAGAGAGAGGTGTAATTCACTGAAACACCAAATGTCTTATGTGTATGCTTAATTGCTTTTGCTCTGCAGAAATACAGTCATAAAGATTGGACCGTTCTGTTGATAAAAGCATGCGCTGTAGGATAAACTGAAATGAGTTGTACTCTGGATAAGCAGTGAGTCAAGCCGAGAATTTGCCACTCAGTGTTGGTTAAGGCTTTGTTGAAGAAGTACATAGCTTTTGTATTTGAGTTGCAGCTCTCATTTGTGATTTTGAATACATGAAGATTGTGAATAGTAATAGCAGTTCCTTATATATTGCTACTTTGTTATCTGCAAGCATTTTGGTTGAAACAGCTAATTTAAAGAAAGCCTTTGGGCTTGCCTAGCCTAAGACATTGGAATTCTTGTGATGTGACTGATTTAATGAAGTGTTTCTGTTTCTCTTCTCTGTTTTGCTGCAGAGCCTTTTAGTGCTTCTGTCTGGGTGATGATGTTTGTGATGCTTCTCATAGTGTCGGCCATGGCTGTCTTTATATTTGAGTACTTTAGTCCTGTAGGATACAACAGGAACTTAGCGCAAGGGAGAGGTAAGCTTTGCATTTTACACATCCCTAGAGCCATAAAAAAAAGTATTCATTTATTTACCATCCCTTGCCCTCCATCTTTTAAAATAAACATAACATAGGAATAAAGCAGTAAAAGCAGTCATGAAGGTTTTCATTTAAAATGTGATTTCTTGAGGGCTATATTCTAATTCATTGCAATAAAGACATGAAATGGTAAGTGTTCTTAAAACAGTTGTATTCAGGCAGTATTTGGTTAGTATACTCTATCAGTTGAAAAGTGTCAGTTTAAAAAGAACGTTGGAATAAACTCTACAGATTCCTGTCTTATGAATTTAGAGATAGCTCAGAGATAATGATCTAAAATGATGTAATTTGTTGCACAAGCTGGAAAAGTAGCTGTTAGCTTGTATATAGTTTTATATAGTCCCCATAAAAAGATATAGTTCCCTTGTGGTGAACTCAGCCTTGAAATGAGGCCAATGGCAAGAGAGCATAATTTCTTACTGTGTAGCATCCTTGGCTATAGAAAGTTAATTTTCAAAATATAGTGGCACAACAAATTAGATACAGAACATGACTTTCTTGATGAAAGCTGTAGTTGTAGAGTATTAACGCTGGCCTGAGAATGATGATTTTGTGTGCTATAGTGGCCTCATCCGTCCCTTTTCTTCACTGTCAGTTCAGAATGTGGACTGTTTTTAGTTTCTAAATCATTGTCTCTTCATTTTATGATGAGAGGTATTCCAGCATGGTGAACATAGTCCTAGAGATTATGACCAGCTAATTGTTTCTTCTAGTTCATGATTGATTTGCTTTGTGAATAAGGAGTTTACTGTAATATTCTGATGATGTTATTGTTTCAGTAAGGTGGTATGTTTGTAACCTATGTCTAAAATAAACACCACGTTTAGGAAGAGGAAATGGAAGGTTTGTACAGACACTGGAGATCTGCAGGCTGGGCTGTTCTTTTCTCTGCCTCCTCGTGTGCCAGAAATGATTATACAGAGGCTACAAATTCATAGTGTACCACTGGACCATTCTAACAGCTCCTAGAGGCTTGCCACAAATCCAGTTGCCATTCGTTTGAAACATGGACAGCTTAAAATCAATGGAACTCTAAGTATATTACTCCCTTTCCAACCTGTTTTTGTCAGGCAGAAACTCAATGACTCTACACTCTTCAGTAACATAAAAAGAAGTTTAGACTGCTTTCTTGGCATTTGCTTTCCTTACCATTGCTGCTCAGAAAATACATATCTATACATCAGCTTGATCTTAAATGGCCCTATAGGGTAGTTTCATAAACCAATAGCCAGCTCCATTATGTTTATTTTACTGCAGTGTAACTTAGCAATGAAGCAAAATAGAGGATAATCGAAGAAGTGTTTGATTGTATCATGAAAGTTTGCACTGTAATACAGAGCATTACTACTGAAATGATGACATGCACTGAGTATACTCACACTGGGCTTTGTTTGTTTAATAATAATTAAATTATTGAAGGTGCCTGCACTGTACTAACCAAAATCTGGTTACAAGGACTCTTCCTTCTATTTTTCTCATAAGGTCTTTTCAGCAGATACTATCCTTGGCAATCCACTTCTGTCAGACAATAAGCATGAGAGCATTATGCAGGCAACACTGTTTTGTTTTTAAGTAGTTTAAAAGGTTTCTGAAAACTGGAATAACAAAAATTACAGAACTGCACAGATTACAAGGGATATGTTTTTACCCATAATGTCAGTGCATTTGAAGTTGTGGAACTGACCCTGTGAATGTGACAGAACCAAAGTATAGCTGAAAGTTAGATATCGATACAGGACGCTCCTTTCTGCTTGCTAACATAATAATTCATTTTCCGGGTAGAAAATTGCTTAAAGGTAGGTGAAGTGTTCCCCGTTTTGACCTTACATTTGCTCATCTGAGATTACATGAAGTTCCAGAAGAATAACGTTGAATGTCTGTAACTTACAAATAGTCTGCGTGGGAAAAAATAGAATCATTAAGACTTAAATCTACAGTTATCCACTTTGCATGTTAACTGTCAAAGAGCACTGTAAAAAACTGTACTGTTGCATATACCTTTCTGTAAGAAACATCACAATTTTCTCCTCCAAACCAATGTTCTTAGTTTCCATTTAAAAGATTTTGATGTAAGTGCGAAAAGTGGTCAAATATTTTTGTAACATTTATGAACATAAATGCAATTACAATACAGAATACCAATGAAAAAATCCTGTGATTCCATTGGAAGGACAATGGATATGTATCAAAATATTTTAACCATGTCGTGGTTAATGCATTTTGTTATACAGGGTATCTTACCCCAATTTAATATAATTGCAACTAAAACTATTACTTTTTGTAATTATAGATCCCCATGGACCATCCTTCACCATTGGAAAGGCAGTGTGGTTACTCTGGGGGTTGGTGTTCAACAACTCTGTGCCTGTGCAAAACCCCAAAGGGACAACCAGTAAAATCATGGTGTCAGTTTGGGCCTTCTTTGCTGTCATTTTCCTGGCTAGTTATACTGCCAACTTAGCTGCATTTATGATTCAAGAGGAGTTTGTTGACCAAGTGACTGGACTGAGTGATAAAAAGGTAGGTCTTCTACCTTAAAAAACATTCATATCTATTCTTCACAATCCTACAAATTTGTACTCTGTACTAAAAAAAACCTCTAACAAGATAATCAGTTGGAACTGTATTATTTCTTTCTGAGTTAAAAACCCAAAGCATGAAAATATCTGACTGATTTCAAAGCCTTTGTACTGCCTTTTCAAAATTAACTGCATTAATTAAAAAGTACATTAATTTTGCAGTGGAATCAATTCTTCTTAGATTAAACGTGATGCCTATAAAAGCATGAAAAAAGTAGAAAAGTGAGCTTGAATGCATGGAAGACATTTGAAATGGTTTAAACATCTCTGTGTAGAATGTTAACTGTTTATTAATTGACAAAATATTCATAAAACCAGTAACTATCCAGTGATTATCTGAAAAAAGTCAGTACTCTTGAGAAAATGTCTTTCTGATTTTCATATGGTGTGGATGGAAGTCCAGATTTAGAGTGACACTAGTATAGTTAGGGAAAGAGAAACATTAACAATCCATTTAAGTTCTCTGTAGACTTCTGAATATTTTTATTGCATAAAATGGAAAGAGTAAATGGGAAAAATAAAGTTGAAATGTAAATTACCTGGATTAAACCACATAATATTGAATGTGGAAGTGGCCTTCCTGGTTTCAAGATTTTCTGTGAGGCTTCAATTCTACTGTAGAGAATTGCAGAGCAGTAGACAAATGATAGTTCACTTAACCCCTCCTAAAGTTTCATGCAAATTATCTGATAATAAACATACTTATTTTTTCATATTTTTCCAGCTTGACTGAATTTTCTTCTTCTGAAAGTATACAAGCTCTTTGTACTTGAATTTTCATCACTTATCTTCTGAATCAGAAACCTAATGTTTTGTTGTTTAATTTGAATGACTATTTTGTAGAAATATTGCACGGGAGGAGGGGGGGTTGAAGTCCATTTACAAAATTATTGTTGCGATGGATATGCATAAAGCACATAGAAGGCACACTGTTGTGGAGTTCCTGCCCAGTTAAAATGAAACTAAATATTGACATTGAGAAGTAATATTTCAGCAGAGTGTAGCACAAGAGAGAACTTCACATGGGATTTATTTCAAAGGCTAGAAAATAAAAGGAATTGTTATCAGAAAGAAAGAAACAGTTCAGATAGGCTCGTGTCTGTTTATTGTTTTAATGGTTCTTGATGACTGGCCTTTGAGTGATCTAAGTTATCAAAACATGACCTGCAAGTATGGCTAGGGAGAAGACGGATAAAAGGAAACAAACAAAAAAAAAAACTTTGTCAAAAAAAAAGCAAAACCCTGAAAGAGTATGAAGACTATCAGAAACAGCTCTATTTAAAGATAATATGGTCAGTAAGAGATAGCTAAAAAATTTTCTTCTCTTGTGGATTAATAAGATAAAAAACAATAACAGAAAAATACTTGAATCAGAAAGTAAGATCTGTTCGTGTGCAGTCTTCTGATTATTTATCTGATCAGCTTTCAAAAAAACAAACAAACAGAAACTATTTTGCAGTTCTTTAAATCCTGCCTGAAACATACAGAGATGTATCTGGGGTGATATGCCTTTTCTGATTACATTAGTTAAACAAGTGAGAAATTCTCACAAGAAAAAATCTATTTAAAATATCCTTCTCTCACGCACAGGTTTTGATTCTGAACAACTTTGAGCTTTCTCAGATTTTCAAACTCTGAATGATTAGGAGTAATTTATGGGCATAGAATATGATTCATTTTAAATTATTTAACTCCCCTCTTTTCCTTGTTTTAGCAATATCATATAATATAAGCAGATCAGGAAAACTCTGACCCTTGCTGCAAGCAAAGCTGCCCCAGGAAAAAGCCAGTGTGAAGAGACAGGATTGAATATGAGTAAAAATAATTTTCAGGAAGTAACTTCTAGAAGTTCACAAAATTGTGGTTATGTTGACAAATTTTGATATAGAAAAATAGCCAGAGGCTTAAATAATTATAATGACTGAGCATAATTTTAATCCCTAAACCTAAAGATTTTTTTGCTATCTGTGTAAGTGGAATTGGCCTTCACTAACTCGTGCATGGTTGGGAAATCGGTTTATTATTCTTCCACTTTCCTCCTTTTCTTACTTCTACAACTGAAAAGTCATGCTCTTTTTTTCAGTGCTGCCAAGGAATAAAGCATTCCCAATTAAGAGGTGCAGGGGATTCTCAGTACTGCATACATGACAGATAATAGAGAAGCTAGGAGAATAAGTATCCCTGAGCAGTTACTCCAATACTCAGCAATAATTAACTTCCATCCCAGGAATGTTTTACACCAGCATCTAGTTCCCTGGTTTTGCTGAGCATGTGATAACATGCTGCTTACCTTTATTGACTTTAAGACCTGATAAAACTATCATCCTTCATAATGTCACTAATAAACTTCTGAGTGCTGTGTCATCTGCATGTCACCCAGAAATACCGGGCACAGCACGTACTGGAGTTACTAGGGGTGGGTGTTCATAAACTCAAATGATTCAGAAGATGGGAGGAAAATTATGTTTTGACATCTTTGTATATATAAAAGATTTCTAAAAGCTTTGTGTTCATAAAAAATTACAGAAAATGAGTCCAAAAGTATCCACTGAAGCTGGCTCTCATAGCACTGGCTACTTTTGAGGCCATTTATGCCTTTTCATCTGAAGAGAGACAAGATCATTAAGAGAGAGTAGGAAGCATTGGACAGAACTGTCTTGCAAAGCCTTTATCTGCTGTTACTCCTCCAAAATGCCCCATGTGCATGTGGTCAAGGGGATTCTCTTCCACCTTGATAAGGAGCCTTAATTATGCCATTTACAGAGTCCTTAATTTTGCAATATTCAGAGTGTTCTTGGAATATTACCTTAATTTTTGTGTGCAACAAGACAGCATGAGCTCTCTAGTTACTTAAAGAGATGTCTGTCATAACAGAGCAGAGTGAGATCGAAAGGCAGCATGGCTGATGTAACAGCTAGGATGACCCTCGTACCCCAGCCCATCTCTCCACTTTGGTGTTATACTCTTCAGTGCCTCTTGAGACTTGTTTGATGTAGATATTGAATGATGGTTATAATAATAATCTTGGATTTACTAAACACAGCAGCTACATTTTTCAAAGACCAGAAATCAAATTGTCAGAATAAATCAGAGTTCCAATGTGGGTTATTTTTTTTTCCTATCTCCATCTATAACTTCCACTAAAATCTGTTAGCAAAGGGAGAATATTTGCTATTTTCTACTGTTTTAATAATTTTTCCACCATCCCTTAAAATAGTCCTGAAAAAGAAAAAAAAAAAAAAAGGAAAGCACTGAATAGCAGTGTTTTCAGATAGATGTGCATATCATCAAATTAAGCCAGTATTAAACATTTGTGAATGATCACTTTAATGCCTAATGAAATTGTCAGTTTTCTTAAGGTAAATAGGCAAAACAAACTAAAAGCACTAGAACTGTTGTTTCTAAGCTCAGGCATCCTTTTGGAGATTCCTAGGTCAGTAGGACTGGGGTTTGGTTCCCATTTACCACAGACCTAGCAGCAGGCAGAGCATGGAGAATGAATTGTTTTGTCTTCTGAATAATAGTTGATCTCTCTGCAATTATGACTCAAGCAGGAGGCTTGTGCATTAAATTTAAGGATTTTATTACCAACTTTAAAAAAAAATAATAAAATTTCAGAAAGTGTCTAGGAAGAAAATTGCTTCCTAGCAGACATGATACATTTTAATTCCTATCATGGGGTTTCAGGGAAAATGAGTACATCTACAGATTCAGTGTTTTTATCTCTTATACCTACCATACCACGCAGACCTGTGCTGAATCACACAGCCTATGTACTTCTCTAAGACACACCAGTTCTCCAGATACATGTTTAAAACTACTGATTAGAAATGCATACACCTTAAATATAAGTGCACCATTAGTAAAAATGTTTTAAACTCTGTTTTCCCCTTTGCATGTAGTCCATGAGCAGGCAGGAGTACCACACAATTGCTTCCACAAAAATATCTCCTTGTTACTTCTGGTTAAGTGCCCTGTGGCAAGAAATTCCAGTCAATGGAGGATGTTTGGAATTATACATCTCTCTGAAGTTTATGTATGTGATTTCCATATGCAGATTATTTAATCAGTTGAATTACTTATTATCCTTATGATCTCAGAATGAATTAGTACGTTTTATTAATCTCTGCCTTCCTACAGAAATATTGTTGTGTTCTGTGAGTGTTCAATTTGAGATGGAAACCTCGATTCCTCCAACCATTCGTGTGGGAGGAAACTGGTGCCAACAAATTTAACCCATCTGAATGTTCTTAAAAAGTGAAACTATTCAAACCAAAATTCCATTTGTAAATCACTAAGATGCTCCACCATGATGTTCCTGTTCCAAAATCCCTCATGTTCTACCCCAAGGTTAGGAAATGAGCTTGCAGAGTGCTTGCTACAGTTGAATTTCCATAAATACCAATTGCATCAACAGCAGTGATTTTCACAGGTCTTGAAGTCGATGTCAATCTTTTCTATATTTTCTTTTCTCATTCATTTTTATTAATTGAAAAATTTGAGTCAGATATTAGGAGTTATTGGAAGCCATCTAAATGATTCATTATCCTGAACATTTAAATAAAGATAATGGCGAACTACAGCTGTGTCAGTAGATTCTCTGGACATAAATTTAAGAGCAGGATTTGCCTCAGTGCCACATAGTAAACACAAAAAAGAGAGAACAAGTGTAGTCTAAGAACCATGACTGGTACAGAGTGTAATTTTAGTGCATAGGTCAATTAGTATGTGCAAGGTAGTAGCAAAGTAATAATTTAACAGTAAAGCTGTGAAATGGGAAAATGAGAAAAGTGAGGCATCCATTAGCTGGATGAATAGAGAAAAATAAAGTTCATTTCTTTATGCTTTGTCAAAATACGCTTAATTAAAGTGAAGCATTTAATTGTAGTTCTTTAATGTGAAAATATTGTTGCAGCCATAATTTCACAGTCAGGGTTTGATGGAATGGAAAATACTCCCACTTTTTTTTAGAACTCTGTTTGTATTCTCTTTCCAAATTGGCACTGGATCCTGAAATTTCTTAATGCCCTGAGACCAAACTTCAAAAAGAGGAGTATTACATATGTAGCCCAAAGGAAGCAGCAGCTGTATAAATATTAGCTGTCTCTTGCAGCACAGGGTTCATAGATTGCTCTTTAACTTCAGCAGTAAAAACAGAGTGCATTTTACCATGGAATTCATGGGTGACTGCTTTTATCAATGCTCAATTGAATTCCCTTATTAGTTCCTTTAATTTGAATGGCATTTCAAAATGTACTTCTCAAAGAAACATTTTAACTTAATCCTAAAGTGTCACGTGGTGCTTAATGGGAGATGTCATGTACAGAATTTTTAGATCTAGTAGCAAGTGTTTGAGTCAGATTATCTGAATGTTGAGCGTGCCCTGAGCACATAACCTGTTGAGATAGTCCCTGGCTTGCCTGTCTGTGCTGATGCAATAGTGATGAGAGTAAACTGTAGAATAAAATCTATTTGCCCTTGAGCAAATGATATGTAGGAATGAATTGTAACTTGGATTTATAGGTGTGAGAGCTCCAGAGACCCTTTTCATGTCATGTGATGTAGCTGCTAGGCCTTGAGGAAGACACAAGAACTGTTCTTCCCCCTGAATCACAGGAGTGGAAGGGAAGCCAGCCCTCCCTCTCTGTATTTGCGCACCAGCTTCCTGTATCACCTTTGGAATGGTGTGCTAGGCTCTGTTTGGGGTGTGAAAATGATCTTTTTCCCCTGGCAACCCACTGTATCTCAGCTGAGATGATGGTGTGAAATGACTATCAACTACGATTGTTATATATCGGTGTGTCTGTCTGGAGTTTGGGTTCTCTAAGGACACATTGGCAAATGGGGAGCATCTTCCAGAATCTCTCTGTTTTGGTTTCTGTGGTTCTGCCATATTGCAACGCACAGAAGAAAGTAATATCAGAGTGGCACATCTGAGCTGTTTTTAATTTGCATGTAGATGTTTCTGTGTAGTTTCCCCACTGTGAAGACAGTTTCTGATACAATAGAGCTGAATATGAACCCCATGCATTTGCCTAAAATAAATTTGAGGCAGCCTATGCAAGATTTTTATTTTCTACCTGAAATAGCCCTGGTAGACATTTCTTGCTTAAGTTACATCTTCACAGGTGCTTATTTTGCATGCCTGAAAGATTCTGATTTTCCTTTTTTCTCTGTAGTTTCAAAGGCCACATGATTATTCACCTCCTTTTCGGTTTGGAACAGTCCCAAATGGCAGCACGGAAAGGAATATCAGAAACAATTATCCTGATATGCACCTCTACATGACAAAATACAATCAAAAAGGAGTTGAAGATGCCTTGGTCAGCTTGAAAACTGGGTGAGCTTCTTCCATGGGTTTTAAGGAATACTGTAGACTGTAAAAACTGAGAAATATTAATCTCTACTTACTGTGATACTGGACAGTGATGTCAGGCATTGTGTGTACTTCATGTTTTTTTTTTCTTCCAACCACATTGTACTGATTTTAGACAGCAAAATAAGCGTCCATGATTTGTATGACTGTTTTAAAATTGTGTGGATGCTTTGATGTCCAATGCACTATAAAGTGCAGAAGACATATTACTTAATTTTAAATAGGGGGGATGCAACAACACCTGCATTTGGAGCTCAAAACAGATTATTATTTGTTCAAACCCTGCTTATATTTTCAGGACTGTTCCATAGGAATATATTTTTGGAGGGTGCATTTCTGACTCAGTTTGTTTGTCGGCTGAGTGTGCAACATCCTGAGATTTCTTTTCATCCTTCCATTCTTTTTGGCATTCTTTGGCCCTGCGTATTTACTGTCGGATCTGAAGTCTTGGCTTTGATCTCCGTAAAATCTGTTGAGATGATGTAGTCTCATATGTAAAGTAATCTTGCTTCTGGTAATGTTGGCAAATATTCTGGAAAATACAATTATCCATCCTTAGGCTCTGAGATTTACACAGGAATGTGTTCTGTTCCTTTCCCTCTCTGAACCAACCCATTCTACTTGGTTGGTCAAGATGACTGAATTTTCATTTTAATTCTCAAAAAGTTTGAATGTGACGCACTGCTTTATCTGGATGAGAGGAGTATGTTAGCTGTGGTAATCTTTTCTAAACATACAGGCTTAATAATAGCCTATGTATTTATTTTAATGATACTGGATTAAAGAATTTATCAAGATACCACATATTTATTTTTAAATTAGAAGGCTAAGTTGTCAATAGCAGATTAAGTACATCTGCTCCTGTGACTGCTTGGTGGCACAGCTGTTATTTACAGTGAGCACAGGAAACATTTCTTCCTGTACTAAATTACCTATTACTTTTAGTCCTTATTGTGGGAACTGTCTGTCCTTTTAATTTCTACTCTCCTTCACCCAGACGTGTAGTAGATTCTAATGTATTTCTTTCATGAAAAAAATAAAAAATAAAAAAAAAATGAACTCTCCAAACCTTTCTGTAGAGTTGAGGTTCTCTTCCTTAAAATATTATCTTTGTTATAGATTCCTTTTCCATAGTCTCCATGTAGCCAACCGGACTCCTTATATCATTTCTTCAGGTGTTCTCAAATGCATTTCTCAAGCACAATNACTCTCCAAACCTTTCTGTAGAGTTGAGGTTCTCTTCCTTAAAATGTTATCTTTGTTATAGATTCCTTTTCCATAGTCTCCATGTAGCCAACTGGACTCCTTATATCATTTCTTCAGGTGTTCTCAAATGCATTTCTCAAGCACAATTTGTTCTGTCCAAGATAACTTAAGGTGCCCAAGATCTTCCAAACTGGAGACAGAGTCAAGCCCATGCAGATTTCGTTACCTAGGAGTCATC
The DNA here is from genome assembly GCA_013399175.1 of Odontophorus gujanensis. Lineage (NCBI taxonomy): Eukaryota > Metazoa > Chordata > Aves > Galliformes > Odontophoridae > Odontophorus > Odontophorus gujanensis. The sequence goes on from VXAB01000053.1 coordinate 320,411, forward strand.
TACATTGTGTGTTATATATACTCAGCTGAATGCTACCATTCCAGCTCTGACTTCTTTTTTTTTTTTTTTTTTTTTTTTAGAAAGCCCCAGTGAATATGGTAATTGTGGGCAATAAACTCAGTTATAGTTCAGACAGCATGACTTCATCTTTTTTGCCTTTTGGTGACCAAACCAATCTGTCTGTGTTATCCCATCACTTTGTCCCACCTGGCTTTTCCTTTTTGCTAAGAAATTTGGTGAAGATGTGATGGCAGTTCCTATGGCTGACACCTCAGCTGTGTGGAGCTGGAAGTCTCCAGGGTGAAAGTGATGACCTGTATAATAGGAGACTGTAACAGTTTGCATTCTGTGTTCAAGAAAAGACATGAAAGGATATGTGTCAAAGTATCACAGCTGCCTGCCTCTTCTCTTTGTCCAGGCTTATATTCTTCAAAAACAGTGTTTTCCCCTTTTCTTCCTCAGTATGCATAGCTGTTTCCTCATTTTTGACATTTCCCCAACTTCTTCCTTCCTCCATCACGATTTTTTTTTCTTACCAGATTGTTTCACGCTTTCCTGTAAAGTTTGCCCTCATCTTTATCTACATTAGATCAAGCTGTCTCTTTCCCTTCTTCACTTGGGCCTCTGAGTGTAAATTGTGCCAAAAGGAGCTATGTCACTACTGCTGTTCTGAGGATGACATCTCCCCTTCCACAAACTGTTTCTTTTTCCCAGCAAATACACCTTTTCTATTTTCTTCTTCAGTATGTATGAGTTATGATTACCTCTATTTCATTTGTTTTCATCTTTATCTCTTGTCAGAGCTATTCTTTTATCTGTTTTTCTCTTTTCATCAGCATCATTGGTAGCACACAAAAAGCTATTTCTCTTCCATATCATGCAGCCTGCTGTTTCTGCACAGCTTATTGAAGAACTATTTGCTAATTGTAAATTCATAGACCACAGACCTGGTAAAGACTTGCAAAGATTGTCTGCTTGATATTGTCTGCTGCAAGTCAGAATAAACAATGCCTGTGTTCCTCCTGAAGAATTCTGTATTACAGCCTTATCTGTTGTAATCCTTTGGTGTGGGTTGTATCTACTTGGAGTTGCTGAGTTTCCTTTTAGCACTTCTCCATGTATGAGTGTTCTGCTGTTATAAAACTCTAAAGAGGAGAAGTGCAGTGGAGGTAAACTCAAAGTGATTTCAGTGTTCTCATCCTTGCCCTGACACATTTACACTGGTGCACTGATTAGAATTTAACTGCTAATGCCTGAAATTACAAAATTTCATCAGAATAATATTTTCCTACAGTAGAGATAAAATGGGAAGCTTTCACATGTCTCTTCCCCAACACAATGAATGTCTAATTTTTTCTTTATTTCCTTAATTCTCCTGGAAATCAGACTGTTTAGCTTACAGTGTATATCTTGTTTCAAGCAAAGTGATGGCCTCTCTAACTGGTGCTGTGTTCCGAGGGCATATCGATGTGAGGACTTTATTTCAGCTTCACTGCAAAAAGCTGTCAATATAACTCAATTCAGGAAAATTGCAGTAATGAATCCCTTGTGTTCCATGGGCAAGCAGTCTCTTGCTATACAGCTGCAGACCCCTTTGCTCTCACTAATGTTTTTCAGTTTTTATTTTCGGCCACAGCTGTGACTATATACTCAAGGATTTGATGCTAAGGTTTGCTTAGGTTTCCATCTGCCTTCCTGTTAATGACTGCAATGTTTGCTGATTTATATAATGAAGGTTAGTGCCTTATTCCTTCACTGTCTGTGCCATACTGACAGAAACACAAAGCTTTTTATAAAGAATGCTATACTGTCAACAATTATGCTGGGCTCTCGGCAGGTATGGTCTTACATACAGTGAATTATCAAACTTGAACAGTGCTAAGAAGATAATTCTGACTTGCAAATGTACCCTGAGCTGTTAACTGCTTTGATAGGAACAGGTGACTTGTCTATTCCATTCCTCAACATTTTTAATGACATCATTGTTATGATGCTAGATGTTTCTAAGCAAAGAAAATGCAAGAGAAAAACCCCAGAAGGCTCTGATGCCCTTTTAACCCACAGTCCCTAAACTTACTGGCCTGAAGTGGATTTTTGTTGTGTTTATAATGCTTATAAATCGTATCCAGTTCACAGCTTTGCACGCTGTTCTTTGCTGAACAGATACAGGCTGCTCAGAGGCTGTGCTGGCAGTTTCTGCAGTGTGTTGAAGGCACAACCAGGAAGCAAAATTCTCTGTCAGCTGGAACACAGTTCAGATTGTGCCCAGCAGGTCATTCTCTTAATTGCATCTGCCAATTAAAGTGGTGTAGTACCTAAAATAAAAATAATTAAGAAGCTGTCTTTTGGGCAGCAAGCTGACATCTTCACTTGGATGCAAGCCCATTTTTTTTTCCACATTGTTTTAAATTTATTTTGCAGAAAAAAATTATCAGTTTTTCATCAAAGGAAAAATTTTCTAGTTTTTATTCTCTCTGTGGTTCATACTCTTTCACAAAAGAGGAGTAAAACTATGAGAGAAATTACTATTTGAGAGAAAAACTATATTCCTGAATTTTTGATAAAAAGCACAAGTTCTTTATAATTCTTGTGGGCAGATAATAACACTTTGCAACCGGAACTCAAAGGAATGTTCAGCAGACATAAATTTTTAAACTTTTAATCTAGTGGCTGAATATTTTCTGACTGGTTCTGATTGACAACACCTTATAGTATTTGTAATTGAGACTCTTCACACTTTTCTTTGACTTTTAAAATTACAGTAACTATAGCCATTCTTTCAGCTAATTTTGGAGAAATTACTAAATATGGTTGAGTTGGAGGAAAAAAGGGAAAGGACAGAAGGCAGCACAACTGTCATCTGTAATAAGTTCTTGCAGCCCTCTTCAATGGCTGTTATGAAACATGAAGAGAGAAGCTGCTGCACTACAAGTTTCGGTACAAGTTTCGGGAAATGAGGTTTAAAACTTATCAAATCATTAACATGCAACTGTCTTTCCAAGATTATGATGTTTTCTTGCTTTTCTTATGGCCTGCTCATCAAATCTGTTAATTCCCTGCTTTCCAAAAACTCTAGAAGTGGAATTTAGAAACATAATACAATTGAAAAAACAATTTTTCAGGTGGATGATCCCAGCTCCAGTCACGTTTTTAAGGTATAATTTGAACCACAACCTGTAGTTCAATTTCAACTTTGTACTACACTTAATGAAGAGAGGGCGAGGTTCTCCTCCTTCAGAATGTTCTCATAAGGTCTGAAAGCTTCAGGGATCATTTAGAGCACTCTGCGTTGTCCACTTACTGAATCTGAAACTTGTCAATTGGAAAAATATCTTCCTGAGTCTGCATCCCCTTCTATTATGATAGCATTAAAAAAAAAAAA
>VXAB01000062.1:0-30910 GCA_013399175.1 Odontophorus gujanensis
AATCATAAAACCATGACAGGAGTCAAGGTGTTACTCCATTAAAATACTTAAAGCTATCTGAAAGAAATAGTTGCAATGGAAAAACTAGTTGATTTGCAGTAGCAGCTTAAACAGCTACTATTTTGAGTTATAGAATTGTAGAATCTTTTTGAGTTGGAAGGGACCGGTAAAGTTCACCTAGTCCTGCTCCCCTGTGCTGAATAGTGATATTTCCAGATAGATCAGGGTGATCAGAACCCTGTCGAGCCTGGGTTGGCGTTTATACCATCATCCTGGGCAACCTGTTAAAATGCAGAAAGTTCTAAAAGCAGCCTTACTATCTAGTGTAACCTGATATTAGCGTGTTTGATCTTTCACAACTAAAGTAAAAGGAGTGAAAGTTATATGCAACAAATGGTTAAACTTCTAACAACTACCAAGACCATAAATTCTAGGAACAATAATACTCCTGAACTTTTTTGCTCCTGTGTTGGAAGAAGAAAACAGGTTTGGTTTTCCTGTTTGGTTGTACTTCTGGTTCCTCGATGTAAATTAGTTACTGAAATGGATACATTGCTTCTGCCTCTATAGAGGAAACTGCAATGCTTAGTTGCTATTTATGGTACAGTCAGGCCTGCTTCCACGTGGTGATTTAGCCTTCCGTGGCTCTGTAGTTCTGTTTGTGGGTGTGCTCTTTCTGGTAGAATTTTTTAAATATAGTGTTATCTACTTTGATAGCTTATAATAAACTTGCATATGAGCTCCATTGCAGATCCTTTTTAAAACACTTTTTGTTTATCCTAACAATTTTATTTTTGAGTGAAGATTCCATCACTTCTATTTTGAGTAGAATTTTTATTGATTCTGTGCTGTAGTAGAATGCTTTCAGCAGTATATCTTGCTCTTGTGGGGAGAAACGCTATTTGATATTCAACATCTGCTTGTGGGAATGTTGTTGTTATCATTTGAAAGATAGTGTCCCAAGCATGTCAGTGTTCCTTGAGATAATGCTATGCTACATAGAGGGGTATTGATTGAAATAGATACAATTTCAAATTGATTTATTCCAGTTTTCCTTGTATTTTTTTTTCTCCTAATCAATAAAACCAACTGCAAGTGGCTGAGATAGTGAGCTTGATACCCTCTATGAAAATTGACTACTTATGCAGATATTTTGGTGCTACTTAAAGTTCAAAATTTCTCATTTATGTTTCTAGTTGCCTATGAGTACAAGGTGTTGGATTGTGGCTCGGGTGTCCTAAGCAAAGCAGCATGTGCCCTTGAGAAGTAGGAGGAATTGTGAGGAATTTAGGGTGAAGTTTTGAGGTACAGTCATTTTTCTTTAAGGTTAATGCAATGCAGCTGTGATTTCCTTGCTATTTCATTTGGTAGAAAAAAGTGCTTGCTCTTATTGCAGGGAAAATGTAAAATAATGTGCATACACATTTTAATTTTGATCTGCACTAGTTTTACTGAAAAAGTTACTGTAGAATGCTATTTCTAAACCAAATGGTCCAGAAAGTGAACATTTTTGCAACAAAAAGTGTTTTCTTCAGTTCTGCCTTGGTCCATCTTCTAATGTCAGCTGTGTCTCCTTCCTAAATTCAGAAATAGTGTCATTCAGCTCCTGTAAATTGTCTTCGGAGTGTCTTTGTGGATGCTAATCTTTGCTACTCCCTCTGTTGCTATAAATAAGGTTTGAAAAAACAACAGCAACAACATCAAAAAACAGATGGTGGAAGGCCTCTCTGACTGAGAAGATTACTAGTGTAGAAACTTGGTGTTAAGTGAAGGACTGGTCTTCTCTGAAGCCGGGATGTAAAACACAACCTGAAGGATGTATGATACCATGTTGACACAAGCAAAGGTAAAATCAAGGAGAGAACAACTAAATAAATTACTGCTGTTAGCCCAGTCAAAACTGATACACTTAAATGGCAAATCTCACAGGATATGTTCCAAGTTGAAAAAGTGGTTTTATTATATGTGTGTTGGGAGCCTCTGGTGTTACTGTTTTGAGACATACAGGTAATCACATGAAAGGTTATTTCATTAAGTACCACGGAATTTACTGAATTTGAAAAATTATGGGAGTAGCAAAAACAATTTTATGTCTTCTTTGCAGGCTTCTAGGTGAATTTAGATGCTGTCCTCTAACAGACTGATAGAGCAGAGACTGTAAAATAAGTGAAAAAGGATGCTGAGCCTATGTGATTTTTAAGAGTGTAGAGACTGAGAACTTTTGTGTTCTTGATCTAGTTATCAGCCAAATTACTTACTATCTTGGGATGGAAAAGTTAATGCAGTTAGAGGAAGACTGAGGCTGTATATCCTATTACAGGCTGCTTTTGTTTTTGCAGATGAGTCAAATGATTATGAAAGAAATTGTTTGTTTACAGGTCTACAAAAGGATCTTAGAGGCCACCCTTCTCAGCACAGTAGCTGGAAAGGAAAGAGGGACCATGGGGCTTTCCAAATGCAGTCAGCTGTGTCAAGCTTATGGTAGAAACCTCACAAAAACCTCAGGAGAGATTTGTGTTGGCTGAGTAAGTGACAGAAGCTTAGATAGTGGTTGGAGGCAGCAAACTGTATTGTGTAGGCTTATATAAAATTTCACCAGCTGTGAAGCGTGGTGTTAAGAGTGCAGCAGACAGTGGCCATAGGCACTATGTAAACTGGGCAGATGTTAATTTCAGTGAAAGGTAGGCTTCAGTATCGTAGAGGGTAATTATTTTTGAAAATCGGGGACAAGGAACTAGCGTTTTTTTGTGTGGTAGATATCTAATTGCTTGCCTTAGCAAGCACTATTAGAGAGTTTGCTTGTTTATTATTGTTTTGTTTTGTTTTTTTCCTTCCTTGATCAGGGGAGTACATGAATGAAAACGGTTCTTAACAATTTATGATATTACATGGATCTTGTCTCAAGAAATCTGTTTTATTAACTATGTTAAAAATTAGTTTTATTGACTATGCTATAAATAAATGCTTATTTCTTTTCTTGAGAAACCTTTTACTCTAAATTTGTATTTTGGTACTTAGTGCAAAATAAGCAACTTGGAGAGAAAAAGCAGTGGAGGTACTGTGTCTAATGCTGTTCTGTAACTGTTGCAACTGTCTGGAGTTAACTGTACCTCACAAAGGGCTGAGTTTTTCTATGCTTGAGTAGGTAAATTAGTTTAGATTTGTTGTACTTGTTTGCTTTCATTTAGGGCAGCTGCATCCAACCCACAGCCCTGCTGGCACTGTGGTCCACCCCAGCTCTGTGCTGTAAAGGCAGTGGCTCTTACCTGCAGTGTCCTCATTGCTCACAATGACCAAACCTCAGTGTGACAATGATACTGTGTTGGCTGAAACCCTAGCATGGGTTACAACACCTCCCTCCACCTTCCCCCCCCAAAAACCCACAGCCTTAATTTATGTTTATGACACCATTTTTATGCTCATACTTGGTTGACCTGCACATTTTCAAAAGGAGTGTACAGAGTTGCAATCAGATATTTGACTCAGAAATCTGATCATGTCTCTTTTCTGCACTTCTAGAAGCCCTCTAGTCTCAAAGAGAAATATTCTTCCCTTCTCAACCACACCTTATTCATCTTAAACCTTTTGGTCAGTACGTACATGTATAAAGAACTAAGGGATGAAGCACAGGGATAACAACTGCTATTGAACCAACCTGATACCTTTGTTACACTAAAACAAGGTCAAATATCCCACAAAATTTATGGTTTTGTTGTTCTTTTTTAAATGTTTTTAAAAAACATTTAACATGAAGATTTTGTTTCTTGTATATTAATGATAATGTATCTTTTATGAGGGCTACTCTGAAGAGAATGCCTCCCTATTCCATGATGTTGGCCCATGATGTCAGAGGCAGATGTTGGTCCTGTGGTAGTAGAGGTTGAACCTTCCCAGTAATATCCCATTATATTTAGTTGACAAGTAGGAGGCAGTACTTTCAAAGTAGCTTTATATTATATGCAGACCAACACACTTCCTTTTCACTCAGAGTGGCCCAGGCAAGCCAAAAGGTCAGACACCTGTGACTTAGGGTGCTGATGTGTCACAAGATCACAGAACTGTAGGGTTTGGAAGAGACCTCTAGAGTTCGAGTCCAACCCCCTGCCAAAGCAGCTCCCTACGCCAGGTTGTACAGGTGGGTGTCCCTAGTGGTTTTGGCTAACTTCTGTAATTAGGAAACAGGAAGCCCCAGCATGAAAGTGAAATGTGACCCAAGATGCAGGGAAGCATATTTTTTAAGTTATTTTTGAAATATTTTCCACTTTTGTTTAATTTATTTTCCCCTCTGATGATTTTTATCATAATTACATAAGAATTGATGTAATGTATGTGGGAATGCAATGTACTACTGTTTTAAAACAGCACTTCTGAGACTTACATACTGATGCTCTGTGTATTTTTCTTGTATTAATTTCCACTCTTAAGATTTCAAAACTGTGTTTAATCGGTGAAATATCAGAGTACTTCTGTGCTAGATTTTCTTAATGAGTACCTAATTGCCCTCTGAGTTCAAGTCTCAGTAGCATTTTTTTAGTGGTATGCCCCTGATGTCTCTTTGTAATAGTCTGCAAGATTCTCTTCAATGCAGTGCAAACTGGCATTCCTTAGTAGCTGTGAGGGACAAATGACATTGAAGAGCATGCAGGGCATGGCACGTTGATTCCGTGCCCGGCACTGATGTCGGTGGTTTGCAGGCCAGTTTGGCCTGGTTCTGTCACTGATGGGGGGCAGGGACCCACACCTGGGGAGAAGTTAAGGGAGAAAAGGGATAAAGGTAGGCAGATGGACCTAAAAACAAAAGAGAAACAATTAGCTAAGGAAGAAAAATAATTTACTAAATGTGATAGTGGAATGCAAGATAACACCATGTAATACAATATAATTGGAACTGAAGTCAGCAAATCAAATAAAATGAGAGGTAGAGTCCGAACCCAAAGGCCTTACTCAAATGCTGAAGGTGAGACTGCTAGGGAGCACACATGCAGAGATGAGCAGTAGAATAAGGGGGACTGACTCATGGCCTGTGAGCAGTTTTATCTTTTCCTATAAATACAACAGTGAAAGTCTTCTGGGAGGTGTAGTTCTCTTCTGGGAACAAGGTATCCAGAAGTAGCAAGAATCCACACAACTGGAGCATTAAATCTTTAACTCCAAGAGCACTGCATGATGTTATGATACAGAATACTGCTAAAAAAACTCATAAAACCATGACACTAATTAAAAGCTTTATATTTTTATTCAGATGACCTAAGAGAAGTATTCTTTTGAAGCTCTTTATGTCCTTGTTCCTTTCTAAATTCTATTTGTAGATATTGTGGACAGAACACAAACTAGTAGAAGGAATGTTTTTTTGTTTTGTTTTGTTTTCCAAATATGAAGTCAGTAGCCACCAAATCTGTTGTCAGTTTTAGTGGAAGCTTCTCTCATTTGCTCTCAGATTTGTGGTTGAAGGACCTGTGCATAGGACAGCTTCTGTGATAAAATACTGGCATTTCCCTCTCATTTTGATTTGTCCAGTGTGCATTCTCACAAAGCCTAAGCTAACCTGGTGATGAGTTTTGTTTGTTTTTACCTGTTTTTGAAGGTGCTGTATTGTAGGGCACAGTGTCACATTATGGTATTGAGTCTCATGACTTGACATTCAAGGCAGGTTACAGAGCCAAAGTTGTACCCATCTGTGTAAGAAGTTGAAGTCACTGTTCAGATTGATGTCTCCTTACCTAAGCTTTACTTCCTGATTGCTTAACCTAATCTGACCCAAAAGACATTTGTTTTCAATGCAAATTGATTACTATGGCTGAATAAAGAGCTGCAAAACTGAAGTTTTTGAGTACACTGAAAGTTCACAGAAAATGTCATGTGAATTATTTTTATGCAGGAGCTGTACAAAGCAAAATGAATTATAATGTTTAAATTAATAAATAGAAGTTGAGTGAGCTTTCTATTTTCATGGAGATCAATGTTTCTTATTCTAGCTGATAAATAGAAAATGGGAAGAAAAACATAATAAAACTTCTGGGTTGATGAATACAGAGTAATGGAAGAATTTTCTTCAAAGAATGCCTCAGGAAAGCGTTTAAGCAAGGTAAAGCAATTTAGAGTCCAGGACTATTTTTTAGTACTGATTTGACAGGGATGAGAAATTAAAATAATCCATCTTCTTGAGATGTTCTGAGTGTAGAAGTGGGAGGTAAGTAGTCTGTGTAAGCCTTCTTGTTTATACCTGCTTTTTCTACCCCACTCAAGTGGTTACATGTGGTACAACTTGTATTTCAGGTTACTGGCTTAACTTTTTGAAACTTCAGATGCTCAAATACAGAAATGTAGATGTCATTACCAGGCTGGTGCTATGTAGTGAAATCCATTGCTCAGTGATACTAAGTCAAGCATTTACAGAAACATGTCATACTGAGTGAGATTATAATAGGAAGTGTACACAGGAACTAAAAAATAGAGAACAAAGGAAGTCTGTAGGACATATTTGTTCTCTGTGTTGAATATCTTGATAATTCTTAGTCCCAGAGAAAGCAGTGTTTTGGAAAACAGATGATATCTCAACCAGCCTACCATGTTATATCCATACATACATCAAAAAGGCACGTGTATCTGAGTACTTCTGGATAGGCAAATGTCTGTTCAAGCATGCTTTTCATTCTTGTTTTCCTTCAGCTTCGCTTTTCTCAAATGGATAATGCTAAGTTACTGAAATCCTCGGGGATGGTTTTGGAAATTTGGCTAAGGTGCCAAGAATTCCTGTCTTTTTGTTCTTACTGATTCTATACAGTACTGTCACCAGGCTGAAAAGTTGTGTATAACATAATTATACAGACTTTTTTCTAAGTGCAATATTAATGCTGGCTTTTCAGATGGATTGTTAAGGAATTATGATATATCTTAGGCGTTTCTTTCCTTGTTTGATATGTGAATAGGAGTTGTTGGGTTTTTTTTTTTTTTTTTTTGTCTTTAATAGCTTAAGGTTGTAGTTTTCAAGGGAAGGCAAAATAGGATATGGCTTCATGCCACCCTTGACTATAGTAGAACCTTTGAAAGCCAGGCAGACATTCTGCCAAATAGAAGTTATTTAATATTTGTTGAATTTTTTGCATCACCCAGGGGCAGCAAAGATAGAGAACCTGGTCTGAGTTTCTCAGACATGCCTGCTGGCTCTCCATCCCAGATTTGCCCACTTGAATTTGGTCTGGTCTTAATCTTTGATCCTTGCTCAGTTCTTTGTGTGCTGTTTAGTAATTTAGTACTGAAGTACTTAGGACTCAGTGGAAAAAGATTTCAATTGTGAGATTGCATTTTATTTTCTTACAGCTTGGTAACATCCAGTCAGTGTATCCTGATTTATCTAAAGAAACCTCAGATTTTTTTCATGGATTTGGGAAGGTTAAAATTTGATGGTGAACACATTGAACTGTTAGGGTTGGGAAGAACTCCTGGGGATATGTGAATAATAAAGGTTTGTCATTTTTCAAAATCTGTCAAGTTATTCTGTTATTTGCTATTATTCAAGAGTGAGATTATACCAGTGTATATTTATTTAAATATATGAAGGCCCTTTTTTATTTTCTTTCGTTTTTTGTTTTTTTTTAACCTTGTGGTTTAAACTGTCTCCTAATATAGATGCTTACAAGTGAGATTGGCAAACCTGGAAGCCTGGAATTGGTGGTGGGTTATGCTCCATACTTCAAGGGGATGAAAGTCACCAGGGTGGGCTTTGTCTCCAGGCTACAGTTAAGATCAAAGCTTATTAGTAAGATGCCTACTATAAAGGTTGTTGACTGTCTACTTCCTTCTGTTTCTCCTCATTTTTCAGCTGGTGACTGTAGTAAATAAGTCTGACAAGTGTTGTTTCTTATCATAGATTCCAGATCTTTTGTGACAAATCCTGTGTGTCCTCTTGGCCTATGGAGTGTGACAAATTAAAGATCTGCTTATTTTTTTAACAATTACACAGGAAATACGTGCATGTTTCCAATATTTCTGTGGCTGCCACAGAACACTGGGAAAGAAGTGCAAATGCTAGCCATGTGAGCTTTGCTTCTGCAGCTGTGTCCTTGAGGGTGAACAACTGATTGCAGATTTCCTGAAGTTGCTCTTAATCAAACTTTATCATGCAGCACTGAATTTTTAAGATGGGTCTTTAACCTGTCTGCATGAAGTTAGAAAGTCATTCAGTTACTTCTTTATATCCAGTGCCAATTTTTTATTCTTTGTCTTCAAGAGAAAAGACAGAATTGTGAATCTTGTCTAGCAAGGTTAACCAAGGGAACAACTAGATACTTTTTAGGTTATATGTCCTATAAAAATGTGTTAGCTCTTGATTCATTAGAAAAAGAACTATTCAAAAATTTTTATCTTCTTTGGTCTTCAAATGTATGCTTGATATTCAGCTGAAGATTTATTATCTAACGTTTCTTCATGTCAAACGAATGTGAGGCTTACTGCTAGAAGTGATAGGAAGGATGCTGTGTTCTTCATGTTACTTGACACAGACATTTTCTGAAAAGAAAAAAGAGCAAGTCCTTATCTGATCTAATGTCCACCTAATATTGACTGAGTCATATTTGAAGTTTTTGTCAGATAATTTTTTTCCTCTTCAAGTATTGGAGATGATAGAATTTTAAATTAACATGAGAGTAAATGCACTTGAATGTGATGTATCTCAGAAATATTCATAAATATAAGCGTTCTCTTATTGTCTTCTTCTTGGAAATGTGCTAATAGCTGGTTTTAATCTTTAAAAGACATTGAGATTTTTTGACGGCCTTAACTCTTAATCTGTTTACAAGTACATCTATCACATGAGTAGTGCCTATTCTCTTACTTGGTTAACTGTGAACTTTCTCCTGATTTCTTTTTTCTCAGTTCAGATTTTTTTGTGGTCAAGCTAATGTCCGAAGGGATCAAATTATAGACTTTACTGACAGCTTGGTGTTTGTACTTGTTTTCTTTTCTGAAGACTCTATAGATAGTATCCTATTTTTCTCAACAAGAAAGCACTTAAGCTGATTGCTTCATTTGCAAGATATAGTAGCTGTGTCTGATCTGTAAGTAGACTTCCATGCATAACTGCTAAAGTTTGAAACACCTGCAGCTAAAGCAATTTGGAGAAAAGCCATTAGCCTTCATGGACAAAAAATAGTGCTGAAGTTCAAAACATTATCAATGATGCTGTGTTGGAGCTGCCTAAAAGATTTGGCTTTTAGTCTATGCCCAGTGCTATCCAAAACAACATATAAAATTCTTTGTAAACCAATTTTAAAAGTGTCTTGTTTATTCAGAAGCAACTGTGTACACTATTTGTTCAGGGAGTAGGCTCCAGTCAATTGCAAACCAGCCAACAGCTGATTTCTCCTTAGAAAGAAACATTGCCTAATATAGATCATTAGAAGCCAAAAACTAAATGGACAAAGTCCTAAAGACAAACAGCTCAATTCTCAACTGTTCAACAGTCTCAATAAAGTCTCTGATTTACTAATTTAGGGTGCAACACCACTGTTCCCACCTGCAAGTTTGTCTCAGATCCTTGGCTCTGACTTGGTGAGGTGTTGATATGTAGTGTATGACCTGCTGTGCCCTTAAGGAGAAAAATACTGGCTTTCTTATGGCCCTAATCAATCAGTTTCTCTGAAGCTTTTCTTTATAGCAATCAAGGGAGGAAAGTATTGATTGCTCTCATTTTATCAAGACAGTTAATAGAGGGCACCTAAGTTACTAAACCTTTAAAGGCCCTCCAAGGTACTTCCCCATTCTAATTGGCTGCTAGATGCTTTTTAGACTTGTACAATGAAGGGCTGAGTTCAGTAATTTAAATTGATGGGTAGCTCGAAAAATAGTCCGTTTTTTTTCAATGATTTTTTTTTATAAGGTGCAGTAGCAACTGGCTTCTTGCTAAAGAGGAATAGTGCCAAAGTTCAGGTGACTGCTTTTTAACTATTTTGGTCACTAATATGATTCCTACCTGTGTTGTACTTTTCCTTGAAAAGTTATCAAAATGGAATTAGTCTTTAGAGTTTCACTGCCCTCTCATCCTTCCTCATATTTCTGACTGTCCTTCATACAGGAAAATATTACTTATTAGAGGCGTATGTGAAATCCGGAAAACAGTAGCATCATATAAAAAAAATCTGTAGTAGTATTTCTAGAGGGTTTGCTTTTGTGTGTATAAAGGTAAGTTCTTAGCCAAGCACATGTGGGACTGTTACCCCAAATTTGCATGTGTGGTGGTTATAACTATGAATTATCATATTGAATAACTGGTCTTTCGAAGCATATCTAGATAACAGCTTGAAAATATTTTTGAATTATTTCTATAGTCTACATTTTTAGGGTTTGGGTGATAATAATGTCAATAGCAGTGCGTAATATCTGTTTCAGCTTTGATCCTAGGGTTCTTTGTATGCTCATCTCCTGTGGAAATGACAAAACAAGTGTAGATTTAGAGGTTCTGCATTCCTTGAGGGATTTGCAGCTAAACTCAAATATTCATAAGGTAGTTTTTTTCTTTTCTTTTTTCTTTTTTTAATAATATTAATTTGTGGATAGGCAGCAGGATAATTTGCTATGGCAGGGCTGCTCTTCATGTACCCCTCAGCCTTTGACAACACGCAGTGTTCCTCTGCCTAAGGATGCCCTGAGGCAGAAGCTCCGTCAGCAGCGTTGATCCCCCGTTACAAAGAAGTGCTTGATCTGTGAAGAGTCACCTATTCTTGGCGTACTGAAGGCATGGCGCTGAGAGAATAGAGGAGAAAAAACAGGTGAATTGAAATGTGTCAGTTATAAAGGAGGTGCTTAAATTTACTTAAATTCTTTGAAAGAGATTTATCTCTGTTTCAAAGCGTTTAACAAAGTGACACGTGAATCCTGTAAACATGTAGCTAACTTCAGAGATTCAAATACTATTGCTCACTTCTTCCTGCTGAAATATATATTTCAATAATACACTGCTGCAAGCTCGTTACTAAGTTTTGCCTTTAGAATGGAAGAGATTCATCCTCTTACTTTGCAGTGAATGAATAAGGGAAAAAACTTTGATTTCCTGGTTTTTATTTATTTATTTAATTTATTTTTATTTTTTATTTTTTTCCTCACTGGTGGAAATTCTTTGTTGGTAGAGGACAAGATACAGCCTTTGGTATTTTTTTTTTAATTTTATTTTTTGATGTTGTTCATCAGTTTACTCAACTGTACAAAACACTGTGGAGGAGTTGCACTGGGATAAAGTGAGGTACAATATTTTTGTTTGCAGTGATGATTCTGTATGCAGTATTGGTAAGTATTGGGAAGGCTTGCTTCTTTTAGAGAGAATTATGTAGTAAACAAGATATATACAGCTAAGAGATCCTTAGGCTTTTGCTAATGGGTTTGGACAGTCAAGAGATCACAAGCAAAACGAAGGACACATTAGAGATCACATGTAAGGCAGCTTCTAAACATTCACATTGGATATACGGAAAATTATTATTTTTTTATTTTTTTTTAAAGGTGTAGAGAGGCACTGGCAGAGATTGCTGAGAGAGGTGGTGGATGCCTCTGCCCCTGGAGACATTCAAGGCCAGGCTGGACTGGTCTCTGAGCACCTGATGTAGTAGTAGATATTCCTGTTCATTGCAGATGAGTTGAACTATATGGCATTTAAAGGTCCCTTCCAACTCAATTTTATAATTTTTTAACATAGATAATACTCATTTCAGAAGATCAGTGGGCACAATGGGGGAGATAAGAGCTGAGAAGATAAGGTACTATTTTTGTTTTATCACGCATGCAGAATTGGAGGGGTTGGGAGGGACCTCAAGAGGTCATAGAGTCCAACCTCCAAAGCTGGTTTGTTCCAAAGTTGTTTGCTCCAAGATGCGCAGCAAAATGTGGAAAAACTTGTCAACTCTGTCTTTTATTTTGTTGTGAAGTGCAGAACATTCTTCTGTGCCAGATCTCTTCAGTGTGTATGTTTTCATTTAAGTACTATTTTACCACAGGTAGACAAATCATGTGAAAGCTTTTTCAATTTTGCTAATGTGCTCATCGCTTACTCTGGAAACCGATCCCCTAAGAATGATGTCCAAAAATATCTTCATTTTTAGCTGTTGCATATTGTTTACATGAAGTACTAGTGTGTGAAGATGGATGTATGGAAAGTACAGTATTATGGCATCATGCAATTTTCATCTCAGGCCTTGAAGACCTTGTTAGCGTATCTTGCAAAACAATAAAATTCTCTTGTGTGCAATTCTTTGCATTGCTTTTTATCAGTGAGGACTGACACTTCATCCTCTTTATCATCATATAAATAGAAGACCAACTCTTTATGTTCTGTTACAAGCAGCCTATGATAGATGGCCTCTCATGCAGGTGGCTTTCAAATGCAACCAACAAAAACTCCCTGTTAAGCTATATATGTGCATTGTTGAGTTCTATTCTATCCTCAGGGTTTCATGCAACTGTTTTACAGCCTTTAGTTAAAAAAGAATTATTAAAGTATTTTTACAAGTCGTTGGAGAACAACTTTTATCAAAATATTTCATAAAGGACTGTAATGTTCAAGGACAAGCTAGAAGAGGAAGGTAGTCCAGGAGTCAAAGGAAAATATATATCTGTATGCGTAAAGATACTACACACATCATTTGTGCTTCCTCTCACGTGCTTTTATTGACCCATAGTCAGCCATTGGTGCACTACTCATCTTTAAAATGACCTTAATTACCATTTATGGAATTGGCAAGGCCTCATTCCAGGCTTCTAAATATTTTTTGTTATTGTTTACTACTGCATAGGCATACTGTAGACTTCTAGAAACGACCAGTTAATTGGTCCAGTTAAAACGACCAGTGATAGAAATAGGATTTTCTTCTGGGGGACTTTAACTAATTTTTCAATATGGTTTTTAAGTAACAATCTCTGGTACTCCTTCTGTGAATAGAAACTCAGAGTATGGCATCTGTTATAGTATAGACAGTGGTAGTTTATGGCTATAAATAATAGAGTTTATGCCTTGTTATATGTGCATGATTTATCTCCGTCCTCCTGCCATGATTCTTGAATCCTAAACTCTTTCCAAATACATCTTAAGCAGTGTTAACCTTAAGTTTTAAGCTGAAGTAAAGTAAGCTCTTTGCTAATTTGTGATGAAAATGTAATGCTGGAACTACCTCGTGACTTCTTCTAGCTAAAGTTTAGCCTGGCACTCATAGCAGACACTTTATGGGATGTTCCTTTTATTCTTTAGAAATGCAATTTGTTAGTCTAAGTTGATCAGTACTGTGGTTTAATTGGCCATCAGAAGTAGTTAATTTCTGTTACTGACAGTGCACTTCTTGTTTAGCTTGTGCTTGAAAAACAAGTCTTATATTCATGTATTTTGTTGCTTTTGTCCAGACAGTGCATGGAATTCGAGGGAAAAGCATTTTTTAAGCATCAGAGAGACAGTGTGGGCAATTGCAGTTAGAACTCCTCCTGAACTCGGGTTCTTAGTAAGCCAGTGATATCTAGATTTATCTCTCGATATGCGTAAGCAAAGAGCTCACCACTGCTACTGCTTGAAGAACACAGTTCCCTCAGGGCCTGAACTGGTGTTAATCACAGAATCACCAACGCTGGAAAAGTCCTCCAAGATCATCCAGTCCAAATGTCCACCTATGAGGAATATTTCCTGCTAAACTGTGTCCTTCAGGACAAAATGCTTGTTTCTTTAACACCTCCAGGGATGGTGACTCCACCACATCCCTGGGCAGCCCATTCCCTGACCACTTTTTCAGAGAACAAATTTTTCCATTTTCATATCCAACATGAATATCGCCTGGTGCAACTGGAGTCCATTCCTTCTAGTCCTATTGCTTGGTTACATGGTAGGAGGGGCTGACCCCCATCTCTCCACAGCCTCCCTTCAGATATTTCTTGACAGCGATAAGTCCTCCCCTGAGCCTCCTCTTCTCCAGACTGAACAATCCCAGCTTCCTCAGTCAATCTTCATAAGACTTGTGCTCCAGACCTCTCACCAGTTTTGTTGCCCTTCTCTGAACAGCTCCAGGTCCTTGATGTCTTTCTCGTAGTGAGGGGCCCAAAATTGAATACAGTTTTGAAGGTGTGGCCTCGCCAGAGCAAAGTAGTGGAACAATCCCCTCCCTGCTCCTGGCAACGCTATCTCTAATACAAACTAGTATGCCATTGGCTTTCCTGGCCACCTGGGCACACTGCTGGCCTATGCATCAACTTACTTCCTCAGGTCTGTTTCTTCCTGGTTTCCTAGTGCTACTCTTCAGATGAAAAATGAGGTGGAGCTTTTGGTAGTTACCACCCACCCAAGCATTTTTGTCTTCAGTGTACGTAGTCCCTTTTCCCATTTACTACTTTCTTCCTTCTAAGAAAAAAGGCTCCAAACAATGAAACGCCACAAAACAAACTCTTCAGATGTTTGAGTACTGGACAGCATGAGGTATTATCAATGAAAATACTGTATACCAACACTAACTTCAGAATTGACTGCTTCTTCATTACTGTGTGGAACGAATGACAAAAGGATATTATAAAGGTCATTAATACAGTGGCATTCATTATTTTCTTTAGCTACTTATAAATATATGGGATTGTTTTTAAGGTCTTTTGTCAACTGCAGATTGGTTAGTTGCTCTGGTAGTTCTCTGAAAAACTCCCTGTGGATGAAAGCAAAGTATGCTTACAAATGTACCCTTCCACCCTCCCCATCCAATCTGGGTATATAACATTCCTAAGTATCTCAAAAGTATGTCAGTGATTGTAACAAGATTCTGTTGTGTCCATAACAGGTGACTGGAAAATGGAGAAAACTTTGAACAGAATTCATCCAGTTTCTGATCCAGAAGCAGTGTATTTTTTACAAGTATCGTGGGAAAAAGATTTAAGCAGTGGCTTTGGTATAATACTTACTGATGGTGAACATGCATGGACTGGGACAGGTAATAATGAAAACTGTTTTAAACTACACTATTCTTTTTTTAATGTTGTTAAATACTTTCTAGTCTGTGATCCACAGCTTCAATGGAAAAGATTTTAATAATCATCATCTTAGTGACGAAGGAGGCTGGATTTATTGTCTTCTGGGATGTGTTCAGTTATCTTTAAAATCTGGAAAATGTTTATGTCGAAACGTATTAGCAAGTAGATACACAATCTTTTGTTCATGCTCACAAATATGATTTCTTGCAGCGATATTGCAGCACCACGTATGTATCTTCAGTTTTGTGATTAAGTGTGTAACAGGTATTGTTTGCAAATTGTAGTTCATGAAGTATTTATTTGCAGCTGTATTCTTAATAGGTTTGTTAAGATATTAATTGTTAAAATATTTTATACTCAGTGTTACTAAAAGCTAGCGTTACTTTAGCAGGCAATATATAGAAAAGCATATGTATGCACAGTTCTTGTTTCATTAACTAAATTTCTGCTTCTGGCAGAACTGCTGAATGGTAACTTCCTGAAGAAGAGAACCAGTGAAAGCAAGATGACTTCATGCTATTAAATGAGGGGGAAGAAAGGAACAGTTTAGCATGAGCTTTGGGTATTCTTACAAAGGAGAAAGCTTTTATTCCTTTTTCTGGAATCTGTTCCATTTCTAAGGAATTCATACGAGATTCATAGTCCTTTTAGTAATTTAACTGGGAGTTGAAATTCTTGTGCACAAAGCTTTCTTGCTGCATCTGTCTGTCTTCATGCACTCACTGTTGCTTTTGATCACTTTTTCTAAGTTGTTACGTAATGCTTGAAACTGCCTAGATACCCAATGCAAAATCAGGGAGAACAGAAAGCAGTGGTCAGAGAATTCTTGCTGTGGGAAATCCCTTTCGGGTTTCTCATGCTGTGGATTATTTTGCTTGGCAAGACCTACCAGGAAATGAATGAGAGTTGCTGATGGAGTTGTCTTTTATGGTTCCTGTGTACTTAAAATTATGATGCAAAGTGTGGGGAGTCTTATTTAGAAAACAAAACATAGTGAAATCTTTGAGAGAGGAGAAGCACACTAATATAGATCATGATCTGTTATATTCACTTGGTATTAAGTTAAAGACCAGTTAAAGTTATAGAAGCAATTTTAAATTTGATGTTTCTCTAAAAATTTTTTTTGTCATTATTCTGTTCGTTTTAAATGGTAAAAGAATACACTGCAAATACATGCACAGGAATAGGGAAAAAATAAATAAATCCTAGTGCTTTTTTATAGTGAGTTAGTATGTCTGGATTTTTTTGTGCATGCTTGACCAGTGCTGTAGGCCCCATTCGTCACTGGCTTGCAGGCTCATTTATTTATTTGTACCTATCGGTAATTCCACTCTGTCACTCCCTACACGAACATATAAAGTCCTGCTTTCAGATTTAAAAAAGAAAATACAGCAGACACTTATTAAAATCTGAATTCTTAGTAATGACATCTCCTTTATACTTAAAAGCATTTTGTAAGATTTAAGAAAATAATATAGAATTATGTCTGTAGAGACTTGAGAGTTGTAACTGAGTATGAACGCGTCTGACTTTGCTTATAGTCAGGTTGGGCAGAATTAGTA
Source organism: Odontophorus gujanensis (assembly GCA_013399175.1). Classification (NCBI taxonomy): domain Eukaryota; kingdom Metazoa; phylum Chordata; class Aves; order Galliformes; family Odontophoridae; genus Odontophorus; species Odontophorus gujanensis. The sequence continues at coordinate 16,539 of VXAB01000062.1, forward strand.
GCATGTATAGTGGTTAGTGTGAGTTTATAGCTTTGGCTGCTGCACTGTAACTTGTTCTGAAAAATCATGCTTGTCAGTCTTAATGTGTGAGGATTAATACACAACTGATTTTGACTTTACATTGGCTTGTTTGTAGGTCTTTCTGCGTTTGTAGTTGCTATTTTCTCACTTGGTCATGTCACCTGGATGCCACCTGCAGATGTATCTGGTGGCTATGCAGCAGCGTTGCTGCTAAACATTTATATAGTGTGACTTTTCACATAAAGTCCAGTTTGTAGGACAAGTACCAGCTGGCAGTATATATGACCTTCTATCTGAGTTTTTCTCATGCGTTAGGATGGGGTTTGACATGTTAGAAAAAAAGATAGTTGAAGTGTCCTTGCAGTAGGTGGAAAAAAAATTCAGTTATTTCCTTCTGTTGTCCCCTCTTCTTCCTGCCTTTCTTTCTTGTTCCCTTTCATAATAATATTTAAACCCTAACTTAGCAGAATGTGAGCTACAGCCCTCTTTATTCTGCTTGACTTTATATTAATGTATTGTGGAAAGAAATCTGGAAAGTGTAAAGGTAAAGTAAGTAAAACCATGTTCTTAAAACGATGATAATATGATTTCAACCTGTAGCTTATTAGGTGTCCCAGTACTTCAGTGCCCTAAAACTCATCAGTATTAGACTGTGTACAAAACTTTCATGTATGACTGTGTATTACATCTGCTGTACCAGGTAGCAAAATACAATCTCTATTTCAGGAAGCATTCTTTCAGAAAGGACACGTATATTGAGTTTACAGATCTGTACGGTTTTGTACTTTGTAACCCTCTGTTTTCTGTCTGGTTGTTTCCCAAAATCCTCACTGTAAATTTTTTTTTTACCCCATTTTCTCTAAAAAAAATAGTGAAACTTAAAATGTAGGGATAGAAACATCTTCTCCAGTCTAGAAATGCTGATGATGAATGATTTATTTCTAGTCTTCTCGTGTGTGCTCCTCAGCACTCGTGTATAAAAGATTGCTGATTTAGGCCTTTATATTAAGCTAAGATGAATGTGATAGATTTTCAGTTTTCTCTTTTAAAGTGGGGAGGGAATACTCAACCAGTTAAAATATACAGGGAAGTTTATGACAAAATTCAGACTGACATGTCTGTGACTTTTCACATCTGAGTGTGACAAAGGCTGACTTGACTATATTTTTTGAGCCCCAATCATTTATTTACTTTTCTTAAAAACAGCTCTGAGGCAGTTCAGTTCCTATGCAACCTTTTTTTGCTTTCTAGCTTCTACATATTTGAAAATGCCTAGGGAAAAATGCCTAGTGCTAGGTGATATCTAATTTAATTCTGACACTAATGTATCATTTTAACTAAGTGTATCTTCAGGCTCAGATTTTCCACAGATAGGAGTAGTTTGTCCTTGTCTCAACTATTTATTTGCTTGTAGTTGTGACATTAGCATGCTGTCTTCTGCCACCTGCATCTCCTTTTTCACCTGGCTATTGGCTTTTGTCTTACCAGGAAACAAACCGGTGCCTTAATGACTGACCTGCCTTATCAGATTTTAGAGTCATAGAGTAATAAGTTCCTTTTTGTGTGCACAATGTGTTTGTGAACAGATAACCTTCCTAACTAATAATCCTGTACCATATTGTGATCTTTTGTTAAAAACAAAAGAAAACTCCACAGTACAACCCTCCCATTCCTCCCTTTACCTCTCCAACAGCAATTAAAAAAACAACCAAAACCCTTCACAAAAGAAGTTAAATCTAAGATTAGGAAGCTGCCCAATTTCCATGTTCTAAGATATGTACATGGAGCAAAAGCTACTATCCATGATGTGGAAGAACTGGATGGATATGTAGAAGTTGAGAATGGTCTCTACTTGCAGTGATTATTGGGTTTTGAAGCTCAGGATCCTGAGAACAGAGTGAAAAAAGGATTCATGACCCTAGATTACAGAAAAGCAAACTTGAATCTGCACCAGTATCTCTTAAAAATAATTCCATTTAATACAGGTATGAAGAAGAGAAAGATGTTTGATGCTTTGAGGATCACCCCTTCCAAGCTCAAAAATGGTTTATTTCAGTGGAAAATGAAATGAAGCAAAGGTGTCAGGAGCCCTGAATTTTTCAGAAAGGAACTCCTTACTAAACCTGATCTAAAAATCAGTATTTACTGAATGGGATGCAGGGGCCAGGTGACCTGGGGAAGCTACAAAGACAGTGTCTAAGCAGTCAGGGCTAGGGTTTAGCAAAGTCAGGACCCACCTGGTGTAGGGTGTGACAAGGGATGTGAAAGGCAACTAGAGCTTCTTCTGGTTTATCTGTAGCAAAAGAAAAATGAGTGAAAACCTGCTTTGGAATGGGACAGGGAAACTGGTGTCAAAAAGCTTGGAAAAGACTGATGATACACTCCATTAGAGGAAGACTGGATTAGAGGATATCTTAAACTGGACTTACGCAGATCTTTGGGACTTGAGGGACAGAGACCATATTTGCTGAGGGATCTAGCCCATGTCATTGTAAGGCCAGTCTTGATATCATCACTAGATGGTGATGATGAAAGGAGACTTGTTAAGTCTAAGAAAACATCTTCTTTGCCTTCCGGAGTTGTGATGGGGTGGATCTGGATAACCAGAAGCAAGTTACAGCAATAATCCAGGTATCCGTTTCCAAAAATACTAAGTATGGGAAGATAAGTAGTCAGCATGGACTTGCAGGTGGGAAATCATTCTTGATCCACTTGAGAGCTTTCTTTGGTGTAATGATTAGCTTGCTGAACGAGTTGAGGGATGTGAATGTTTGTTCGCATGGAGTTTAGCTGGCAAAGCATTCAGAGCTGTATCCTGTAACATCCCCATGGTGAAATGCTAACTAAATAAGTGAACTGGTGAATGTAGAAATGGATTGAGCTCAGCCAGATCAAACAGGTTTTGAAGGGTTGTGATCAGTGGCATGGAGTCTAGCTGGAGGCCTTGTATCCCAAGAGTTGATAAAGAATCCCATGCTTTTAACATCTTTATTTAACACTTAGAAACTTCTTTGTTCACTTCTGGACTCCCCAGCAGCAAACATGAAGTTCATGAACATACTGAAATCGAGCAGAAATTGCAGAAGGACTAGAGCTTGTGTGATACTAGGAGAAGATGGGAGAGCAGGGACTGTGCAGCCTTGAGAACAAAAAGCTTAGGGAGATCAGATTAATGTCAGCACTGATGGGAAATAGTAAAGAAGACAGAGTAAAGCTCTTCTCAGTAGTATCCACTGACAGAACATGAAGTAATGGGCACAGTTTGAAATACAAGGAATTAGAACTTTTTTTTTTTCAAATATAGGAGTGAGCGAACACCAGTCCTTGGAAGTATTCAGATTGCAGCTGGAGATGGTCCTGAGCAACCCCTGTAATTGACCATTCTTAGAGCTGAGGGATTGGACTAGGCATTCTCTCAGAAATACTGTAGTGTGTGAGGACATGGCTTCTCAGCAAATAGTTATACATTTACCACTCTGCTGTATCTTTAGATGATGGATAGATTTGGTAAGTGCTGCCTTCTTTGCAGAATGAGATTGACTACTGTGTCTAAATGAAAATAGAAGAAAAATGAGGCAATTTAAACAAGCTCATTTTAGCTTGAAATGCTGCTCTATTTCCATCAGTAGGACTTCAATATATGTGCAGATTTATGTCTCAAAAATGAAATTATATTCAAATGCATTTTTATAAAGAAGAAATACTGTTACAGAGCTTTTTTTAAAAGTCACTTGTTGTGTTAAGGATGTGGTTTTGCTTTCTTTATTTTTTTTTTCTCAGACTGTCATAAACTAATCTTCTTTTTTATATTTTGCCCTCTTAAATACTGAACAAATGCTAGAGAAGTCTAAGAGCAAGCTAAGATAAATGACAATCTAAAGCAATCTTCCTCAGAAGGTTGGTCAAAAGTGAAGGAAACACTGCTGTGAATCAAGTAAAGAAGTGAAAATTATGTGTAATAGATTATCAATTAAAGCACATTATAGAAATACTGCTGTAACTTAGAGTCTTTGCTTACTACTGCTAAAGAAACTGCACTCAATGAGTTCATTTTTCTTATTAACATATGTTCTCTAGAAGTGTTGTGGAAGCAGTTTTCAGAATGAACTATAGTGGAAGGAAGAACACAGAAGGCTCACATGGTGAAATTAATGATGTTCTTTTTCTTCCTGGTTAGAGAAGTTAAGGCTTGGTGAGTTGCTTTTCAGTTTGAGGGTTAACTGAAAGAAGATTTAAGAAGAAATAAATATGTTTCCAGATGAGGAAGTCCATCATAGTTCTTAAGGACTACATCTTTGTTGGCCTGTTTTGCTCTGAATTCAACTGTTCTTTACCTTCAAAGGAGTGGAATAAAATTTTCATAGTAAACTTGATCTCATACAAAGGGGAGGCACATCTCCCATTTAGCGGCTCACATATTTAAACACTACAACATGGATTCACCTGCATATTCATTTGTAAATTGGCAATTTACTTGGTTGTATGATTACATGTTAACAAGTTTGGAAAAAATGGTTTAAAAATATGTGAGGTGATAGTTGTCTGTCTACTGCTGGGGTTGACAAACATTCAGAGAAACCAATAGCATGTGTGAGTTTTTGTCTTTAGGAAGTATGCAAATATATGTACAAGGTCACATATGAATATTAATTTCTCTTTTTTTTGTAATAGTGTCTGAAGCTGAGATTTCTAGGGAGGCTGCTGACATGGAATTGAATAGAGAAAAATATGTTGAAGAACTGAAGAAGGCATTGTTACAAGGAGAGGAATCAGCTGGCAAATACAACTTTACTGTTTCAGTGGATGAAGAAAATACACAGTGTCACTTCTCCTATGAAAGAAATCTGAGGGATGGCTCTGTAAGTATAACCTAATGTTTGAACTTGATTGTTCAAATGTGACAAGAACCTTATTGATATGTTTCTATAATGTATTTAAAATTGAATACAATTAGATACTTATTTCAGATTGAATGAATATGCTGAACTCCTCTTTGGTTTTAACTAGAAATAAACCTGTAGTTTCTATCAACAGAACTATTTCTTTGATACATCTATCTTAAATGTTAGTGTCACAAAGTTGTGTTAAGGTCTGAGTCTGTGACAGGGACGCATATAAAAAAGGAAAGAGTAAAAAACTGCCCCACATTTGCAATGAGGCCGCTGGAGCAGAGCCGTGTGCTCCTGGGGGAGAGGGTAAGGAGGGAGCAGATGAGTCTGAAAAAAACCCAAAAGAACACAACAGCAACGATCTGAGGAGAAACGGTAATTTTACTTAAGTCAACAAACTGAGAGAGGCGTGTATCCATGTATCCAACATAGGAAATCTGGCCTGAGTAAAACTGCAGGGCAAGCACACGCGCTGTGCTCCACGCCAGTCGGAACTGCTGGCTTCCGCGCGGAGCTCCGCCCCTCCTGCTCTGCCCGACGGGCCGTCACCATTTAGCTCCCAACGTGATGTTCTCATGTAGAACACCGACAGCAAAAGTCACAAAACCACAATGAACTGCGTACGTTTATTGCTTCTCTGATTTAAAGTCATTGTGTATGTGTGTTGCATAAGTTGCAACTTTGATTAACCTCTGAACTTGGGAATTATGCTTCCCTCCCTCTTCAAATTCAGGCCCCTGTTGCTTTTCTACTACTTGTTTCTTTATTTTTTTTCCTTTTTCTTTATACTTGCCTAAAAAACGTAAGTTTACTTTCAAATAAGAAAGCATTTTAAAAATACATTCTTCTATTACTTTAAGTATTTTGAAAGCTAACAGTAAAAACGCTTTCCTGCTTAGAATGCATTACATTGCTAGTTTGCTTCTTGCCTGCAAAGGATAGGATTCATAAAACAAGAAACAAAGTAATGCCTGTGTTTGCAGATACCATTGACTGTTTCAAATTGTGATTTGGTGTTTTAACTTTGGAATCTAATCTAAGAAAACCGTCCTAGGACCTACCTTTTTTTCTCTGAAAGTAAATGCAACGCAATTGCCAAGTTTTGTAACTGCTTCATTAGTGCTGTGATAATGGTTAAGATGAACGACTTCTTAGCCACATCAGCATGTAAGGACACACAGCTCTTCTGGGCCTAACCACATTCAGGACATAGTTCTTCAGTCAGTTCAATGAGTTCATTGGCACTGTTAAATAGAAGAAAATTACAGGGAAAGAACAGAAACAAGATTGCAGGTAGAGAAGAGCAGCAGTGTCTTTAGGCAGATCTTACCTTGTTCTTGTTTTGATTAATTTCGTCAGGTATCGGCTTTTAAGAAACAAATGAGTAACAAGCCAACCAACCCTAAAGGAGCTACCTTGTCTGGAATACTTCTGTTGAAGATGGAAGTATTCTTTTCTCAAAATTAAAAAGAAAATAAGAATGCAACGTGGGCATTACTTATAAACCTAAAATGGGAGTACATGTATATTTCATGCATGTTGTGTCTTCTAGATGAGATGAGAAAAAGTATCCTATGAGGTGAGGTCCATTCAGGCTACCTAACCTATAGCAACTCATTTAAGTGCTTCAGAGACCAAGCTCAGATTGTTAACTACTCTTTACTAAGTGGAGAAATAAAGATTCAGTAGAATAAAGGTAGGCCTCTTAAAAAAGTGCTTGGTTATAGGCTAGACTTTTTCCTCATTCAATTTAGGAAATTTCAAGGTCAGTTGGTCTCTTGATTAAGGTGCCAAAACTTGGGTGATGCAGTTCTTTCAATCTGTATTATCACATCTTCTGTGTATTTATTCAAGACCTTATGGGCTCTCTATCACGTTCTTGACACTTCTGGTACATACACCAGTCTTACTGCTGTTCACAAATCCTCTAGGCTTATGTATGTATACTGCATCCTGTATTGCAGCAGTATTACAAGGTTAGGACCAAAATTTTACTTAGAAAATATGAGCAGTAATTGTAGCAATCTTGTTTTTCTTGTCTGTGTCACACATAATATATTCTAAATACCAGACAGATGAAATACATACCATGTTTTATTAAGGGAAAATATCTTCATATATATGGGCCACCTAATATGTTTCCATCAATTAAGGCTTATGAGAAACTTAATTCACATCAAAACATCTTTGTCAGTTTGGGAAAATAATCTGGCCAAAGTAATTGAAAATAAAGTGTCCTGATTGCTATATGTGCTTTTGAGCTTGGGTATCAAACGAGTAGTTTGGGGAAAAAAGGTGCGTTTTCACCCAAGTAATTACCATTTTTTCCTCTGTACTAAACTAATGCTACCAATTAACTTGCCAGAGTGTTTGTCAGAATTATAAATAACTTTCATGTATATAATAGAATATGTTTCAAACATTTGCTGAAGTCTCTGGGAAAGTATTCATGCTGTATATCTTTTGGCATCAGATTAGGAAATAATCTTCTTAGGCTCTGTATATCCCGAGGGCTGAAATTGACTTGCATGTATTTTTGCTGCAAAGGAAACCTAGAGAGACTTCCTGCAACTTAAACACAGAATTTTAGTCATGTTTGTTTCTTACCAGCAGTTATTTTTCTAAACAAAAGTATATATGCATCATTTGTTTAGTCAGTACAAATATATTTTTTTCATATTTTAGCAAGTGTGTGTGTATTCACAAACTAAAACCTTCCTAGTCTTGAGAAAAGTAATTTTATTTTTTAATGGGGGATGTGGTGTAGCTGTTGATTGAAGTGCACAACCAACACAAGAAATGCAGTACTATTTCAGTCAAGCAGAAAGATTCGTTAGTCTTTGTGTTCCTGCATAAAAATGTGATCATGAAGGAAAAGGAAGCAATTATTTCCAATTTTGACAGCAGTGCACGTCGTACTTTAAGTTCTCTACTTCTTTCTCACCTCATATTATCCATTTCCATTGTGAGGTAAGTCTATTGAATTACCAGAAATAATTAAAGATTAATATTCTTAAGTCAGTATAGTTGTTATCATTTGATATGTAACAAAAGGGAGAAGTTCTGAGGAAGTGTGCTTAAAGATGTAGTTGATTGAATCTTGGAATACTGAATCATTTTTTTTTAGTCTTCTTGAGTGTACTTAACACTTTTCAGATAAAAAAAAGCCCTTCTGAAAAGCATTGTTAACTATATATTTGTGAACTATAAAAATGATGTCAGCTCATGCAGCTATTGCTACTTTTTTCATACACTGAATATACAGATGCATATTTTCATACACTGGGAAAATCCACATGCCTTTTGTTAGAGGTACTTGAATGTTTGTACACACAATTTATTTTAATTGCTTTTCATTAAGCCTACCAACAGCATGATATTGATTACTCACAGTAAGCTATGCCCACCTTTGCCAGTAATTTTCAATGAAGTGCTTTCCCACAGTGTTCCATCCAGTGTGGATAAACCTCTGATGCCTATCAAAAATTAAGTGTGGATATCCTTTTAAAAAAAAAAGATAATTTGCTTTTTTAATTCTGAATATATCATAGGTTCAGCTGAGTTATGGCCTGATGGCTTACACAGAAGTGGTAACTACAACAGATAGTTTTATTGTGCTTTTTCTATTTGTTAGAGCAAATTCTAAGCTAGAACAAAACATTATCCTTCAGCATAGTCACCACCATTAGCTATGCGTTTTTGACAACAGTGAATACAAGCCTGCATGCCCCTGTCATGAAGAGCACCAGTGGTGGTGACCTACTATGACCACTTCTGAAACATGCTATCCACTGCCTCGCTGTGCCACTGTACTCACGTCTTATAGATTCATAAATACATTAGGTTGGAAAGGACCTACAAGATCATCTAGTCCAACCATCCTCCTATCACCATCCCTACTCACTAAGCTACTAAATCAAATCCCTTAGCACCTCATCTAAACGCTTCTTGAACAGCGCTAGGGATGGTGCCTCAACCACCTCCCTAGGCAGGCCATTCCAGTGCCTGACCACTCTTTCAGAGAAAAAATTTCTCCTCAAATCTAATCTAAATCTTCCCCGGTGCAACTTGTGGTCATTCCCTCTCGTCCTGTCATTAGTTATCTGGGGGAAGAGGCCGATGCCCTTCTCACCACAACCCCCCTTCAGGAAGTGGTAGAGTGCGATAAGGATCTTCTCTTTGGTCTCCATAAATATTCAGCAAGTGACTATAGCAGGGGGTTGGAACCAGGTGATCTCAAAGATCTCTTCCAACTCAAACCACTGTATTATTCTATGAAGTGTTGATGAATCTCAATGGGCATGGGTTGTTTTTTTTTTGTTTTCTGCATAGAGGAATCCAGTGACACACCTTTACATCATCTTCACTTCTGTGTCAGACATCATTCTGTCAGACAACATTCTCTACAACAGGATACTGGTGGGAAGATTCAACCTCTACTATCATACCAACATCTGCCTCTGATGTCATGGGCCAATGTCATAAAATAGGAGACGTTACTTTCAAAGCATCCCTCTTATATATCCCTCAGTATACAAAAAATAGCTGGCCGAAATGTCTGTGAGTTTGTGTAACCCAACTGGAATGAGCATATTAAAAACAGCTTAAATTATTTGTGGTGAAGGCCAAGAAGACATGCAACAGTTTAGGGAGAATAAGAAGGCAAGCAGAATGGTGGTAAACTTTTGCAGTCTGTAAGACAAGTTACTTCTTTTTCTGTATCTTTCTTAAGAAAACTCATTTTTAGATATTAGAGCTTAAATGAATGAGCTGAAATACGTATTTTAATGCACTTATTGTTCACAGTAGTGATTTACTACTTTTGTTTCTTCAATTTGCAGAAGGTGTTTGAGAAAGCAGAAAATAGCAGTAAAATACAACTCTTTTTACATACAATAACCACGTGGTAAAAACATTGCTACAACTTTGTACACCATCTTTGTGTATTTGTTGTTCCCTGTTTTCTTTTTGTGAGTATCTGCATAAGTGCAATATATTTTGTATACAATTAGCATACTTTGTTTAGTACTAGGAACTTAGATAACACTCAAAATTTGTCGTAAAAACAAAAGTTTTCATACGGCAGGTGGTAAATCTGCCATGGTTTACTAGATCAATTGGAATTTGGTGTTTGAAACATTAAGGCTAAAAAAGCCTTTCAGAAGCATTGTGGAACAGTAATTTAATGATTACCTGGTGTAAAGTTAGTTATGCCAACAATGTTCCTTGATTTTTATCCTGATGAGCTTTTTTCAGTTTAGTAGTTACATTTAACTGTGTGTGTGTATATAAGTATTTTCAGTTTAATGAATATTTAAATCTGCGATACTCTGTTGAACATTTTGTTGTTTGTTTTGGTTGTTCTTAGTTGTGTGTTTGCAGATCTGTTTTCCAGTCTTCTGGTAATTGACCACTTTTGACTAGTGACTGGTAGTAGTCACTTAATAGTGATAAAACGTGTTAGATACTGAAATTTACTTCCCATAAGTGTAGTAATCTGTTACTATGAAATTATTTTTACCACTTTTGGTAGCAGTTTGTGAAGGATCTACCTCGCTAAAATAGAAGTGCCAAAACTACTTTGGGTGGTCTACGGGAGTGCAAAGAAGAATAATGAAGTGGTGTTAAGCAAAGGAAAAATGTGGGCATATTATTAGGAAATATTTTCTAATGTTGAAATTTGTTTAACTGTTGAAGCAGTGGCCAGAGGAAGTGGTAGCAGCCCCGTTGCGTCAGTCACTTAAAGCTGGATTGGACAAAGAAATGGAAAATTCACTGTAAGAAATTATGCTGTGTTGGCAGTATAATGTATTAGATGACCTAATAGGTACTTTCCATCCCTAAAACCTGTGAGTGTCTGCTTGCTTGCCCAGGCTATAATATGCATTAACATAACTGTGCCAGCCTGTGATGCAATGAATGTCTTCAGTATGGAAGCAATATTTACATCATGCTCATGCCATCACGCACACACACGTGTGAAGGTTGAAGACCAATAGGGAGCATAGTTTCTGCAAGCTGCATCATGAAGATGGGTTTATCATCCTCCTTCAAATGCCATAGTTTGTTCAAATCTTGTGCCTTTTGTTGTCTGGATAGAAAGTTTGACAGTGGTAAAACTGATTCTCCACTATAACAATAAAGGTTGTCAGTTTAAGCATTTAACTGAGGAAAACTCTCAAACAAACCCTTGGTTTGGTTTTCCTTTTTTAGCTGATAGAGAAGAGTAATTATTCTTTATTTGCTTACAGAAGTAAATAAGTTCTGAGTTATAAAGTTGTCTGCAGATTACTTCTCCCTCTGTAATGCTGGATCCTTAAGGTTGGGATTACACTTGTTATCCAGAGCCCTGTTTTGAAGGCCAAGGAGATGTGTGGTAGTTTAGGGTCTATAAGAAGGCAAACTGTGTCCAGGTGTAAAATTCTTGTGACCATTTTCTTGCTCTCACTGTCGGCATAAGTAAACATTAGGGGAATCATATACAGCATCTGCAGTATCATTCTGCTATTTATGATCTAAATTGCCTGTTGTTTTATTGACAAGCAGGTAGGTTCCTTCCTTTAACTGATTTCCCTCACCAAACTAGATGCTTGAAAGCACATGGTGTCGATCACTCCATTACCTTTCTGGTTGAAACCAAACCTACATCATCAAATTCTCATAAAGATGTTATGTATTTTACATTGCTATATATTAAACATTGCAAAGATTTGCTTCAGAGGTGGATCTACTTAGGTCTAGATTATTTTTTTTTGTTGTTTTGAATGGATGGAGAGCTTCCATGGTTCATTAAGAATTTATATCTTATTGAGAGGAACGATCTATATAGTATTTTTAGTGTTATTTTATTTTATAATCATCAGAGTAAGAATCAATTTAACATAAAGAAAATCCATAAGGATTTCAGCATATTCATGCTTACGTTTTTTTGCAAGAGTGGTAAAAGAGTTGTAGGGATACGAGTTCTAGCTGCATCTCAGCCTTGTGTAACTGAGCCTAAAATGTTGCAGATTTAAAACTTCTGATTCGTTCTGTTCTGTGATTTATCTTCCTTATGGCAGGTGGCTTTGCCGCAGGGCATTCAACACTGTCCTCAGGAACTGTTTCTAGGGTGGTGAGGGCAAAGCAGACTGTTAAGAGTCATATTAAAATAACAATGGGTTTGGTATACAGTGGGGCTTGTGTGTCAAGCCAGCTGCAGCGCGAAACGGGCCACACACACAGAGATCTCAGTAAGGGGCCATTGAGGCTCGGCCAGCTAAACTGCTGCCACCTAAACAAACACTATCAGAGAGTCAGTGATTTAGAGCTTGATCTAAGTAGGTGACCACTTGGAAGTAAATCTTTCCAAGTACTTTAGCGAGTCACTCCACATATAATAAATAATGGAAATCCGGCAAGATTTTTTGGTACTGGCGCTTAAATTGATTAAATGACCTTTGATAAACAATTATTTGAGTGCTAGTAGTCTTCTTTCTTATAGTAATGTGACAGGCTCTGTTGTTTTTTGTTTTTTTTTTTTTTCCTTGCCTTTCAAGTAAACTTGTAAGCAGGGGAGGATATTAGCTTTAGAAATTCCACCTTAGATACAATACTCTTAGTAATTAGCTGATGGAAGAGATACAGTTATTTGTCTTTTCAGTATCCCGTGGCTACTTTTCTATTGTCAGTTCCATGAGTTCATTATGAGTTTACTACAACTTAAAAATACTCAGAGCACTTCGGAGAAACCAAAATTTATCACATACAGAATGAGGAAAGGAGAATTGGCATAGCTCTTTATGCTCTCCAAACTGTCCTGATCAAGGTTTGAAAAGTTACTTTGCTCCAAACCACCAAGGGTATGTTGTTTGGATAACAAAGGTCACCGAGAGTTCAGATTTGTTTCCCAGGCAATTCGGCTAACTACTCTATTAAAAAGGAAAGCCATTCGGAGTGGCAAAATGATTAAAAAGTATTTCAGTGTAAAGGCAGTGGTTCTTCTCTATCACTTATATCTATGTACTTGAGGATTTAAGAGCATACACTTGAATTAGTTTCTCGGAAGCTCAGTTTAGGAATAGTATGTTTATGTGCTGTACATAACAAAACACAAGTGTAGCTATTATGTAATCTCAGACTTGAGTGCAACATGATTTTCCCCGTCTCACCTGATGTGTAACTTGAAGTCTTCAGATCTTGTACAGCACATTTTAAATAAAGTAGGTCACTTTCTATAGCCTTTAGGTTAAAAAAGAATTCGAAGAAGAATACAAACAAAAAAGATTTTTCTTCCTTTCTGCCTCTTCCTCCCCCCTCAGATACGCATACTATATTTGACTGAATTTCTAGGAAACTAGGCTGTGGTATTTTCCTTGGTTAATGACAATTTTAATATTTTTATTGGTTTTTGGGAAGTGCTGGATGGGAAGGAATATTTACAATGTTAGTAACACACCTTTGAAGATGAGAGATTGTTGAAAAAAGGATGAATCAAAGGCAGTAGTGAATGAATACTCCCACTGTTTCTATCAAGTTGTCATCATGTCTGGAATTCACTGATAGTATCCTATTGAACAGAAGTCTTGATGCACTTTTTCAAGACCTGTTGTAAATGGCCTTGTAATGGGCTTTTTCTTATTTCAGGACTGCTATGAGGATGTAAATATTATAAAAATAGGAAGTGTTCTATAATTAGCAAAAAAGCAGATGTTAATTTATTTTACTAAAACAAAAAAGTCTTTTTTTTAATTCTGCCTGATGTTACTACAGGGTCTCCCATCTCCTCTCAATTTGTTGGGGTTTCCCATTTTTGAATACCTGCTGTGTATCAAATCTCTGTGTAGCCATTCGGGGTTACTTACACAGCTGAGTAGAAATGCTTTCATTTTAGGAGGGAAACCCTTAAATTATTGCTTATTGACAAATCTTAGTTTCTCAAGAAAAAGATACAGGGACAGAAGATGCTCTGGAAAAGTCATTACACTGTGTCCAGTTTCAGAGCTTTGCTACAATACTTTAGTCTTGTATTTCCTGTAAGGACGCTCAACAGTCAGAAGAACAGCAAGAATCATACCACTGTTTCTCTTCAGAAATGCTTTTACAGGTCCAGAGAAAGCACTGACCTTTCTTCCTGCAAAGGTACAGGAAAACCCTCAAGTACAGTATAATATTGTTTTGTTAACTCTTCTGCAATTGAGCACTGAAATTTTCTTGGAACATAACAAAAGAGCAAGTTATTTTTTAATATGTACAGTATTTAAAGAAACATAAACCAAAGAAACAGAGAAAATCAGAATTTCATAATTTGGTGAAGAAATAAACTGTAGTACTTGCAGTAAGGAAGGTTTTATTCTTCCTATTGTTTTCTTACCTTGTGTTGTCACAAAGGCAAACTTGTGCATCTTTGCTTATTCATTTGTGTCGTGGGGACTCTGTATATTAGAATTCTAACAAAAAAAATATATATATATTTATATAAAT
>VXAB01000074.1:165-10517 GCA_013399175.1 Odontophorus gujanensis
TGTGAAATGATCACCCTTAGCAAAGCTCCTCCCCCTACAGGCTGAGGCTCCCATCCAGGATTTTGGTGTAGATGTCGGAGTTCATGGGCACGTAGGATTTCTTCTTCTCGTCGCGGAAGAAGAGGGGGTCCGTGATGATGTTGGGGTCGAAGCCTTCTTTGACGAGGTTGCCCTTGCACTGCTTGAAGGTCCCGGTGATCTCCAGGACGTCCTGTGGGGATTTACGCTGTCAGAAATGGAGGATTGACACCGTTACCTGCACGGGGTGATGTCCCAACCGTCGTCAGAAATGCAGGGCACCCCAACTCCGTTATCAGCACAGGGTGACACCGTCACTGCAGCACCCCAACGCTGTCATTGGTGCAGGAGGACCCCCGGGTGACACCACTGGGAGTGCTGACCCCATCAGCATGGGGTCATCATCAGAACTACAGGCACCCAGAGGGTGTCATCGGTGACCCAGCGCTGTCGTGGGGGGAGGACCCATTCGTTGTCACGAAGAAGGGGGACCGTGGTGCTCTCAGAGTTGTCCCAACACCACGGTGGTCCTGAAGCTGTCACTGGAAGCCCCCCGGACCACCGTTGGAAAGGGAAACCCAAACGTGGAGCACACCGAGGCTCACCTGGACCCGCACGAAGCGCGGTGCGGCGTAGACGGGCAGCGTGTCCCTGGTGAAGGTGTAGAGGCTCTCCCCATCAAAGCTCTCGTCGGGTTTCAGGCGCACAGCCGCCATGCCACACTTCCCCTCGCACCCTGCCGACAGCACCGGGGGAGTGGTTTAGGGCAGATTTGGGCACCGGGAGCCTTCTTGGTGCCGAGCGGCCCGAGGTGATGCTGGGTGCTTATTTTGGGTCACTTTGGCCCACGTTTTGTGCGTGTAATTACAGGTTTGGGGTGGACAAAACGTTTACATGTGGCAACTGAATGCCCTTGAACCCAGCGGCAGCTTGTGGCCGATATCGGGACACATCAGTTGCCCAGAATACATCAGGGGTTGTTTTTTTTCTTAGCTATGGGATCCCTCCGTTTACTCTGTGGTGGCTGTTTGGACCGTTGCGTGTCCGAAACAGCTCTGACCACTCGGCTTGGGCAACCAGATCACCTCTTTAACCTTCTCGGTGGGTGCTCACACCTTCCCAGTGGGTTCCCAGATGCTTATTTTGGGTGTGTGAATCCTGTTTTCGCCTTCTTGGTGGCCAATTGGGCCGTTGTGTGTACGCCTTACAATGCTCTGTGATTCTTTGGGGCCCGTTTTACTCTTCTTGGTGGACCACTGTGGCGGTAATTGTGACCCCCCTAACCAGCAGTGGGCTCCTGTTTCAGGTCGACAAGTCCTACTTTGACCTTCTTGGTGGCTTCTCAGACCCACATCGTGTGTCTGAAGCATCCTTGGGTGCCTGGTTTGGTCCCTGCGCTGCCTGGTACTCACCTGGCACGGACACCCCGTAGACATTAACCTCCTGGATGAAGTCCACCATGGCCAGAGTGGCCTCCACCTCCGTCGTGGCCACGTTCTCACCTTTCCAGCTACGAAAGCAAAGGGATGAAGCTGTGAGGAGGAATTCAGGCTGGGAGATGGCATTGCCCGCACGGAATGGCCATGCCAGAGGGAATTACCGGAAAGTGTCCCCAACACGGTCCTGGAAATAAAGGAATTTTTCATGGTCCATCATGAGGAGGTCACCGCTGTTGAAGAAGGCATCACCCTTCACAAAGACGTCTCTCAAGATCTTCTTCTCTGTCTTCTGGGAATCGCCCGCGTAGCCGTGGAAGGGGGTGTTGGTGGTGATTTTGATGACCAGCAGCCCCGTCTCACCTTCAGGGAGGGAAAGGAGGATTTGGGGCCGGGCAGCGCCTGCCTGGGTGCAGGAGAACGTCGCCTCCGTGCCCTGTGGGGGATGTGGCACTTCGGTGGTTTTCTGGTGGCTCCCAACCACCGGGAGGTGGTGATGAGGACTGGGAGGTGGCTCTGATGCATCTCAGCCCCTTCGATGTCTCTCCCCTGCCATAAAGGCCCTCACAAGGCTCTTCTTACCGGGGCGGACGCGGATGCAGAATCCTTCTTCATTGCGTACGGGTTCATCCTCCTCCACATTGTACTTGATCAGCTCAAAGGAAGCGAAAGTCTGGAGGGCAGAGGAGGGACAGAGAGAAATCAGTGGGTGGAAGAGAAGCGTAGGATAAAAATAAGCAAGAGAACGTCAGTGCTCACGGTGCCAGCTCAGATCCTCTGTCATTTGCTCATTGAAACTCACAGACCTTCCCTCCCTCCCCAAAATCTTCTGCAGTTTTGTTTTTAGATCCGAAATAGTCACCTTGTAAATAAGATTTTGTCAAATGTATTCAGCTTCACCAAGCTCATCTGCTGTACCTTTTGAGATCAAAGGTCTGTGGGAGCGAGAACTAGAACGATGGGGAAAAAAAGAGTGGGAAAAACCTATTTCTGAAGCTTTTGCTCTACGCGCTGTTGGACAGAGACCAAGAAGTGACATCGGGGTGGTTTGTGTTAGGGCTACAGGGGTGTCCACGTTCCCACAGGCACTCCAGAAACTTGGAGTCAGCGCCGTCAAGTTGACGTTGGCTGACCAGGAGAGAAAGGGGCTCCTTTTGGACGTGGATCTTGGAGATCCACATCAGGACAATGTGATGGATGGTTTTGTCGCGTTGGTCATTATGAGGAAGGCGCCCTAGGAAATCTGTTTGTTGTATCAACCCAACTTGTAGGGCAGTGGTTCCCTGTGTTGGTCACTGCAAGGACACACTGGACACCCCACTCCCTTGTGTGTATGGTTAACAGAATGAGGAATGCCAAATAGTGTTGTAGCCCAGATATTTTACAGATAGTGTCATTAGAAAGATAATTGTGATGGAAAGAGATGATCAGAATGGAGGAAAACACTCGCCCGCGTCTCAGGCTTGTGGTAGGAAACTCCAAAAAAAAAGACAAAAAAACTCCAGAAAGAGTTTTTTTTTCCCTTCCCCAGTGGTGGTCATCCCTTAAACGGGGTCTGGGAGAGGTGGAGCCATATTCCACCCCTTCTGGTCCCACCAATGCATTGCCTCCACCTGTGCTCCCGCAGCCGACTCAGCGCTCTTCCATCAACCCAACTTGAAGGGGAGCATTGGCATCCCCACGGTTCTCAGCAATCCTATTGTCATCTGCTCACCTTGAGGAACACGTTGGCCCTGCCCACGGCCCCGATCTTGCCCGTGTAGTTGATGAAGCCCGCGTTGCCTTCAGTGGCCCCATAAAATTCGGAGATGGAGATGGGGCCGAAGCGTCGGACGAACTCCTTCCACACCGTTGCCCGCAGGCCGTTGCCTATCGCCAAACGGACGCTGTGCTCCCGGTCATTGTCACGCTGTGGAGGGAGAGAACATCTCAGCGTCCACCCCACAGTGTTGTGTTCCCCCCTGGATGATTTCAGGGCTGGTTGTACCTTGGGTGAGTTACAGAGGTAGCGCATGAGCTCGCCCACGTACTGGATGACGGTGACGTTGTAGCGGCGGCAGTCGTCCCAGAACTGGGAGGCAGAGAACTTGGCTCGCAGGGCGCAGGTGGCTCCTGTGGGATCACGGGGAGGTGACTGTTGCCGTTTTCCCTCCTTTTTTGCCTTTTTTTCCCCAATTCTGCCTGCTCACTCACATGCTCCCCCAAGGCTTCCCTGCTCCATTTCTGTTATCTGTTGCCTCTTATTTTTCTGTTCTCACTTGGCTTTTTTTGGTCCTCTCTCTGCCTGTCCATCCCTCCACTAATCCATTTGTCTCTGTAGATCTCTACATCTCTCCGCTGTAGATCTCTACATCTCTCCGCTGTAGATCTCTACATCTCTTCCCTCCATTCTTGCAGATGGTTCCATCGTCCTTCAGTCCAACTCCAGACAACACTGACCCATCTCCATCAACACATCCACCCATCCTTCCCCATCTCCCTATATCAGTCCGCCTCCCTCCATCCTTCCCCTTAAAGCATCCACCCACTCCTCGGCTCATCTGCATATGGACACAGCTCCTTTCCCTCTTCCTTTCCATCTCTCTCTCCTCTTCCCTCTCCCCACACCTTTCCCCATCCATCCATCCCCAGCACCTCTGCCTCTCCATCCTCACCCCCACGCTGGCCAGCCCCCGTGGGCCGTGGGGCACATACCGACCTCGAAGCAGCCTCCCACCCCGATGAGCAGCCCGGCTGAGTGGTAGAGCGGCAGTGTTGTGTACACGACGTCATTGCTTTGCAAGCCACATAACCGCGCCAGGTTGGCCACCATCATCACCTTCATCTCCGTGATCACCGCTGCTTTGGGCAGCCCTAGAGGTGGGAAACGCACTCCTTGGAGTTGCCCGTGTGGGAAGGGAGGCCCGAGTGGCGTGGGGTGGGATGAGGGTCTTCATCCCTGGAGGGCTTTGCAACTTGCTGGGAGCCATGGGGTAGCTGGCAGAGATGGATTTGTGTAGGTTGGGATGGGATCTTGTCTTTGGGGTCAGTTCTGGCCTCTCTCTGTCCCAGCGGGGACACAGTGTTTGCATCCATCCTTCGGCACGCCCAACAGATGTCACGTAGCCAAGAGGAGTTTGTCCCAACTGCACTGGCAGTGGTCGTCAAGGGCAGAGCAGGGACCACCCAAAACCCCTCTGACCTCCCCAGAACCACCTGCACCCGTAGCACCCGGGGGCCCCCAACCCTCCAGCCCTCACCCACAGCACCCAAACTCTCCTGGACGCCACAGGGGAGACCCCCCAGATGCCGTCCCCGAGGGAGGAGACCCCCATGGCCTCACCGGTGGTACCAGAGGTGTAGATGTAGATGGCCTTGGAGTTAGCAGTGGTGTTGGTGCGGTGCTGCTCGGGCAGCGGCTCATCGGAGGCGGCCTCGATGGCGGGCAGCAGAGCCTCGACCCCCGGCGTGGGCGACGTGGAGTTCAGATAGAAGACGCGGACCCCTTCCCGCTTCAGGTCCGGCAGCACTTCCTCCACAGCGGCCTGGAGCTCTGCGGGAATGGGGAGCGGGGTGAGGAGGCCCCCAAAACGGAGAGGCACCCCGGGTGGGAAGCCTGGTCGGATCACGGGTTGGATCCCCGATGATCCCACAACGTGCACCCAGGGCATCGCGGATGGGTTCCTCTGTGATCCCATATGGTCACGTGGCGGTGTATCCTGACCCACTGTGCCCCAGGGCACCGTCATTGGGATCCCTGGAGATCCCTGATGGGCCCTCAGTGGACGTCAGATGGGAGATCTCAATTACATGGGGACCCCAAAGATGCAGGCGCGCCCCCAAAAGGGTTCCCAGGGCACCTTAGCACTGATCCCAAGTGGGCACCGCAACGGGACCAGCACCCGGATCACCCCGTGTGGGAACCCCGAGGATCCTGAAAGGGACACCCAGAGCACCCCATATGGGAACCCTGAGGACCCCAAAAGGGGTACCCAGAGCACCCCATGCAGGAACCCCAAGGATCCTAAATGGGCTCCCAGAACACCCCATGAGGGAACCCCACGATCCCATACAGGAACCCCTAGGATCCCAAAAGGGAAACCCTGTGCACCCCATATGGGAACCCTGAGGACCCCAAATGGGCACCCAGAGAACCCCAAAAGGGTTATCCCATTTAGGATCCTGTATGAGAACCCCAAGGATCCCAAAAGGGACACTCTGAGCACCCCAAAAGGGACACTGAGCACCCCATATGGGAACCCTGAGGACCCCAAAAGTGGCACCATGAGCACCCCATGGGGAACCCCGAAGATCCCAAAAGGTGCACCCTGAGCATCCCAAAAGGGACACTGAGCACCCCACATGGGAACCCTGAGCACCCCAAAAGGGACACTCTGAACACCCCATATGGGGACCCCGAAGATCCCAAAAAGGGCACTCTGAGCACCCCAAAGGGGACTCCCTGAGCACCCAATATGGGAACCCCAAGGATCCCAGAAGTGTCACCCTGGGCACCCCAGAAGCATCCCCTGTCCGGGTGTGTGTGCATAGATTCCCTCCTGCACCCCAAAATGTCCTCAAGCAATGCGAATCCAACCACCTTTGACCCCAGTAATGACCTGGCAATAATTAACCCATAGCCTTGGAGGCCCCGTGGTGCCATCACCGGGGGTCGAGGGGCACACGTGTGTGTGCAAAGGGCAGGTGCACGTGATTGTGGCCACATCTGGGCGTGCAAACGTGTGGCCCCACGTGAGCGGCCTCTCACGCCTTGCGCAAGCAGCTCCCACCCACCTGCTGGGATGCGTGCAAGCAGATCTGTGCACTGACACCGTCCCTGTGTGGCAGTGCACGTGGGGACACTGACATTTGCACGGATTTAGACGTGCAAATCCGTGCAGAGGCGCCGGTGTGTGTGCAAATATTTGCAGGGACACTGACTCACGCCGTTGCTGTTACACTCAGAGATGCGTGCAGAGATACAGACGTGCAAAGTGAGTGCGTGGGCACTGACGTCTGCAAAGCTGCTCGGGCTCTGGGATCCGTGCAAATGCACGCACACGGGCACCAGCATGTGTGCAAATGTGCACTGCCATCGGCACACGTGAATGCGTGCACCGGTGCTGGCATCGGCACACGGGTGGTGGCGTTCCAAGTGCATGCATGGACACTGACGAGTGCAAATCTGTGTGCTGAGATGCGTAAGCGTGCACAGACACGTTCACACATGGGTGTGTGCCAGTCCATCCACACGCGTGCAAATCCACGCACACGCGGCTCTCTGCGTGAACACTGACGTGTGCAATCCCACGCGAGGAGAACAGCACGTGTGCAAATCCATGCATCCACGTGCAACCGTGCACAGAGACGCGTGCACGGCCCCACGTGGACACTGACACACCCACAGGTGCGCACACAGCCAGCAGCACAAGCGTGAGCACACACATGCAGGGACAGACGTGCAACAGACACGCCGTGCAAGCACGCAGAGGCAGTGACACACACGTGCACCGCCACGTGCAAACTCTTAGTAACTCCACACCCAGAAAACGTGCACCAGCATCCCAGTGCGCGCACACACCACCTCACACACAAATACACACCAGCTCGTGCAACCCACTCGTGCACCTACCCCCCCCCCAAACCCCGTGAACTCACCACTGCAGCTGAGCACGACGTCCGCCCGCGCCGCGCTCCGCGCGTGCAGCAGCGCCCGGCCGCGCACGTTGCAGTTGAGGCACGCCATGGCGCAGCCCAGCTTGGCCAACGCCAACCACGTCCACACGTAGGCGGGCACGTTGGGGAGGAAAACAGCCACGGTCTGCCCCGGCCTCAACCCCAAGCGTAGAGCGAAAGCGCGGCCGGCGCGGTTGCTCCGCCGCTCCACGTCGCCGTAGGTGTACACCTCATCCTGGAACAGCAGCAGCGGGTGCCGCGGTCGGCGTCGAGCGTGGCTTTGGAAAACGTGCAGGAGGGTGACGGGAGGCCGGCGGGACAGACGCCAGCGGCAGCGCAGCGAGGAGCACAGCAAGGCCACGAAGGCGTTGAGGTCCGCCCAGAGGAACGGCGAGCGGTGGCCGTGCAGCAGGAGCAGCAGCAGCAGCAGCAGCCCGGACGCTGCTGTCACCAGCACGCCCAGCATGGTGCTCTGGGAGCAAGGTCCGCCCGCGTGCACCTTGCCCTGGAGGTGCTGGTGGTTTGTTTTCTTTTGCCTTTTCCGGCAGAGGGGGAGTGGTTTGAATCGCTCGTCCCTACGTTCACCCTCCTCCTCCTGTTGGGTGACACCTCACGATTCACTACGGACGCAGCAGAGGTCCGAATAACTCCCATGTGCAGCTGGCTGCATCCTTCTTTCTGGCTGCCCACCACCTGCCCGTCCTTCTGGACCCAAAACCTCCATCTGATCCCCAGATCCCCCCCATCTGATCCGCCCCTAAAAGGGTCCGATTGACCCCAAAAACCTCTGCTCGCTCCCAAAACTTCCATTCGCCCCCAGAGATCTCCATCCGTTCCCCAAAGCCTCCAACACAGACTCCTACATCCAGCTCCAAATTCCCCGTCCAGCCCCACAGGTCTCTCCCCCTAGACCCCAAATCCTCTGTTCCAACTCTGAGCCCTCACCCAGCCCCTCCATCCTTCATCTGGACCCACAGTCTTCACCTGCACCTCCAAAGCTCCAATCGACCCTCCATTCACCTCCAGAACCCCCAAAATCTCCATCCATCCCAAAAGCTTCCAGAATCTCTGTTCACCCTCAAAATTCTCCATCCAGCCCCAAAATCCACCATCCAGCCCCACAGATATCTACCCTCCCCCCAAATCCTCCATGCAGACCCCAAATCTCCACCCAACTCTTCATCTCCACATCCAGCTCCGATCAACCCCCCCAACAAAACTCTGTCTTCATTTTCATCACCCAAAAAGCAAACCCAACCCAAACTCTGCTGTTAGAGTACACAAACTGGGTGTGACCCACCGGGCAAGCTGCGTCTTGAGGGATAATTAACCTTTGCTCTAATTAAAACAAACACCAAGTAGGTCGGGGTTGACCTCACCGCTGCGTCACCGACCTTCAGCCCCGATTTCAGCGCTGTGAAATCATTAAGGGATCATGCCCGAGGGCTTTTTTGATTGGGGTGAGACTAAGGGAAAGTAAAACCACCCAGAAATGTCAATCTTTGCCCCGAGAGGGAGGATAAAACCCTCCAGGATCAGGAATCCTCCCCCAGAAAGAATTCTGAACACTCCACAAGCATGGGGGAACGGTTGGAGGAGGTCCCCTGCGTCACTGTCCCTGGGGACAAAGGGATGGAACAGAGCCGGTTTGGTTGGGTGGGCCTGGAGAAGCATCCCCATCCGTGGAGGGGCTCAAGGACGGGTTGGATGGGGCTCTGTGATTCTGTGGTTCATCCCATCATCTTTCAGGTCCTTCCCAAACCGAACCATTCTCTTTTAGGACTCTGTGATGGATTGGGGATGCTCAGGAGGTTGAGAGGAGGCCAAGTCTGCACACACAACCGATGGTTTTAACGAGAGCCCACGTACCGCGGTTATCCCAAAACGTGGCTACACAAATGTCCCCCAAATAATTCATCACAAGCGGTTCAAATAGTGTTTGCTCAAAGAGTTCAGTGAAAAAAACTCCCAAGGGAGCGAGCTCCAGAAAGAGATCCTTCCCCAGCAGCGCTCAGCCCTTGAATGGGGTCTGGGAGAGGTGGAATCAGACCCCACTCCTTCTGGTCACGCAGGTGCATTGCCTTCAGCTGGCTTGGTGCTCCTCGGGGGATCAATCCGAGCTTCAGGCCGAATCAGCAGTTCCCATACGCCCCCAAACGTCGGCCCTCTTTGGGTTTAGAGCCAACCTTAAACTGTGCTGCTGAGCTCCACGGCCTTGAGGAGCCAAAGCGGCTCTCGAGGAGCTGAAATAGTTCCTGCAGTCACTGTGATGTGTGAGAGAAAAAGAGAAGGAAGAGAAAACTGAGTAATAAAAGCCTGTTTGGGGACTTGGGTGGGGAAATGATTGGTTGCCGCTCTGATTTTCAGGCCCACAGCAATGGGATGGGGGCTGAGAGCTCGCCCGGAGGTTGTGGTCTCAACCAACCACCACGAAGACAAAGAGTCACCAAGAAGAAAAAGAGCACGGTCCTACAGCCGTGTACACGCGTGTGTCCGTCCCCTCGTTCTGACAATTCCATTTTCTTGGCTCTTCCGTCCCTTTGATGGCACCGCTGTGCCCTCTGCTGGTGCACCGCTGCCTCCTGGTTGAGTCGCCTCAACCTCAGTTTGTAGGATCTCCTCGAGGTGACAGCAGAGCCCTCTTTTCTCCCCAAACAGCTCCGTGGGCGCGCATCGCTCCAAGGCGACGTTTTGAGCTCCTTGTTTTCATTCTTGGCCCAGAACGCTCAGCTTTGTCACGCGTGGAGTGGGACTTGCTCCTGTCCCTCCTCGGTTACGATGGCACGCTCAGACTTCTCTGTTCCCTGTTTGCTACAGAGCTCTTCCAGCAGTGGTTGAGATGGGAAGCGCTCTGGGCTGTAGTGACCGTGCCCTGGTTGAGCTGGTGACCTCGAGGTCCTGGGAAATAGCAAAGTCAGAGCCCTGAACTTCAGCTCGATGGGGATTACTGGGTGAGATTGCCTCGGGAAGCCCTCCAGAATTGGGATTTTCTGCTCCTAGATCGAGACAAAGCCCTCCAGAAGCAGAAATCCACCCCAGAAGGCTTCAGAAACGAGAAACCTGCCCCAAAACGAAGGGCAGAAGAGAGAATCTCCCACACTACGGAGGGGATAGAAGCAGGGATCNGGGAATCTCCCACACTACGGAGGGGATAGAAGCAGGGATCCCCTCCCCCTCCCCCCACACATCCAGAAGGAAAGCACCGTGCGTGCTCGGAGGACGCGTGCACACGCACACGCACAC
>VXAB01000079.1:3005-96565 GCA_013399175.1 Odontophorus gujanensis
TTTTTTTTTTTTTTTTTTTTATCTTAAAAGGAGAAATTAAATGCTGCTTTGTTACAAGAGGAGACTGCAAAGGGCTAAGAGATCAGAGTTGCCAGTCAGTGATGTCTGTGGGATGAGAGGTGCAGGGTGGGCACAGGAAAGCAGCTTCAGGGGCTGACATACTGGAGAGTTGGAGAAGCAGCCTGGAGCTTTCCTTCGTGGATGTCACAGCAAAGTCCTGGGGAGAAGGAGGGTGTGAGGCATCTGGGAAATGCCAGGAAATTGGTAGGAAGGGAGATGAGGTGCTATGAAGTCTAAGTAAACATACCTGGGAAGTGACTGGTGATGTTAATAAAGAGGCTTCCAGTAGAGTAGCAAAGGGAAAATTAGACTGGTTATGAAGGGAGGAAATGAAATGTTTTCTGTATGAAGTAGTCATTTTTTGTGTTTGGACCACAGAGGCAGCAGTGTGATTTGTATAACATCATAAGTCATAATATCTCATGTTTTACTCCTTTTCTGGCCTCTGTTTGAACTTTGCAGTTCTTGGCCAAATTACTTAATTCTTTGCTTTCTTTAATAAGAGAGTAATATTAGCAATGTCTTACCTGCACGCCAATCCAAGCATTGGAATTACTGGTGGGGCTCTGTAGATTTTTGGAGACAGATGTTGAGTGGTTAGAAAGCAAAGAGATGGTAAGAGTTCTTCCAGAGTGGTGAAAAGGGATATGAGAATGTAATTTGTGGAGGAATGGGAAGGCAAAAAGGAGCAATGGTGGGAAATTAAAAGAATGGTGATGGAACTGGCTTGAATTTAGAGCACAGTGTGTGTTTTTAAGGACGTGGGCCATGGAGGATGAGAAGTGGTGTTCTTTTCCCTCCATCCCTGATATTTAAATGTTAAAAAGTGATGAAGTGTACGTTGGTTCTGTAGCTCTTGGCAGACAGAAAGCCAAACGTGGCTGCAAATGGTGGAATATTTAGAACAGCTGAGGAAAGAGGAAATGCAGTATGGACAGGCACTAAAGAACACAGGACAACAAGGAGGGCATCAGAAGAATTAAAGCACCCAACTGGGGAGGTGGGAAGAAATGGCAAAGAAGTGGGAGTTCATGGGGATCAGAAGGGTAGGAATTGCTGCACAGTTGGGTCCTATTAAAATAAAGAACATAGATAAAGAGCCATTTGGAATGATCTTTAAAACTTATTCTTTTAATTTCAGAGCATTTTGCATCAGTTGGAATAACCCCCCTGACTTTCTCTGTGGGCTCTCTTTCAGCGACCCCTTTGCCGCGCACCATGAATACATGCGGCAGATGATGAGGAGCTTTTCTGATCCTTTTGGCCGAGATCCATTTCTCAGTATAACAGATGGCAGGGAGAGGACAGTGGATGGAAGAGCACGCCAGGATTCTCAGGTAGCTCTGAGAGGAAATCGCAGAGTAAGTCTTTTCTTAATCTCCGAGGACTGCTACACGCCATTTACATTTCCTGGTAACAGAGCTGGCTTCATGTTCCCATTCCTCCTGAACTTGGTCCGGTGGAAATGGAGCCTGGCCCAAGTGCTCCAGCCTCAGTCAGCTTGTTTCATAGCAGTGAAATGTGGATCTCTCTCTTTATTCCTTAATAGCTCATTGGTTAAGTGTTTATTGCTTAATGCTGACAAACACACATGCTTTTAGTTCTTAACAGAAACAAACCTTCATGTTATTAAACACTGAATATATAAAATTTAACGAAATATTTAATACTTATGAAGTGTTTGCTTTAATAGATGCTATTAAATATCACTACTGCAGGAGGGCATTAAAAATGTCCAAAGGCAGAGCCTTCTCTGGACATGTGTTCCTTCCAGAGGTGCCCTGATGAGTTTGTGCTTTTGCTCTGCACTTCAGTATTTTGTGTCTTGCTATTTGTTAAACTTTCATTTAAGCAGAATGTGGTGTTTCAGCCACCTGGCAGTACCTACACAGGTACATTAAACCCTGTTTCAGTTTCTTTGCTGCAGGTAAGGCTTCTTGTTCTGCATTTGGTCTGATTCTTAATACTTTTCTCTAGATACTTGGCTTCGAGAATTAAAAAGTAGGGACATTGACATGGAACCTGGTATTTCTTTAAACTACCATCTGCAATTGAGGAGTTGGTAACAATCTGTTCTCCATGAAGTGCCTTTCAATGGTCTGGGCACACAGGATAAGTACAGCTAAACCTTATCTAATTTCTGTATTTAGAAAGGATGTACATCTGTTGGTTCCTTTCCCTCCACCAGGTTAAGTGCTTTGCTTTTGAACAGTCTCTTGCCTTAATGTAGAGTGCTTGATGCCAGAAAGCAGTTGGAAGACAAAACATATTGCAGGGAGTCGTGGAACTTAGCTGGATTTGGTTGTTGGTATTGAAACCTAGCTGCTGAGAGCTTAATGAGTGTGGCTGAAACACAGACGGTTGCCTGTGTGTCAGAAGGGTAACTGTCAGATTCCTTCCTCTGTGCTCATACGTGGCTGGTTAGTTTCAAATATAGGTGATGCTGGATCTAATTAGAGCATGATCTTTTTGTCTGCTGAAGCTGATTCTTAGGCCTTAGTTCAGTAGATGCTGGAAAGCAGCAGGTCTTTCTTCCTTAATATCTTAGGGCACTTTATGCCTTATTCTTGGCAACGAGGCAGTAAGGCAAAGAGTACTTTTATCTGTGGTTACAGAAGGGGGTTAAAGGTATGAGAGCACTGTGTTTTGTTGAGCACAAAAGAATGCCACACGTGCAAAAATGCTTTCAGTGTCTTTTAACGGCCCTCATCTTTCACCTGAGAGGTGTAAAAAAACCAAACAAAAAAAACTTCCACACTGCTTTATTTGAGCCTTATAGTTGTCAACAAACTGCTTTTATTGGCTTTTCTTCAAGAATGATTCCAACACCTAAGAATAACTAAATTGATTTTTATGTGGGGGAAAAATTGATGTCTGTACTGCCATGTAAAGTACACTTAGTTGCAGTTACCCCCACTGATTCCTTCCAGTAAACTCTAGCTGCCAAAAACTGCCTCACAAGGATCATCATTCACTGTTACAACTTGGCATGCATAGGTAGCTTTGATGGTATCATTCAAACTTGCAAAGGCTTTTCATTTCTCAGGCAGGTTTCAGGTGTTAGTCACTTGAGAGAGAGAAGGAGAGGGAAGGGACCTGAGCAGGAGGAATGGGTGGAATGTCTTAAGAGATCTTGCCTTGCACATCTGTGACACTTTTAGTTTTGAGCAGTGTGGTGGGGACCTGCAGGCTTTGGGTTGTTTTGCAATTTTGAGCTCACTGAAAACTTGGTATTAGTTTCCCTTCCAAGAGATTCCCTGTGATGTTTTAAAAAAATTGCTTTTGGAAACAATGGTGGAGCTTCAGCAGAAGCTTGGTCAGCAGGACATCTCATCACTCAGTATTACATACAACAACTAACAGCTTTTAGTGTGTACTGTAAAATAAAGACTTCATGAACTTGTTCTGCCTACTGACTTCATTTTGTACTTGATACCATCCTATTATTTTCTGTCACTACATGTTAGATAACCTCAGACTACCTGAATTCATGAAGTTATTCAGGAATCAGATAACTACTTGCCTCTGTACTTAAAGCTATCATGGAGTGTCTGCTACTCCATCTAACCAGTAAGATGTAAGCCTGTAGGTAAGCTTTCGTGTAACTTTCCACCCTTAGCTTCCTAGAAACACTATTTTGTTTTCCAGCATTTAATTACCGTGTCACGTAGGGTTATTCAATATCAGCTGGCCAAACAGGAACTGTATTTGCTGGTGTTTATAGCTACATCTATTTATACAACTGCAGAAGAATATAACTTGCTGAAGGGGGAATTTGTCTTCACGTGGCTCTGTGTATGATGATAGATGGACTGAGCTCTTCTCTGCAGTGACCTTTGAAACTGCTGACAGATTATACTTCATTTTGTTTGTTGTGAGGGATGTATGGTTATTTTAGAGAAACCTTTTATATTTGTATCACTCTTAATACATGCAGAGCTCTTGTGAACAGGTCGGCTGCATCGTTCAGAATTTTGGTGCTTAAGAAATGGCCAGCCTTGTGAAATGTAATTACATAAATTTACATGAAGCAGGGCTGATGATTTGTTGTTTTTAATCAACTAGCAGTGCTGGGGTTCTATTGCATGAGTGGAATGAAGTGTTTCCAGAGAAGTGGGTGACATCTGAATTGCTGTGCCTTACCTTACATAGTTTCAGCTGGCAGGTTGCTAAGTCATACAGGCTCCTCCACATCTAGCTTTAAGGTCTTCTGGTGCCTACATAGAATGTGGCTTAGAAAGCAGTAGCTGTCATGACATTTAAATTATAATTAATCTTAAATATTTTAGTTTCTGTGTACGCAGATTGCTTCATATTATGCTCTTGTAGAGTACTACAAGTTATCAAGACCCTCTGGAATGACTGTCTTGATTTGATCAGGAATGTTTTAATATCACATGCAGTGTGTGACAGTGCAGTAGGTATTTCTGCTGTGTCCCATGGCAGGTGCAGTAACTGAAAGGTATGAATCTTTTTTTTCCAGGCAACGAGCTATTCCCTCATGCCCTTTTCAGGCTTTGGTAGGATGGTTGGTATCCCAGGAGAAACAGTCTGTGTAGCTTTTGCTACAGCATGCTTACTGGCTGCATAACTAAAGCATGGACAGAGGCTAGTTTTGGTGTGCATGCAAGCTACTCTTGGTGTTTGGGTATTAATTTGTTGCAGATCTTCAATTTTTAAATATATAGTTATTTAAAGGAGTGAGTTTGAATCTGATGGTACACGTTTCCAATCATTGGAGGAATGCAGGCTTTGTGCTCCTGTAGTTAGCATGCTTGCACCTTGTAGTGCTTTGGGCCTGCTGTGTGCAGCCCTGCAGCCTGCCTGCCTTCCCAGCTCTGCAGCTCCTGAAACTGAAACACCCCTGTGCTGTGTTTGCACCTGATTAGCATGCCCCAACCAGAGCTGCTGGTGTCAGAAAGCAGGCAGCCCAGCAGGGAGCTTGAGCAGCTCCCAAGTAGAAGTCCACAGGAGGAGGGAGAGGGCATGGTGAAAATCATCCCCACCTGCTGTGCTGGAGAGGAGCCCAGAGGAGGATGCTCATTTGGGACTGCACTGCTATCTTCCCAGATGGCCACTTAGGATAGTTTACCCTCTCTTTGCTTTTTTTTCTGTCTCTTTCTGGTATTTTTAGGCTTGTTTTCCACCAATGGTAGCTTTCATCTGTGCAGTCAGTATATGCCACCAGTAACAAGCTGTACTATTAAAATGTGCATGTAAACCTGGTTTACCATTGCTTGTGTAATACTATCTTCTGCTTATGTAAGAATAAGGAATGCTTTATTGGACATGTCAATCACATCAGGAAATTAAGCTGCCATTAGAATCCCAAGTTATGATTCCCTGGCTTTTCTTGGTTGCATGTGTATTACTTGAATAACCACTTTCTTCTGCAAAGGAGTAACTGTGTCATCTGCAGTGGGTTTGCAGGCTGATTCCATGTGCATTCAGGGATTTGCATGACAAAGATAATTTGATCTTCAGCAGATATGTAAGGTAGGGAGCAGGTTAGAGTATGGATAACAGTAGTTCTTGCTAACTGGCCTCAATATGAGCTTACTCTGATACTGGCGTGCTAGAAATCTATATTTTTACTATCTCCAACTTAACAATCAAGTTCCTCGTGCTAGCTTTCAACTTTTCATTCAAGAAGATGAATTTTGGCTTGTCTATGGCTATGAATAGCAGGCTGTGAAAGCCCTATTGATGTTTTGATTTGCAGAAAGAAAAAAAGCATGTCAAAATCCAGCCTCAAATTGAAGAAATAGCAGAGTTTGTTTTAATTTGAGCTGTTGGCTTTTCTTTTAGCATGATGCAGACTTTGGGGATCCTTTTTTTGCGATGGACACAATGATGTCAAATATGAGAAACAGCATGCTGGAGATGCAGAGGAAATTTGTAAGTTTATTTTACATTTGTTTTAAAACTGTATTGGAGAATGACAGTTGTTTAAAACATGACTGAGAATCTTGCCAAGAAAAAGATTACAGCTTTACACAGCTTGATACGTACTGTGTGTGGGAGGACTGGTCTTACAGGTTGTCCACTACTGAGCTAAGCTGTGCCTGTGCAAGCTTTTGGGCAGTTTGCTGCTGCCCATATTTCTTATGCTGTGTTTCCTGGTATGGGGAGACCTGTGCCCAGATAGTGCTGGGGTAAGAGTGAGGGCCTGTCTGTGCTGGGGGCTGTTCTTTACAGCCCATAACTACAGTGCCAGGGCTGAGGGTTGATTGCTCAGAGGGCAGTTCATTTTCTTGTTGATAATTTCAGAATGTGAGAAGTGCATTATCTACAGACTTTAAGTTATTAAAAGAAATCTGTGTTGTTTGTAGGATGACCTGTCTGTCCATCCAGATGCTCACACCTTCAGCTCCTCCTCTGTGATGACATATTCCAGAACAGGGGATGAACCTCCCAAAGTTTTCCAGGCTTCAGCCCAGACACGCACCGCTCCGGGAGGTGTAAGTACATTTGAGATGAGCTCTGATAATGACATACCACCTTTCTGCTGCAGGGTCTTCTATACCAAAGCCCAGGTTTCTCTGGTTCTCTCCACTGGAGATAGTTACTCTTATAATGTAGAAAAAATACATGTCTATATAAGTACTGTTCTTTTAGTAAAGGTGCTTTATGCTAATGTGCTGCTTTCTTCCTTGTCATTTGTACTTCTCTAAGTATACATCTAAACAAATAGTAGACCTATTAAAGACTGAAAAACTGAGTGGTGGAACAGCTGATTTCTCATAGTGGTCTACAGTGTATTTCTCTTTGCTATAATTAATTCACCTTTCGTGCATTTAAAATCTAGAAGATAACAAAGGGCATTCTATTTGTGTAGAGCACAACTTCAAATCATACCCTTTCCTCACGTACTTCGAAATGCTTACGTAATGCTTCAGATGAAGATGCCCTTTCATTGACTTCGTTGCAGCTGTTGCATCTAATTCTGCTAAGAAATCTGAATTTGAATTTGAACCCTGAAGCAAGGTTCATGAAAGGCTATATGTGAGCAGTGAAGGCCGTTCAGCATGCTTGGCTGTGGGCTGTGTTCATGCTCAAGCAGACACTCAGTTATCAAAAAGCTTCTAATAATATACTTATGAGCACAGTGATAAGTGGTTGCCTGGGCCAACATGACAACGTAGTAATTAGTTGTCCCTTCGTGCTGAGAGTATTGGCATCAGCTATTATTCATTCTCTTGTCAAGGAGAATGTTGAAGACCTGTCTGTGTGTGGTATATTTAGACTGGGCTTTTTTTCCCAGCAGTTAATATCCAGCGTGTGTGTTACTTACGGAGCTTTAGATGATCTTGTTTAATCTCTGCTGACAGAAAGAAAATAGACTTGGCCTGTGCTGTGAGGTACCTTCAGCCACCAGAAGAATCTTGGCAGTTGGGAAAGCACATAACACCTAACTTTTTCAAAAGCCAAATATAAAACTTTGAAGGAGAAGAAAACCAATAACTTTTTTCTTACCTCTTTTTTAATTGGTGTTTTTCAAAGGGCATCAATTTCTCTTTTTCTCTGTACAGGTTAAGGAAACAAGAAAAGCACTGAAGGATTCTGAAAGTGGGGTGGAAAAAATGGCTATTGGTCATCACATTCATGATCGTGCCCACGTCATAAAAAGATCAAAGAACAGGAAGACTGGTGATGAAGAGATGAACCAAGAGTTCATCAACTTGGATGAAAGTATGTCCCTTCATGCAGTTCTGATGTGTGCTATACAAATCTTTCCCATACCAGTGTTGAAATTCTAGCTTGAAAAGCAGTCCCTTTTCATAAGTGCCACAAAGTGCTAAGGCTGCAGATTGGTTTGTTTTGTAGTCAGCAGAAATCTAGACATCTGAGGCTAAAGTAAACAGTTAAGTGTTGTGTTGTAATTTGTACTGTTTGGTTGTGTAGTATCTATTCATATTTGAAGGCTCCTTGAATGACATATGGTTTTGAACACATCTGTACCAGAACGTTACTACTTTGTGTATTATATGGCTATCCTGCTTACATTGGTAATAAAAACCCTGTGCTGAAGAGATGTAAGAACACATTCCTGTTTCAACCACACAACACACTGGCTTTTTTTAGTTTTAATCTTCTGAATTTAAGCTTACCTGTGACAAGCTTTGGTCATCCCTGAACAAATACCATAGAAGTGGTTTGCAGGTTGTGTGAAGAGTCGAGGACC
The DNA here is from genome assembly GCA_013399175.1 of Odontophorus gujanensis. Lineage (NCBI taxonomy): Eukaryota > Metazoa > Chordata > Aves > Galliformes > Odontophoridae > Odontophorus > Odontophorus gujanensis. The sequence continues at coordinate 11,251 of VXAB01000079.1, forward strand.
ACAAGTCTGAAAGAACACTGTTCACAACCCCAATTTTCATTGAATGCTTTTATTTTTCCCCCATCCTGTTTGCATCTATTTAAAGTAAAAGTGAACTTTAACTCTTTTTCAGCTGATGCCCAGTCCTTTGATGAGGAGTGGCAGAAAGAGATTTCCAAGTTCAGGCCCTTGAGAAGCAGGTGCAATTTAGAAGCTCCAAAAAACAGTATGATTCAGCACATACGTAAGGAAGATGGACAAGGAAGGTAAAAATGGTTTTGTATTTTGGAAATGTTAGCAACAGAATAAACATGCAGTTCTGAAGTAACCTGTTCATGAACAGTGGGTACTGGCAGTGCAGGGAGGAATAGCATTTTTGTGTTTTTTCTTTCAGAGAGAAACCACTCACATCTGTGGGTTTCAGGGGACCCAGAGTTTCCATGGAGAACGACCTCAGTGTGAAAGGAACACACGTCCCCATCAAAAGCAGCAAAAAATAGTCCACTTGGATGGAGTTTCATCAGAAAGAAACGATGGTGCTGCACTGCTTATGTTAATATAAGTGTGCACATACATGTGACCAATCTCTGTCTTTTGTTTTCATGTTAGTGTGCCTTGCTACTCTAATCTTCTGACTACTGAATGTTGTGTAAGAGCTCAGATTCTAGGTTAAGCCATTTTGAAAAGACAGACACAAAACAAACAAAAAAGCAACAACAAAAATCCATCCACTTAAAAGCACTTTAATGGTTTATCATTAATTCTGATGAGAAACATTCACTTTGGGTAGCAAAGTCTTTTTTCCACCACAATTGCACGAGTCTTGCACCACAATTGTTAATTGTTTGCAATCCATAGGGATTTCAGTACACTGGAGGCACTGCATGTGTAGGTTTAAAACCATACTGTAAACTGGGATAGAATTGCCAGATTCATCTTGATGCTAAAATAAAGGAGAGTGAGAGGAATGCTGAAATTACTTGAAATTTTAAATACTTCAGACTGTTGTTGATCAGCATTCGTGTGTTTCTGAGTTGTGCTGTGTCCCTCGTGCTCTGTCCCCGTGCTGTTATTCTCAGATTTCTGATCCTTCGTTACTGTTGAAGGTGGCACATTATTTTTCATTTCTGTAGTAGTTTTCAGTTATTCTATGGTAATACACAGATGGAACTATCACCTCCTAACCAGAGGAACGTGGGAGAAATGGTTCAGCAGACAGCACGTAGCTGGGTAATGGCTGCACCATTTCTTGTGTCCCACAAAGCTGAAATACCCCTACGTCCAGGAGATGGTTTCCTGCCCCAGCTGAGCTGAGCTCTGTTGTGTTTTCTGCCCTGATGAGTGCAGGCAGCAGGATCCTCAGATCCAACACGTGGTTTCCCTTGGTGGTATTCATTATTGTTTGGTGAAGGATCTGGTGTTCATGAGGAAAGCAGACAGAACTGGAAATGTCTTTGTAGTACAGCTGTCAAGTTTGTGTGCTGTCTTATTCAGAATTGATCTCATGTGGTAGAGGAAGTAATTTCTGTAGGCTGTAGTGTAAATGCTAGAAACTGAAGGCTTGTAGTATAGTCTTCCTAAAACACTATGGGTTAAAAATAAGTTCAATGCTCGTACAGCTTCTTTCCTTTCTAGTTGTGAGTTTAACCTGAGGAACTGACAGGAAGGTAAACTTCATTAACATGCAAAAATTAAAAGAGAAAGCCAACTGAGGAGAGATTGCCACTGCTGGAATTTCCCAGTGCTAAACAACAGAACACATTACCACGCTGTAACTGAAGCAGAGATGTTTGGGAGGTGCTGCTGGCTCACGCAGCGTCCAGCTGAGCACTCCTGCACGCCCCCATCCTGCGGGAACGTATTCAAAGCCGAGAAAACGAAGCTGCTTGTAAAATTACCGCGGGAAGAGGCGAACGTGGTCGATCCTTTGTTATATGCAACGAACTGCTCTACGTAGCAACACCCGAAACCTCAGTTCTTTAATAAAGAGCTTTCATAAGAGCTGCTTACCGTTCACGTGTCGCTGCTCCGTGCTTCGCTCAGCGTTTCTCCCCAGCACCGCTCGTAGCGCTCGGCGGTGCGGGACGGGAACGCCCCCGGGAGGAAAGCACGGCTCCTGCCCGGGAAGGAGCAGCTCCCGTTTGAAGCGCCAACACGCTGAGCTCCGAATGCGCGCTGCTACACAGGAATAACGCGTCCCGGTCCCGTCCTCTGGCCCGCTTCCGGCCGGACCCCGCATGCGCGGTGACCCGGGAAGCGGCGTCCCGACCGTTAAGGGGCGGCTGAGCGGCCATGCTGCGGGCGGTGCGGGCGGCGCGGGGCCGCGGGCGGCGGCAGGTAGCGGGCGGTAGCGGGTGGTAGCGGGCGTGGGGCGGCGGGGTGCGGGGAGGGGCACGGAGGGCCGGCAGGATGGAGCCCGCCCGCGGGGGCGGCCTGAGGGCTCGCTGAGGTGTGCGGCCTGAGGGCATCCCCGGGCTGAAGGGGAAGGCCGGGCGCGGGTGTGGGGTGGGGGGGCTCCGCAGCGAACCGGCTTTCCCCGCTCAGTTCCTCCTCAATGTCTGCCGCCGCTGCTCCTCGGCCGTCCTTCCCAACGAGCGGATCCGCAACATCGGCATCTCGGCCCACATCGACTCGGGGAAGACCACGCTGACGGAGCGCGTCCTCTTCTACACGGGCAGGATCGCGCAGATGCACGAGGTGGGCGAGGGGGCCGTGTTGTGTGTGAGGAGGAGCTCCCGCACCGCGGGGCGGTGGAGTCCCGGCGGGGGATGCCCGGGCGTGGCGGGGTCTCCTTCAGTGCGGGTCCACAAAGCCACCTGGCTGCTTTCCTGTGCCGTAGGGGTTGGGCTGAGGATGCCCGGAGGTCCCTTCCCACCCCTCGGCTCTGTGGCTGTGTGTCTGGTAAATACAGGGTGGGAGATGTGTGCTTCTGATTGAACCAAAGGTGGCTGTGAAAAAAGAGAATCCGGGGGCGTTTCTGTGTCCACAGTATGTTTGCTTACAGAGTTCACAGTACAGCATAATTGGCTGTCAGTTATTGATGGTCTCATTGGGGACTGATCCTCAGGGGAGCAAAGGACGTTAAACTATAGAATCAGAGAACCATTCAGGATGGTTGGCAACAGGGCTGTCTAGTTCCACCATCAGAATAGATGGTACTACAAAAGCATGGGGGTTGTTTGCATTTCAAGAGATGTAAGTGATTCTCTGTGTCTCCTTTTTCTTGCTTTCTGAAAGGTGATATTCACCAGGGGAAGCATCACATAAAACAAATTCTCAGTAAACCCTCTGGGACTGAAGTTCTTTTTTCTTTCCTTTTTTTTTTTTTTTTTTTGCTAAGGTGAAAGGTAAGGATGGAGTCGGAGCTGTCATGGATTCCATGGAGCTGGAAAGGCAGCGTGGAATCACCATTCAGTCTGCAGCCACGTACACCATGTGGAAGGACACCAACATCAACATCATAGACACGCCAGGTAGTGCCCGCTCTGTGCTGTGGGGCTGCTGCTCCTTTGTGTGGATGGGGAACGTGGTGCTCCCCCTGTGCTCGTTAGGGGCTGATGTTGATGTGCTGTGCTGTGTTCTGTGTGGCTGGAAACTGCATTAGGAGTTTTCTGCAGCCGCGAGGAGAAAATTACTCATTGCTTTTTATCATCTGTGGGTAACTTTTGTTTGTTTGTTTGCTTGTTTCCTTCCTTAGGGCATGTGGACTTCACCATTGAAGTGGAAAGGTCTCTGAGGGTTCTCGATGGGGCGATTCTGGTTCTCTGTGCTGTTGGAGGTGTTCAGTGCCAGACCATCACTGTGAACAGGCAGATGAAACGTTACAACGTGCCATTTCTGACATTCATCAATAAGCTGGACAGAATGGGCTCCAGTCCATCCAGAGCAGTGCAGCAATTGAGGTATTTCTCACTTCAGCTCACCTGACTTTAGCTGACAGATAATTCTGAACAGTTCATATAGTGGATTAGTGCTGATAATCTTGAAAAACGTTCTCTTTTGGAGTTTGTAGTTGTATTTTGGGAGGTAATGCATTATGGCTTCAGGTTAAATCTTACTCTGACCTATTTTGACTGTCTCGTTTGTCAAGGAAAAGGGAGCAAAACAATAGTTAGCATCAGCCCAGACTTACCGTGTCCGAGAGCTGGCTTTTTGATGCTTACTTTGATGCTGGAACCATTTCAAAACCAGCCTTTTGATTATTCCTGGCTGCAGATGCACTGTAGCTCATGGCAAGACCACCACTGGTAGTTGGGCAGTTCCTGGAGTCCCACCTGCCCCTTGTTGTCTTATTCTTGTGCTACTTTCATCTGTGAGATACGTATGCTGATAGGCAGTAAGGTAGAAGGAGCTCCCTCAAGTAATTGATCTGAAGGTAGGCTGCAGTGCCTTTTATTTCCCCTGGAAGTTGCTTGCTGTGTGCGGGGACATAAAGGTCTGGCAGTCACTGTGGTAAAATGCAGACAGGCATTTTTCATCATAACAAAGCACGATGCTGTAGTGTAGGAGTAGGAGGACACTCAAGAAGCATCTGGAGCACGTGTATGGAAATGACTTTTTTTTTTTTTTCTTCTTAATCTATGTTTGCTCACTTTTTCAGGTCCAAGTTAAAACACAATGCAGCTTTTGTCCAGATTCCAATAGGACTGGAAGGAAACTTCAAAGGAGTTATAGATCTCATAGAAGAAAGAGCTATATATTTTGATGGTGCGCTTGGGTAAGGTTCAGAACTTGTGTTTTTCTCCCACTGAGGGAAGCTATGGCTTCCCTGAGATTCAGAGATGAAGCAGCCTGCTGCTGGGAGGGCTGGGGATGCAGCCTGTGGCAGGGCTGAGGCGTGGCCCCTCAGCTCTCTGGCACAGTGACTGCAGTCAGGTTTAGTGAGAGGTAGCTGCAGTGGGTGGTGGCAGCACTCAGCACCATGGAACTGGGAGACATTCACAGTGGGACCCGATAGCATTTGGCACGAGCTTCCTGGGGTGATGATACAGTGTGGGTGCTGTTGAACGGGTCACCCTGCATCCTCACAAACTCCAGCTGTGAGTGGGAGAAACCCTTGCCTGCTAAAGCATCAGAAACAGCAGCGTGATGTTCTGTGTACCTGTATTTTGATGCCTTTATCCGCAGTGGTTTTTTCTTGGTCAGGCTGGTTGTCACGATGAATGGTGATGGGAAGGCTGATGGATGGGACGTTGCTTTAGAGCCGTGGTGTTGTTTGTGTTCAGCCAGGTGGTGCGATACGATGAAATTCCAGCTGAGCTCAGAGCTGAGGCTGCAGAGCGGCGCTCGGAGCTGATTGAGTGTGTTGCTAATTCAGATGATCGCCTTGGGGAGCTGTTTCTGGAAGAGAAGATTCCTACGGTTGTTGATATCAAGGTAATTTTATGTGTTTCTTCTTAATGTAGGACCATTCTTTCTCTTCTGGGGACGTTTTTTGACGTTCTTTCTGCTTGAGTTCTGTGGAACGTGTCGCCTCCTGCAGGAGGGTTCCCATTGAGTGCTCACTTCAGTTGATTGGGAAATGAAGTCAGTGGGTGGGATTGCAGTCCATGGTGGATGACTGACTGTGCTGATAGCTGCAGTCAGGGCTGGCAGGCAGTGCTGTGGGTGTGAGGTGGCCTGAGGACACTCACCTTACAGCAGTGCTCTGTGAGCTGCCATTGACCATCGAGCCCTGTGCAGCAGGTGTGTAAGTCAGGACTGCACAGCTACTGGCACACAGTGAGCTGCTGGGCTTTGTGTTGTAGCAGCCAGCAGCGTAAGGGAGGGCGGTCTGCCTTGTGGGCATGACTCCAGTGTGGTTGTTTTTCCCCTTTTGGCTGCTTTATGGCCACACAGGGCTGTGAGGCACTGGCGCTGCTGCCCGGAGAGCTGTGGTTACCCCATCCCTGGAGGTGCTCAGGGCCAGGCTGGAGGGGGCCCTGGGCAGCCTGATGTGGTGTGAGGCAGCCAGCCCTGAGCTGAGGGGTTGGAAGTTGATCAGTTTTAAGGTCTCTTCCAGCCCATGCTCTTCTGATTCCATACAGATTCCTTGTGCTTGGTGCAAGCATTTCTGAGATATGGTTTGCTATTTGCCAGCACCTCTTGCTACTGTTGGAAGTTAACTTGAGCAACAATCTTCTAATGTCTGTTGTTAGTAGCAATTAATCCATCAAAGTCTGCATCTGCCACAGGGGACCAGATGCTTATTGTGATAAATCAAAAACTGGGGGAAAAAAAAGCAACATCTGTAGAGTCTGTTCTGGTAGGAGAGTTGTCGCGGGCAGACTGCGTTTTCTAGGAGGTGCTGTTGAAGTTTGAGCTGGTTTCTGTGAGCAGTGGTGTTGGGGAGGTTAGTGCTGGGGGTGAAATCTGCCTGGCACAGCATGTGCTGCCTCCTTTTGCTTCTCTTTGCTCGCAGGTGGGCCCTTCAGTTGGGAGCTGAAGCCAAGCTGAGGCCTAAGATGCATGCAGGAGCTATTTCTGTGCGTGCAGCCAGCTGGGCTCAGGTCAGATGGGATCAGTCAGCTCATGCTCTGAGCAGAGCTTTGGCATTGGAGTCCTCTTAGGAGTGTTTGGCTCCTTAGCAATGCCTGGCTGCCTTTGTGCAGCACTTGCTTTTCCTGGTAAGGTCTGCACTGCTGGCTTTCCTGGAAGCTGCACACTCTATCTGTTGGGATATAGAGCGCTGGCAGGAGCTCAGAGCTGGTGGGCATTCCGAGTCCCCCCGAGGTTTGCTTCTTTGAATCTTCACAACCCCAAAACTTTGATCATTTTTAAGTTTGTTACAGACCTTGAGTGTGGGTTTTGGGTTTTTTTTTTTCCCGTTGTTTGCAAGTCCATGTGTTTCAGCTTGAGACATGGAAGCATAAAGCTTTTTGGTGTTGTTGTTTCAGGAATGCACAAAAAAGTTGTAGCTCTTACTGATATAACTGAGCATTTAGCTATTCCAGTGGTTAAATACTGTTTTATTTACCCTTCTCTCTTAGTTCAAGGCAATTTTAGAGCCCTATAGGGATTTCTCTCCTCCCAGAGAGGGGATAGCACAGATGTGAATGCTGAGTACTGGGAGAGGTGAGAGACTTCTGGCAGCAAGCTTCTTCTGATAGCTCCCACTGAGAGGAGATTGTTGCAGAAATTAATGTGTCTTTACAGTGTGCCTCTCCTTCCCACTTCAAAGAGCAGATTAATTACTGATGGCTGTAGCATTGGGTTAATTTTTACTACTACATCCCTGAAGATGGATTCTCTTTCAGTGGTGAGCAGCCAGGTCTCCAGCAGAAGTGTCTTTTCACAGAAGCAATGCTGAGTGCTGCTTGTGGCTGTCACAGCCCCAGCATATGAAGCTTTGCTGGAGATGATCTGCCTGAACATGACCTGGTGCTGCCATCCATAATGCTACACTCGAGGATCAGATTTACTGACGTAGCACTTTTTTCCTTGTACTATTTTTGTGAGTTTATTAAACCAACAAACTTGAGGAGAACATCTCCAACTGAAAAGGAATATTCCTCCCCTATAACGATTTGCTCTGCCAAAGAGCTTATTTGATTTATGTATTTATTTGTTTTGGCTCTGATAGTCCAGATTGCTCTTTCTGTTAATTGTAGAGGTAGTTCAGTCTTCTCTCTTCAGGTGCTTAGGTGTTGTGGCTGAGGAGGATACATTGCTTTTTGCATATCCCAGAAGATGACTGGAGCTGCCTTCAGTTGGGAGTGAGAGCCTCTGCAGCCACGGGGGGATGGCATCCTCTAGTGGCAGGGAGAGGTGAGGCCAAGGTAGCAATGTTGGCTTTAGTCACTGATCTGGGAGGAGAGGGGCAGAGTTTCTGAAGGATTCCCAGGGCAGTCAGGACCTCAGCAGCTCTGTAGACCAATGTAAGTAGGTTCCTCTCTGGTGATGTTAAAGTGCTCTTCATCAGAACACAATGCAGCTGTTGCAGGACAGTAATGCTCTGATATTTTTCCAGCTTGCAATCAGAAGAGCAACACTGAAGAAGTCCTTTACCCCCGTGCTTGTGGGGAGTGCTTTAAAGAACAAAGGAGTGCAGCCGTTGCTGGATGCTGTCCTGGAATACCTCCCAAACCCTTCAGAGGTGGAGAACTATGCTATTCTCAACCAGGGGTAAGTGAATGCACACTGAGGTCTTGGAATTGGGTACTACGCAGTGGGAAACTTCAGTAACAAAATATGTGGTGATTTACCATTTGCATAATGCAATTATAATTGTGTACCTCATTCCAGTGCTAACAAAGCTTCTCATTTGAGCCTGGCTGTTCCTGCTCCTAATACACATTTGATAAGCACTGGTGGCACATGTCATAGTTGAGACCTTTTTGGGATCTGCTGCAGTTTTCCTGAGGTCCTTTTCTAAGCACATGACAGCTACCTGTGTGAGCTCTTCTAAGTCTCTGTAAACCCATGACACTGAGGGCCATTGGCATTTCCCAAGGCAACTCGTGGTTAGAGGAAGCTGCCATGTTTTCTTTGTAACATAATTCACTTTCTGTCCGTGTTTGATTTCTTTTAAAGGGATTCTGAGGACAAAACTAAGTTCCTGTTGAACTCTGCTCGAGACAACTCTCAGCCTTTTGTAGGCCTTGCTTTTAAGCTGGAGGTAAGCAGGTCAATGTTTAGTACAGCAGAAACAGTGGAGAAGCAGAGTGTTTCCTCTGAGAATTGTTGTGATAGTTCTGATTTGCACCTGGGGGGTTACTGAGCAAATTGGAGCTGTTATATGCCTCCATCCTGAAGGCTTAGGGCTAGTAAAACTGGTGAAGTAAGGCAAATTACCAGTATGTGTCAAGTGTGTTTCCAGAGCCAGGTGAAAGCTGAGACCTCATTAAATAAAGCTTCACACACATGTTTGGTGTATACATTCAGCAGCAATCATTTGCTCAGTTCAGACCATAATTCAGACAGGATCTGGCTTGACTCCGAGGAGGATTTTATCTGATCTTTAATGACTTCTGATTTCAGGCTGGCCGTTTTGGGCAGTTGACTTATATTCGAGTTTATCAGGGGATGCTGAAGAAGTCTGATTACATTTATAACACGAGGACTGGGAAGAGAGTGCGCGTGCAAAGACTCGTCCGCATGCACTCAGACAACATGGAGGTGAGTGGCAGGGGCACACGGGTTGCATCCTGAGTCACCCTTATTAACTGGCTTCTCTCTTTTCAGCCATGATGTGATGTGTCACTTTTCTGCTGTTGTTGTTAAGAAGAACTCTACAAGAAACAAAAGTGATCTTCAGTGTGTCATTTCCACTGAAGTGGAAGAGTCTTTGCCCAAGAAGCATTATAAAGAGGCCTTGGGATGATGGCTAAAGCAAGCTGGCTGCTTATGGCTGTGCTCTTTTCTCATGGGAGGGGGGAAACAGGGTTGGTAAAACATGCAGTGCTGTTTCCTTTCATGTGATTCCTATCACGTGATTTCCTTTGATATTAAGCTGAAAATTGATTCTCAATCTGCTGCAAATGCTTCCTGTTCCTGTTGAAAATTCCTTGACTCTATAGCTGGGTCAGGACTGCCTGTAAAATATTATGCTGATTGCTCTGCTTAGAGCTGAGTTATCTTTCTTGTCCATTTGCCTTGAAGAAAAAGGAACGTTAGACTTTTAAACACAGTATTTATATCTCTGCTTAAAACCAAATGTCATTTGTGATACACTGTCACCTCTTTCACTGTTCTCTAAATAGTCCACTTTTCTTTCTCCAGGATGTAAATGAAGTTTATGCAGGAGACATATGTGCATTGTTTGGAATTGACTGTGCCAGTGGGGATACGTTCACAGATAAAACCAGCACTGACATTTCCATGGTAAGTGTTCCTCCTGGTCTGCCTGCCTCACTGTGTGCTGGAGTTCACCACGATTTTAAGAGTTTGTTCAGTTTAAGTATTTTTCATGGTGTGTACACAGCTGCAGATGATGGTTGTGATGCACCTCAGGAAACCTGAATGTGTGTGCAAGAGAGACACATCTCTTTGCTACACTTGACACCAAATACACGTTTGGTGTTAGCAAACTGCTGGAAGCATTTCTGCATCATCTGCTGACTGTGGGCTGCTGAATGCTGAGGTTGTTACCCCAGAACTGCTCAGCTGTCCATCTGTGGACATGTTTGCAGAGACCACTTTTATTTGTGTATACATTTACAGGATCCAATGGGAAGCAGATTTTCCTAAGTAGTGCAAAACTCAGACAGAGATCAGCTTGCATCTGGGTTGGCACTGGGGACGTTATGGTCACCAGTATGGCGTAGGTTAATTAGCAGCCCCCTCATAATCCCAGGGAGGACTGCACAGTTCTGGTGCAGTATTGCACTGTATTGGATACAGGAGTGGTAAGAGCAGCAGCCATCTGTTTGTGACAGGTGATTTTTGGAGAAGTTGCATTTCCAGGTACAGCGAAGTGTGACTCTATGGTGTCTTCCTTTATGACCTGCAGGAATCCATACACGTCCCTGACCCTGTCATTTCTGTAGCTATGAAGCCTTCCAACAAGGTAGGAGCCCGTGGACTGGTCTTTTTCTGACTGAATTACCTTTCCCTGCTACCTCTATTACTTCGTGCTGGTTAGGAGGGAAATGCAGAATGTACAGACTAGATGGGCACTGTTTCAAATTGTTCTGTTGAAAGTACCTAAGAATATACTACGTGTTGTCTGAATGATGTGTTAGGTGGTGCTAGGTAACCATGAAGATGTGTGCCTTTGATCCGGGCTTATCATGGACTTGACATAACTGGAGAAATAAATAACCTCGTGAGAGTAGAAGTGACAGCTGACAGGAGAGCATGAGGCTTGGTTATCTTCTGGGTGTTGAATTAATATTTTCTTTGTGTAATTGATTTGTAGAACGACTTTGATAAATTTTCAAAAGGCTTGAGCCGCTTCACCAGGGAAGATCCCACCTTCAGAGTGCACTTTGATGACGAGAGCAAAGAGACCATCGTTTCTGGAATGGGAGAGCTGCACTTGGAAATCTATTCCCAGGTAACTGTTGCCAACCAACAATTCTCACTCCTTTCTGGCTGAAATGTTGCACTGCTGTACCAGAATCGGTCTGCAGAGGGCTCGTTGGTGCCAGGGCTCAGGGCTGGTTTTGTAATAATTGGACGGTTTCCTTTTCCTGTATCTAAAGCTACAGCCCCTGTACAAGAATGGCTGTGGAATGACAGCATGTTGTTTTTAACATTATTCTCTTGAAGGAGAGAAAACAGAAACACCAGAAAAACCCAATCCAGTCCAACCTCTACCCCAAAAAATGGTTAACCTTGATTAAGTTTCTCATTCCAAAAAGATCTGTAGGAAAGTTATGGCTGAATTATAGCAGCAGCTCCTTATTTCATTCCCCTTTCTTTTCTGCAGCGAATGGAAAGAGAATATAGTTGCCCTTGCACCATGGGAAAGCCAAAAGTTGCCTTCAGAGAGAACATCTCCGCACCTGTGCAGTAAGTATTCTTCCTAGCAGGAGTTTTCTCTAATCTGTTTTGATGCAGAACTTGTTTGCGTGGCTGAGAGAGTCCCTTTCTGATGATGGATCAGAGTGCAGCATACAGGAAACAAAGTTCCTTTGAGTGAGGACTCTTCCTACATTGATGGTGTTCACCCAGTCCACTTGTGTGCCCCTCCTGAAGTGCTTATGGTAGCCCCTGTGCTCGTTGCTTTGTGATATTGGATGCTCCATCAGTCCAGTGCATGTTCTGGCAGGCGGCCGTTCTGTGTTACTGCAACGCCATGCTGAGGATGCCAGAGAACTGTCATTTGCCAGGGAATAATCTCCTGTGGGTAGAAAGTAAAAATGTAGGAAGTGAGAAGGTATTTTCTTTGAGCAGTACTGAGCTGCAGCTCCTTCCCTTTCTGACTGAGCAGTTTGGTAATACTGTCTCCCAAGGGGAGAGAGCTGTAAATGAGGCCAGTATGCTGAAGCTCTGTTATTAACAAGAAGTGCCTGGAAATGAGCTGAAAATTATTTCCTGATACAAACTAGAGAGCTGTCCTCTCCTGCTTGCACAGGGACTGATGCAGATAGTGCTGAGCTGATCACTGCCCTCACCTCATTCATTTCAGTTGCTGACCTCCAGGCACCAGATCTGTGAACACCTCCCCTGTTTCATGTCCAAGTTGAAAGTTACACAGCCAGCAGCATAACAATGAGAAAACCTTCTTAGGGAGAGAGGGATTTTTTACCTGGGACACGTTTTCATGAAGCAGAATCACGTAGTCGAATTCCAGGTATTCATCAGTTCTTTTCTGGAAAGGTAAGATGAAAGAGGCTGAACCTGGGACTCTCCCCATTTTAAAAGTAGCAGATCAGTTCACTTTGGGCTCTGAAAGTCCCTTCTGAAAACTTCTGATGTATTGGATTTTCTAAACAGGAAGTCTTTTTTCTATGTTCTAATTTAACACACTCAATTTCCTTGAGTTTCAAGTGCCCTTTGCTTTAGGAGTTACTCTTAATTTGCAGTTTATTTTTTCCAAATAGAACAGGGAAGAGCTGAAAGAATCTACAGAACTGTATTACATTAAAAACAAACTTTTTTTCCTTGATAATAAATTTTCTGGAGGCACATTGCCTGTTTCAGGTGAAAACTCCTCGAGGCCTGCTGCTGACAGCAGCGATTGGCTCCATTCATTTGAATATTGAGATTTGATGGTCATTTATTTGTGTCCTTGGCTGCTCAGGGTAAACACAGTGCTTGCAATCACTCAAAAAAATAGTGGAAATAGAAAATACTTTATCCTGAAGTATCCCATTCCCCTGTACTCCAGTCATGTGCTTTCCTGAGCGCAATTTCCTTACCATAAACTCATGAAGCTGATATAAATGTAGATGCATTGCTCAAATCTACCAAATGCTTAAGGTCAGGAAGGAAGCTAACCCTAGAGTGTTGTAGAAATGGATAAATGAGTCATTAAAAAAAGCTAGATGCAATTCTGTGATACGGATATTTCAGCTAAAAATTAATGTTAAAGTATTTCCTTCTCCCATCCTAAAAAGCAGCATTACTGAGAGTAAGTTTGGGAAGAACAAAGTGAAAAAAGTCAATATTGAGGTTGGAATTAAATCAGTGTTTTCTTTCTTGATGAACATTTTGAGGTGAGCTGCCAAACGGATGGAAACTGGAGTACTGCAGATGGGGGGCAGTGCAGATTGTATTTTACTGAGGTTGAGGTGGCAGCCATTGCTATTTGTCTAGACTTGAGTGCTGCAGAGATGTCAAGCAGTGTTATGGTGACTGATTGCTAGATGGTGATGTAAATCAGGAGATGGAGGAGAATAGTCCAATGCATGCTGTGCAGGTGCAAGAATGCTGTCAGCTCAGCACACTTTATAAATGGAAGGCAGGAAAGCAATATGAAACTGTAACCAAAGGGATGACCCCCACGTGGAAAAGTCAATTTTTCTAACTGAGTGTAGGGTACTGCTCTTGCAAAGAGATGCTTTCTATAAGGAAAATTTATGAGAAGAGGGAATGATGTAAGTGAACGCCCAAGCCATCAGTGGAAGCATTCATGACTTGCTAGAGGAAAGGGGTGGGTGGAGCAAAAAGCTTAAGCACTGGCTTGAAAATGAACAGGCTGTGAAGTTCAGACACAGTTGAGATTTGTCTCTTGAGAACTTTGCCTCAGCTGTAGGTTGGTATGTGCCACAATTGCTTAGCTCCTAAATGTTCTCTCTCTTGCAGTGCGTTGATGGTAACTCACCACTTGCTTCACACGTTTAATCTGGGCAAGTTGGTACTTGGTGTCCTCAGCTGAGTTCTGCCATATCACGTATCCGGAGGCAGCCCAGGCGAGCGCTCTGATGGGCTGCATTTCTGGGGGCACATTGCCATAGCTGTCTGAGAAACAAAACAAAGGCACATTATGCAAGGTTCACCGAGCCACAGGCATGAATGGGGTCGTACAGCATAGTGGGTTGGGTCTGCTGCTATAACCTGGGGGATATGGTTGATGTTCCTCGCTGTGTCACAAACCTGTTATCATCTCGGAGTAGCTGCTATATCACTACTCTCTGTTTCCCCTCCCACTTCTTCCCTTTAACACATGTTCTGTACAGTCTTTGTTGGGGTATGTAATGTACAGCACGAGGAGCAGTCACAGGCAGCACAGCAGTGACAAAGAGCTAAAGGAGTGACAGAGGGCAAATTATGTATCAGCTCTGGATTTCAGAGCTGATGAGTGATTCTGGCAGAGTTGTGACTGATCCCACGTAGCGTAAGAGAAAATGGAGAGGCGTGTATTCAGAGCAGGGCCAGCAGCCTGATCTCCCTCTGCCCTTCCTCATGTACTGTGGGCTCCCGTGGGATCATGGACCTCCACCAGTTCAGTTCGGTTTTGCTTCTGGCCACGGAACGCATTCTCTCACTTCTTTCTTGCCCAGGTCCCTTCTTTGTACCTGGTATGTTCTCTGCCTCGAGCTCTTTTTTCAGACTCTTGATTCGATTGTAGAATACGTTATCTGCTTCGTCTGTGTTCTTAAGTTCTCCTTCGATTGTAAATTGCACATCTGGAGCACTGTTTTTGTTGCCCAGATGATAAAGAACCTCAGCAGTGCAGTTAACAGTACTGTCCTGTTACAGAGTTAATTAGACGTATTAGTATTTGGTTAAATACATGTATAACATAGGTAATTTAAACCTCCACAATGTTATTTTTTCCCCTTGATTTGGCCCATACAGATTTGTGATTACTTAAAGCAAGGCTACATTCACAGCACCTCTGTGAATATACTTTAAAGTTTTCCTTGAAGATCTAAAACACAGTGTTTGGGGCTCAGAGTGTTACTTCAGTCTGAAATTGAATGATGTTGAAATCTCCTTATCACGTTACACATCAGTAGTGTTAGCTTGTGCCCATAGAATGCGTTAATGAAATAAATCCAAACTCACTCTCTCAAAGATGTCTTCTAACACGAATTCCAGGTGGTATTTGTGCCCGATACCATCTATATCCTAAACAGGGAGAACAATAAGAGCATTTATTTTGTAAAACGCTGCATTACAGCGTCACTCTGCGTCACACACAGAGCTCAGCTTCTCTTTGATTTCTTCCTGCTGAAAGATTGCTCATCTGCTGCACGCGTGGGGGAACGCCCGCTTACTGCCTCCTCCTTGGCACTCTGGTCTGGCTTAGTACTTAACTATCACGTATGGGCTCCCAGGAGCACAGAATCCTCGGGGTTGGAGTGGGCTCTGAAGGCCATCCAGTCCAACTCCCTGCAGTGCTCAGGGACACCAGGGCTGGCTCAGGTTGCCTGCTCCTGCCTCACCCTGAGGGCCATGGTGCTCCTCAGCGGCCTTTCCCCCTTACCTCCCTGCGAGCACGGCGCACGTCCCGCAGTGCCAAGCCGTGCCCAGGGCTGCCGTGGCGGTGGCTGATGTAGGCTGCAGCCAGTGCTGCTGCCCGGCTGGCAGAGCTGTGGGATGGGGGCAGTTCTGCCATGGCACGGGGCAAGGCCGCGGCCGAGGAGCTGGTGCTGGCAGCAGGAAGCAGGCTGGCACTCCTCCTCCTCGGAGTTGGGCTGGGGAGGAGCGGAGTCTGGGCCCTCCTCCTCCTCCTCCTCCTCCTCGGAGCACAGCCCCCTGCCAGCCAGCTGGTGTGCAGGGTGAAATAGTTAAAGGAACCTAACATCTGTCAAGTGTTATTAATAATAGTTGCTTTTTTGTTTATTTTTTTTCAGTAATCATCCTCGTCCTGTGCGTGTGTCAGAGCCCTCTGTGGGAGGGAAGTGTTGGTGTGTGTGGAAATAATGTCAGGTCTTGCACAAGTGGGCGAGCCTGAAGGCAGTGAAGATGTAAGGGTTGCACTGATGGGGCTGTGGCTGTCCCTGTGCGTTGTGGGGCGTGAGACTGGTGGCCGTGGAGGGTCCCTCCCAGCTCCAACCATTCTGTGATTCCTGTGTTGCTTACCATACACAGGAGGGATTATGTCCTGGGAGACCAAATCATCGCTGTCTGTAGGCTCCAGCATGCCACGTGGACAGCTGTGTTGTTCCTTCCGTGAGCATCTCAATGCTCTCAGCTGTCATTGCAGTCATTTGTACAATATTAAACCAAGTAAAATAAAATGCGGAATAGGAGCTTCTCCTCTTAAAGCTGTGGTTGGAGCATAGTTGGTGTAGTGAATAACATCGTGTGGGGTTTTGTCTGTCTGTTCTCAGGTTTGAATACACACACAAGAAGCAGACTGGTGGAGCAGGGCAGTATGGCAAAGTCATAGGAGTCCTTGAGCCGCTGGATCCCGAGGACTACACAAAAATAGAATTTGAAGACAGAACCATTGGCACAAATATTCCAAAGCAGTTTGTGCCTGCTGTTGAAAAGGTACGAAGCAATTTGTATGTGAAACAAGAAATACTGATTTATGTGGGGTTTTTTTCTTGCTGTTCTGTTAACATTTACTTCTGTCTTGCCCTGGGCAAGGAGACTTTTCCCATTCCTTCAGAGGACACTGGCTGAAATTTCTGTGTTTTTGCTTAATATCTGACATTCCTTGCTTTCCTACTTAATTTAGGAGCTGCTGTTTGTTTGCCTTGGTAGCGTGTGCTTGCCCTGTTCCCATAGCAGTGCCACAGTAAGAAGGGCAGGCTTTCCTTTTGGGAGTGCAGCAAACCTGCTGAGCCTGCTTTTTCATTTCCATTTTCTGCTTTTAATTCTAGCGACGTAATTATCATCACTGGTTGTGAATTATGTTGGTTTTTTTTGTGATTTCTCTGAGACAGATGGATAGGAGACTGTAGTTTAATTTGATGCATGAGTTACCATGAGTGTTTTACCACTTAGGTGTGCTTCTCCTGTGTTTTTGTGTGTAACTGTATGATTTATCACTTAGGGCTCTGAAGTCGTATGTTTGTATCCATCTTTGCATGATCTTTGCATTCTTTAAGCCAATCAAGGGAATTCCTTCATTACTCTGTGATGTGACACTTGACAGATTTTTGCTGAGTCCTGGAAACAACACACAGTCTGAGAGGAGGTGTTCTGAGAAGTATCTCACTCTTCAGTCATAGTTAAAGCATTCATTCAGCTTTTGGTTCTACAGTCCCTTAAAGAAAACCCTGAGTGCTTTCCCTGTTCCTTCTGGTTTGTGCCGTGATTTCTCTTTTAAGGTGGTACTAAATTAAGGTGGTACTAAATTATGGTACCAAAGAATGACAGTAAAAAGTTTTCCCCACTCTGTTAATGTTTTTCCGCCTTCTTAATGAACTGGGAGGCACGCTGGCTTGTTATGGGTTTGCTGCTGGGAATTGTGAAGGGGTTTTTTGGTAGCTCTGAGTGGGTTTTGGTGGTGGTGTGTTTGTTTTTAAGCTTACCCTCAATCTGCAAAGTGGTAATTTTGAGATGTTGTTGGACAGGGATTCCGAGATGCATGTGAAAAAGGTCCCGTGTCCGGGCACAGGATATCTGGAGTCCGATTTGTCTTGGAAGATGGTGCACATCACATGGTGGACTCTAACGAATTCGCTTTCATGAGAGCAGGAGAAGGAGCCCTAAAGCAAGGTACGAAGCTGAGTGGTCTGAATGTGCAGATGGAGTAACACTGAGTGACCTCATTTCCTTAGGTTACCTGGTGTATCAGTGCATGCATTTGAAGTTTGGCTGGTTCTTTAGAAGAGTGTGTGCTAGAACTTAGAGAAATTCATAGGAAGGCAGGCTAACCTTAGAGCTGTCAGAAGGAACTCCTTCTTTGATCAGAGTAAAGAGGCACCAACAGCTTTGTCTTTACGTAGGTACAACAAAACAGAACAACCATTTTACCAAAGTGTGTGCCTGCTAGCATTGCCATCTCAGGAATAAAAGGCAGTGAGGCTGGAATTCCAAATAGTCAGTAGTGTTTTCCCCACTTGTTGAACATTCAGCTTTAACTGTGAAAACAGTTCTTTGCTACACAGAGGAGTATCTTGAGTGAGACCAGGCTCGTTGCCTGGTTTCTATAGCTGCACGTGCATTTAGCTGGAGGTTAATTTTTGCAGTTATGCAAAACACAGCTTTGTGTTTCTGCTCACTGTTGTTGTCGTGGGAAACACGCTGTGTAAGTTGGCACTGCTGGCTGTATCGTTGAGGCAGCTTTGGGAGGCTTCTTGCAAGGCAAAGTTAAAAATCCTGCAATGTCCATGGTTTAGGCAGATTTATGTGAGAGTATATTTAATTAATGTCTTTCCTCCAGCTATGGAAAATGCTACTGTGCGTCTGCTTGAACCCATTATGGCTGTGGAGGTGCTGGCACCCACTGAGTTCCAAGGAGCAGTGATAGCTGGAATTAATCGCCGTCACGGAGTGATCACGGGGCAGGATGGCACAGAAGGTTACTTTACTCTCTATGCAGAGGTGTGTGTTGTTCCCTGCTACCTCTCTCTTCTTCTGTGCTGCTTTCTGACTCCGTTGTGGTTTGTCTGGTTGGCTGCGTTTTTAAATGTGAGACGAGTTATTCAGTGGACAGGCATGAATTTTCCATTTGTGGAAGCGCGTTGTGCAACGTTAGTAAACCTGCTATAAATCTGTTCTGCTTCAGAGAAGCCAGCCTATTAACCCAGGACCATATGGTGGCAGAGGGAAGAAAATGGTTTTGTTGAGACTGTGCTGCCTTGGAGCGAAATCTGTGCAGCAGTGATGATGCACTGAGTTAGGGGGACCTCCATCAGCTGTCTCCCTTCAGTGCAGTTAACTGCAGTAACTGGAATAAATTGCAAATAAATGCAAAGGATTTTTCTTCAAGCCTTTCTCAAATAAAATGCATTTGCTCTCATGTTAGATCACATGAAGGTTACTTGTAACAGTGGCTGGAGGGTAAATCCTCTCAGCAAAGCCTGAAGTAGCAACAAACCATATGGTGCATCACTGCTGCTCTGTAAACTGTATTTAGATCCGTGCTCTCAGATATTGCACGTGTCATAGGCTGCTGACACAGATTACTGAGCTTGGGTGCCCCTGTGTCTGCTGCCAACTGATGGGGTGTTCTGCTAAACATGCATTGTGAGTCTAAATGAGGTGAAAGAAAAGGTATTTAACAAAATAAATAGTAGAAGAGCACCGGATTTTACTGACTGACTCTATCATAATTGAGAATAATTGAGTGATAACCAAAAGCAGATGGAAAAATGTAAGAATGATACGCTTTGGTTTTAGGTGCCACTGAATGCCATGTTTGGATATGCCACTGAGCTGCGGTCTTGCACAGAGGTAACTGTTCTTTTTGCTAGAGATCCTTCTGCAAATCAAATGTGCTAACCTGTGTCATAGTTGGCATAGTGTATGCAGCAGTAAAAGTGACAAAAATCACAAAAAAATCACAATCTTAATGACAGTAGGAAAATAACCTTAATTGTTGTTACTCGAACTGATTCTTAATTAGCGTAGCTATCGCTAGCCTCGTGCTGGGCAAAAAATTCTTGGTACTTTGGAGAGAGAAGAGATTCAGAGTTGCAAATAATATGAAGTGATAGAGAATCAGTAGAGGTATTGCATTCAGAGTCTGGAGAGGTTTAAATGTGTTCCTTGAGTCTCTGATTCCTCCAGGTAGGTGGGACTTTTTTAACAGCATGTACCTTGGGTTAGCTGTTCACTGAACACATCTGAACCAGTTGAGGTTGTTCTCTTTGTGTGATGTGCAAGTACCTGTATTCTCTGAGCGTTCAGTGTATGTGTGCTTCACTGTAGGGTATTTCTGCACGTTAGGTCACAGATTTGGGGTATGGCCTACAGCTGAGTTCCTGATTCAGCACCCTAACTCTACTTTTTTCTCCAACTCATCAGGGAAAGGGTGAATACACAATGGAGTACAGTAAGTATCATCCATGTCTGCCCAGTACTCAGGAAGAAATAATTAACAAATACCTCGAAGCAACGGGACGGCTTCCTGCAAAGAAGGGCAAAGCAAAAAGCTGACTCTTTTCCTCCTGAGTACACGGAACGGTTTTCACAGTCTTCTGGAACTGCTTGGTTGCTCACATCATACAGGCAGTGGAGCTGGAAGGTGCGGGCTGCAGTGGGACTCAGACCTAGTTTCATCCTGATGTCCTTCCTTCGTGGTGTTCCCAGTCGTTACTGGGAGATGACAGTGGAATTGTTCAGATGTAAATGCTGCTCTATGATGAAATACAGAAATGTTACAACATTGATAAGAATTCGTCTTGAAATTTGTTTAAATCCAGTTGTATTAAATAATTTTATTTTTTTTAACCTGATAAATAACTATTTTGTAAGCAGACTGGTTCCTGTTTCTCAAGTTGGAATTTATTTTAGTTAGGCTTCAGTTTAGGAGTCTAAGCTAGGGTAGTCATGGCTGAATGATCGTGCAGTGCTGAGTATTTTTCGTGCAGGTTCTCCAAGCACAGATCCTTTTGTTCACTGACAGCATGCACTGACACATGACAGCATTAATGTTTCCTCCTCGTCCTTCAAAAACAGTGGTAAGAGTCTCCAAGGCCATAATGAGCTGGACAAGATATCTGTCCGTGCTGTTATCTGATCTGCTTATCACTCGTGCTTCAAGGCTTTTGGAAAGAGGTAATAGGAAAGTCCATAGAAGTTACCTCTCTTAAAAACTGGGAGCAATAGGATTTTATTGTACATTGTTACTTTCTTGGCATGTACTCAGAAAATGAACCAAGGGATTCCTTTATTTTTTAGAGCCCAGGAGTCAGGAGAGCATGCTGCTGCTGCTGCTTAGCTTGGGAGTCAGCTGGATAGATCTTTCTCAGTGGTACAGGAGAGCTCAAACGAGGATGTGACAATTAGGTGAGAAAGAGAAGATATAATCATCAATTTTCATGTGATTGTTACCAGGTCCACTCTGCATTTTGGGTGCACGCTCTCTTTTCCCGTCCTACTCAGTGTAGCAGCATTTTTGCAGATTTCCAGTAAACAGAAGAGGAAGTTCCAGTTCAGAACTGACTACATTCCTGGCACAGGGTCGTGGCTGATGTTTACCAGATGCAGATTGTACTGCAGTGGCTGCGCTTCTTTTCTTCAGCATTCAAAGAAATGCAGTGGAAATTATTTATTTCAAGCTTGGATTGAGTACAGCATCAGAGCTTTGTCAGGGGCACGTACATGGTAGCGACGTGCAGGTGTGATGTATGGAAGTGTGTTGTTGCTTTGGGCCACATCTTTCATGATTCCCTCACATCCGTAGCTTTTGTTCTTGTGGAAACGTTCAGCTGGAGCTTGCTTCAAGAAAAAGCCCTGTGACATTTGGAGGGTTTGAAAAATAAGTGAATATTCATCGGGACTCAGCCATGCACGTGGTGTGACTGCGATGTAAGGAGAGGTGGGGTCCACAGAAAAGTCCACAGGTTGGGAAATAGTGGGTGGTTGGGGACAGTGGGTGCAAGGAAGGAAAGAAGTATGCTTTTGATGAAATGTTTTGCCAGCACAAAAGAAAACACAAAACATATGTAAAATACTGCTTCACTGAATGTTGTGGTGTCTGTTAGGTGCTGATAGAAGAGCCTTCAGTGGGTAAAATTCTGTCAGACTCTCATAATCTTGTGTGAAATGCCTCAATTTGGGAGGACATCAGATCGCCCAGCCTGAGTAGCCTACATACCCTCAGATGCCCGACTCCTCACTGCTGATTACACACCTCTGGTAGCACAGTATACCACAAACTGCAGAATTAAGTATCCCAGGAGGCAGAGATCTTTGCCTGTTTTTCTAAGTGAGGTTTTCTGATTTATATGGAGTTAATTTAACCTGGCAGAAATTCCTTTTTAATGAGGGAGGGGGAAATGACAACTGCAAGATCGTCTGACAGCGTCTCAGAGAACACAAGCAGGCTGTTCCCCTACCACATCCTTCAGTGCCTTCTTGTCTTCATTTTTGTTCAAGGTCATAGCAAGAACTGTGTCTGTATTGTGAACAAAGACAACATCCTCACCTTCCATCTGCAGACAGCACAGCGTTCTGGGCTGGTGGCAGATGTGGCAGGACAGCAAAACACGTTTCCCTTCTCTCAGTAATTGAGGTACTTTCACAAATACAGGAGGATGAACTTTCCCTTTATGTAAGCTTACACAGAGGGAACAGCTGCACATCAGCAAGACCAGCACAGTGCAGGTGATGGTTACTGGTTTCTGCAGGTCACTGTGGGGAGAGATTTCAGGGCCTATGCTCAGCCACAGCTATTTAAAGGTCACATACTGGGAGAAGATGGAAAGTTGGGGTCAAACAGCAGTGTCATGAAAGAAAATCCAACTTCCACTGTGTATAATGGTATTTATTTATTGGAGGTTATTTAAAAATCAGCAGGTATCTATCTCAAAAAACAAAAATAGCAAATATCTCTTAGTGAACGATTAATAACTTTTCTCAAGATTTTTATCTGATGTATTAATTTTGTTCACAAGCTTTGTTACTGTAAGGAACAGAAAGTTAAGGACATAAATAATCAACCTGTGTGTGCTTATCTGTGTACATATAGTAGCAAAGTTTTTAGGTAGATCCCTAGAACATTAATTTAGAGAAATAACAGAGGTTCATCCTGGAACAAAGACACTAGCGAAAACATTCACATTTACTGTAACGAGCCTTGGATGGAAAAATGATCACAACTTCAGCCTGGTACACAAAGCTTTCCCATTTAATGTGAGTGTAAAGCTGACAATCTCTTCTAAAAATTTCCTCCCTTTTCATGTAACGTTCCAGCAGCTGATCCAGATTCCTGTCCAGATCCATCGTCGAGCCGGTGGTTCTCTGAAGTGCAGATGTATTTCACTGTCAGAGGGTGACCGAATATCCAAATGAGGTGCATGTGACACAGATCTATTTCCTGCAGAACAGATTTTAGAATAATTATCTTTTATCCTCTTTATACTGTTTCTCTGTTGGTGAAGGTTAAGTATTGTATGAATATGCTTTCTTACCTGTGTTGGAGTTTCGTGGAGCAAGATTATGAATTCAAACTCTACAGCACTATCCTTCCTTATCTGGTCGTGCATCAAAGGAAGACAAATCAGAACACAAATTATATCACTGAAGTTTAGCATCTACCCTGATTTACTTGACTATATTTAGCTTGCATAGAAAGTGAGATGAGGAGGACTTAAGATGGCTGGAGTAAGACAGGTTTTGCATAGGGACAGAGGGGGGGAATTAGGAGCTCTAATTGCATAAAGCTTCAAAGACAGTAACCACAGTGTGTGTCTGTAGCCTGGCATGAGACTAGGCTTACACAGATAGTAATTCGTTGAGTTGATCCTCAAATTAATGTGGTAATCCTGCCTGACTATTAAACTCTCCTTAAGGGAAATGTTATTCTGTGGAGTGAAACTTGGGAGTGAAAAATGAACGTGCAGATGAGTAAGAGAAAGTTTAGGAACTCCAGTGCCTGTAGGCTGGAGATGTAAGGTTTGTTCACCAGAATGCATACTGGACTGATGCTAATCTGAAGTAAGGCTAGAGGGGCAAAGAGCAAAGGGAGTGACATGGTATGGGGCTGATGAACTGCAGGATCACTTGTTCAAATCCTCTCCTGATTAAGCCTGCAGAAGCCAACAGATCCACTCACGCATACAAGGAAAACCAAATTTCATCCAAATGAGTACATTTTTTTTCTGCTAAAACCTGGACAAAATAATTTATTCTGATGGAAGCATTGGTATGTGAGGCCGCTGAGATTCTGTAAGTACCACAGCCATTACAGAGAGTGTGAGCTGTTGGCTCCATTTTATTCTCTGCAGCTCAATAGACTGTCAGCTTCTGTAAGGCAGACGTGTAATTTCTGCTTTGCTTACCCACTGCTTCGCAGCCCTGATTTGTGCCAGGAAGTAACCCGTGTTTTCTGTTGACTTCTCCAACATGACATAACTGCTACCAACAATAGCCAATGCCCACACTGGGAGAAGGCCATGTTCAATATTTCCATGGCTGTCTGAAAGAGAGTCATATAAAAATGATGAATTCTGGCTGTTTGTCAGAAAAATGATAAACCACAGAGCATTTCTGCCTGGCATAGAGTTATGCTGGGAGCTGGCTCTATCCTCAGACACGTTGCAATCGTGAACAGGGAGGGGAACGAACTGGTGCTAAATTTACTGTGACCACACAAGTATGTGGGCGTGATGGAAATGAAATTACCACAAGATGTTACTCACAGGTTCCCCTCAGTGAGGTGAGAAACTCAATATCCACTATAGCAGAGGTCATTACCTAACCAGGAGGAAAAGAGGGACCCAAGTGCTCAGTTTCCAGGATGGAAAAAGTCTGCTACCTATCCTTTGTGAATTTCCATCCACAGCTGGGGAAGGTTTGTGGCTTCAGGCAATTGGTATTACTTCAGAATATTCTGCATTTACTTGAATGTAAAACTGCACAGTCTTGCATTTAAATCCAGAATGCCTTCGCAACACTGTGTTCACCACCACTGTGCTAAACATGGTTGGTTGTTTTCTTCTCCCCAGGAATTTCTGGTGAGGTAAGTTGTTCTGCTAGTCAGCCCTACAGTTTTAGGGTGCTACTTTTTGTTTATACTTTTTGAATTGCATGTTCATTTGCTTGTGTTCGTAAGCGTGCAAACTCTTTGATACAAAATGAAGTGCAATTGATTATTTGGAGGAGTGTACCTGGAATATCATTTGCAATTATTGGTTTCGTTTGATGCCGAAGATACCGGTAGAATCTGCTGTCCTCTTCTTGGATTTGTTTCTGATCTTGAGAGTGTGCACACTTGATAAAGACTTCAGGCAGAGACTTCTTTAGGTACAAGACTGTAGCAAAGCAGCTCCCAGCTTCTTGCTATAAAGGTAGAATTACAAACTGTTACCTTTAATCAATGCTTTATCTACCAGCAGCACGTTCTTAAAGAGCTCTCTGTAGTGATAAGTGAAGCATATGTTTGGAGGAAGTACCTGGGATGCTTTGCATGAAGCTGTACAAAGATCACAGAAAACCTTTAAATGATATATATAATATTTTCTTTTTTTTTCTTCAGAAAGTTCAAGAGGTTTAAGCCACCAGAGCTTTTAAATTAAGAGGTAGCAGAACTGTACCGAGTCATCTTGGAAATGTATTTGTAAGTTCTCAAGAAATAATATCGATAATGGGACTGTCATTGTATGATACTTCTGCCTGGAAAGAAAAATAATCTAATGCTTTATATTACATTCTGAATATAATTTGAATGTTATAAGAAGTGTGTAATGGAAGAACAGATGCTCGTGGTGAAACTGCTAGTGGCAGCTGTGACAGAAAGAATGAATGGAGAGGTGGACAGGTAAAAGCACAAAAGCAAGACCTTACATTGTGAAAGGCCTATTTGCAAAGAGCACTTCAATATGCCCTGTCTTCAAGATGTTAGTTTATTTAACACACACTCTAAGACGATGTGTTGGGATGGTAAACTCACCCCACTTCTGTAGTATGTAGTAGCAAACCGCAGGTAATACTTCACACCAACTTCTGGGATGATCTGAAAGAGAGGAGGGAAGCCTTATGCACTGTGATGCACTGCACTGCAGAGGGAAGGTGAAGGTGCCTTAATGCCAAATACTCTTTCCTTCTCTATTGTTATTCTCCTGCCAACTTCTCTGTTTACTTTTGGAATTTCTGTGTTTGTTTTTGAGTGGGGAGTCTGAGTGGCAAACAGTGAGGGAAACTTTATTCGGCTCTTTGCTCATAAAATGACATTCTGTGGTGTTCAGCTGGTGGGTATATTTCTAAGCCTTTCCTTTAATTAGTCAACAGAGAAGAAAGTGTGTATGTTTGTATGCTGTGCTGTGATTTGCTAGGTAAGTTTTCTGATACATAAGCTGTGTTACTTCTGTATCTGAAAGCTGGTTCATTTCTCGTAGATGAATTGGACTGGTAACAGGCATTCTCCCTTCTTGAAAACCTCTAGCTTTTATTCACTACTGGTGTAGGACGGTGTTGTTAGAAAGGCTTTCATTTGAAATGTATAATGTAGTGAGTAGAAAATGCATTGTACTGGACAATGCAAGCTATATAGTGTACACTGAAGTCAAATTACTGCAGTTCAGCAACAGCACTGTTTGGTAGTCATAGTTTTCTGACAGTACACTCAGGTAAACAGAAGGGGCATTCTGGATGTTTGCGCAGTGATGAAGGCAGAATCTAAAGCACATGTGTGTGTATCTTATTTATCTAAATGTGGATTTGTGTGTTCCCACCATACTTTCTTCTACAAAGCCATCAATAGCATCGTGTTAGCAAAGTTTCACAGGCAGGGCAGGGCCGTGGGCCCACACCTGCCTTTGGTACATATGCAGTTGGGCACTGCTGATGACAGATTGATTCAGTCACTTTTTTTTGTTTTTTTTTTGTTTTTTTTTTACCTTCATGAAATCTCTTTAAAAAGAGCCACGCCTGGAGTTGGGCCCAAGTCACACCAAGAAGGGAATGGAGGAGGAGTTCAGACCTTTATAATCTTTCCTCTGCCATTCTCCCCATTCTCATTTGGGGTTGGAATCGATGATCTCTAGAGGTTCCTTCCAACCCATACAATTCTGTGATTCTCCCTGCTCCCATTTTGTGCACTAGCCACAATGTTGTCCTCCTGATCTACTTAGTCTTAAGTCAAAATGACATTGTTATGTGTTATTGCATTATATGCTACTCTTAGTGCAGCAAACTGGTAAAAAATAGCTTTCTGAACTGCAGGTTTATAAAGCAATAATTTGAGGCACAGAAAGAAGGTCTTAATTGCTCATGATCACTGCAGTTAAGTCTAATTATTGTAAAGTGATGTTATTATTACAGCTACTATTTCTAGCATTCTTCATTTGAAGAAGTATTGGTATTTGAAGCACAGCACCTAGGCTTGTTCCTTGTCATCAGTACTACAGATGAGAGACACTGAAATATTCAGGTGGACTATGGCTGTCTGATTTAAATGAAGGTAATGGTGGGGTTTCCTGCTGAACCTCTTCCTCGAGTGGCCCAGCACAGCAGCCTGCCTGTGACATCAGGGTCTGAGTCCTAAGAAAAAAACACTTTCATTTCCATTATTATTTTCACTATTACCCCACAGTGAGTTCCTGTTAACCATCAAACACTGTCAGTAAAAGAAGAGCTGAGGCGTATTTGACATCAAGCGATGGCTGGCTAAAAGTAGTCAAAGGTATCATCCAAAAGGAAAAGTAAAGTGTGTAATGTATATTTTTTCCATTGTATATCTGGGTTTCAGGATTGATTTATTATCCGTCTCAAGATGAATGCAACTTTAATGACAAATTTTTAGTACTGTAAAGGCCAGGACAGCTATTTAAGAGCGGTTTCATTTCAGGACCCAAAGGAGGGAGTTTCACAACTTGCTGACAATGCCCTAACTCTCTGCTGAAAGGGATGATCCCTCCTTCACCCTTTGGTGCAAGTTCACATCTCCTCTGAGCATTTCCCAGTTCTGACTGGAAAAGCCAGGAAAGCTGACTGCTTTCTGTGCCTCTCTGTTCCCTGGACAGTAAAGCTACCCTGCAACTGATCTTACCTCCCCTCTCTGTCTTGGGTGTCTGAGTGTTAGAAATTGGTAGATAATTGACTTTTAATATCAGTACCATAGTCCTGACATGACAGTGCTCTGTGTCGAGATGAGCTTGTGAGGAGAGATCTCCAGCCATAAAATACTACTTGGTACCCCAGTTTTAGAATCTGTTGCAGTTCTGTCAGGAGATTAACTAGCTTTACCTTTGTGCTTCCCTGCTGATCCACCTGCCTAGCTGCTCAGCTACAGCTCAGTGGTACAGGAAACTGCTCTGGGAGTCAGTCCGTGCTCTGACCATTTCTCTCTGGAATTTCAGGCTCTTCTGCTAGCACACACTAATGCTTCTCTTCTCAAATATATATTTTTAAGTGTGATTGTCAGCAATCCCACGAAATGCACGCTGCTGTTTCCTGGAAGATACTCACTGAAATTAAAAAACAAAGCTAAACTAAAATCGATGAGAAAGCATACAAAGGGAACTGCAGCCATTGTGTTTGGTACGTACCTACTACTGGCTGCTAGAAGAAGGAGCCACTGAAGGCTCGTTTTACCTGAGCTTGAAAAATCCTTCTCATCGAACAGTTACTGTACTGGAGGCTTTTTCCAGTCCTGTTTCTAATTAGCATCATTTAACAGCTTTGTGGGCTGATAATGTCAGTTTTTGAATACAATGCTTGTGATTAAATTCCATGCCAAAGCTATTCTATTTTTGCTTGATCCAATAATAGATGAAGAAATAGGAAACCCACCTTCTTGAAAACAAACAAAAACCCCATAACTCAATGTTCGCATTAGATAGTGCATTCCTTCCAGGAAATTCTTTTCATTTTTTACAGTGAAGGACAGGAAAGGAGGAAGTGACCGTGTCTGCTGTGTTTCTCCGCCTCTTGTTTTTACAGAGCATGCAAAGAAAAAGGAGAAATAACCTGCAGAAAGTGGCCAGAGAGCTGCACAGCATCAAGAACCATGAGGAAATAATGAGGCATTTCATTTCTCCATGAGCCAGCTGCTTCGTTCCTGTTTTAAAAGGAAAGTGGGCAGTGCTGGGTGAAGAAAATCCCTCTTCCTCACTCCACCTTGCAGATATTCAGTTACACTCAGGTCAGAAAAACCCTGCAGCCACGTGCTGCTCCTAGGGGGCTGTGCTGCAGAATCGTTAAGGCTGGAAAATACCTCTGAGATCCCCAAATGCAACCCACCAAACCCAAGCCCACTGACCACATCCCTCAATGCCACGGCCCATGGTTCTGATGCCCCCAAGGACGGTGACCCCGATGCTCCCTGGGCAGCAATGCCAGTCCTGATGGCTGTTTGGGAGAAGAATATGGAGGGATGGATGATCTCCCCCCCCTCCTGCTGGCTGCACTAGTGCAGATACAAGCCAGACTGCTGCCAGCCTCCTCAGCCAGGCACAAAGACCTCTATATTCCAACATATTTCCCATGCACGCTGCCCAGTAACCGTGAAAGGGGCAGCAGCACGCTTCAAGAGAAGTACTGAGCATCAGTCCGTTTTTGCCACTGATTTCTGCCAGAGTCGCAAAGCAAAACCGTAGCACATCCAACCTCAGCTGCATCCGTACTGCTGTGCTTGGGATGCTGTGGGAGCAGCAGGGCAACTGCGGGCAGGCAACAACTGCTCGGCTGCCTCGGGTGGGGACGCGGTGTCCCCCGCTCCCGAGGGGAAGGCGGGAAGCGCCTCGCCCGGCGTCCCTCAGCCCTGTGAGGGCAGCCCCGCTCCCGCCCCTCCTACCTTGATAGTGGCCTTCTGCACCTGCTTCAGCGCCAGCAGCCGGTTGGGGGACGCCCCGTGGTAGTTGTTGTGGTGCAGCGCTACCCACGCCGCCCTGGACGCCTGGCGGCTGCTGGGATTGAGCACGTGCATCACGCCCGGAGCCCACGGCCACGGGGGCTGCTCCGGTGCGGCGGGCGGGAAGGAGCTGAGGAGGAGCAGCGCGGCGGGCAGCGCGGCGCGGAACCCCGGCATGATGCTGACGGAGCGCTGTGGGGCGGCAGCGGCCGCGGGACCGCACTAATAGCGGGGGCACGGCCCGCCCGTCCCCGCCCGGGAAGCGCTGAGCGGGAACTCCTCGCTCGAGTCCTGCCCTTCGTTCAGCCCTCCCACCTGCCCTGGGGGGGGTGATTGTCGTTCCTTCGGCCGCGAACAGCAGCGCCGTGGAGATTTCGGTGTGCTTTCGGGCGAGCCTCGCGCAGCTGATGGCGTGCCCTGTGCTGGGGGCTGCGTTTCTCACCTGCCCCAGAGTTGGGTGCCACGTGGAGAGGTTGAGGGTTCCCTGCCGTCTCTCCTGGCTTCGCAGCGCGCAGACGCATCCCCTTCTTACAGTGCACTTTTGTGTCCTTTTGGTCGAAACGTTTATAAAATATCACGTTACTTCTGCTGATCGCTTCCTTACCCTGGCCGCGTTTGCCCCCTGCTGTGCTCAGCGAGGGGAAATCACCCCGTCCCAGCCCCTCTCTTTGCTGCTCAGATGTTAACGTTTAAAACGAAATGCAATGCGTTTTTTCCCCTTAGCTGATGCAGGAGGTCTTCCCGAGCGGCACCCGCTGTTTCCTGATGCCAACAGGTTTGCTCCGTGCTCTGCAGCAGGGCTGTGTGCAGGGACAGCTTTGCTGTGAGGTGTACCAGGGCTGCAGGGCATCGCCGCTCTGCATCGCATTGCTGCAGCCGTCCTCGTGCAAGGGAGGAGGATGCAGCCGTGCTGTGCAGTGGTTTTGTGTTCACGGTGTTGGTGGCTTAGGATTTGTGATGCGTCAGGGTCTTAAAGAAGGGGTAGGAGCTTAAAATGCCTTTTGTAGATTCTGGCTATTTGTCACTAAGCTGGAGAAGATTGCAAACTCCTGATGTCTCAGTACTGAGCCATGAAGCTTTGACCCCATCCTTACCTTCCTTTGTGCTTCCTTTGCCCTCCTACTATGTTCTCTGTTTCCTGCTTTCTCTGCTCATCATTTCTGGCGGTGATACAGTTTCCTTTCTCCGGAGCACAACAAAAGCATATATAATAATAACTGGGACCTGAAGTTCAGTACAGCAGGGACAGAAAGCCTATAGCACAAAGCAGGGACAAAAGGCAATGCCCTAAATTGCTGTAGAGATTACGTTGCTATAATTCATTGTTGATCTAATGTGACTCCAATTTAAAACCATTTTGCTTGGAAAAAATACAAGCTCAAATGCTTTTGGGGTTGGGGGCATTTTCCCAAGCGTGACAAACACTGGCATTTACTGCTTGCACAAAACTTAGAAATAGTATTTACTCTATGTCTTGATTTTATAGGCTCTTAGTAAGAGCCAGGCCTCGAGCTCTGCTCTGCCTGTTTGCTTCAGACTTTTTGGTGAAGGTAAAAGTGAAGCTCTGCAGTATGTCATATCTGAACAGAAAGAACTGAAGCTAGTGGTCCAACTTGAAGTGACATTTTCTAGTTACCTAGAAGGTGGTGCAGGCTGATTTTCTCTCCACCACCTTTTTACCTCTCATCCTAGATCACTTAGTCCAGATTAAAGAGGATGACGGTGAGGTAAATCACATTAATATCTTCTCTCACTCTCCTTTAACAAACTGTGCATCACGGCAAGTTTCCCAGCATTAGCATCATGCCATGGTGTCCATCACACTTATGCCACAGCGTATTTGGACCTTTTAGAAACTGAAGTGAGGGTTGTTTTGGGCAGCTGCTCTAAAAACACATTCCGAGGTTTTCGTTTTCTTACCATCTCTTCTTGTACATCAAACACTTGCTCAGAGGCCAGTTATTGCTAATTTGTTTCATATTTCAAGACTGTTTTCTATATCCTTTGTAAGCAATTTACAGCAGACCTCACTGGCTCATAATCACTAGCAGATGACTGTAATATAAAACACGGAATTTGGACAACATTCAATTTATTTTGTTTTGCAACTTTTCCAGTTCTAACTTCAGTGTCTTGCTGGAGTTGAAAACAAGCTCTTTATTTTTCATGTTACTTGATTTTAAATGAGCTGGAGATACCATTTTCCGCTGTCAATAACTACAGCTTGAATTCTGTTCTCAATAATTAATCACAAAAGCTTATTGTCTGTGTCATTTGATGCCTGACTTTTGTTTTGTGTTGTTTTCTCCTGGATAAATATAGCCTTGAAGAGTTGATCTTTTAATGCATTTCTGGGCTGGCACTGCCAGTGGTTGAGCTCAGACTTGAAAACATGAATGTCATTTTTCCAGTGAAATTCAGTTTTGAAGGCTTCTGACTATTTTTAGTTCTTTCTTCTTAGGGATAGGATTTTTTAAAGATGAACATATATGATCAGAGTTACCCGCAGCAGTTTCCATTCTTGCACATGCAGATAGCAGAGTTTTCCCCATGGATTTTGTGTCTGTGACTCAGCTCAGACTGTTTTCCTGCAGATGCTTAGCATGATATGTGTGTTGCAAAAGGAGAGGAGGTGTTAAAGCCAAAGTGATGGCGTTCCTATTTTGATTGAGCATATCATAGAAAAGTTTTCTAAAAAGCCATATGTCGTATGCATTGATTGGACTACGGGGAGGAACTGCTGTAATAGTTCCTTTGGGAACTGAGAGAAAGCATCTGATGGCAGTTCATGTCCCAGTGAATATTCATTGGGTTCCATGACTCTAACATGGTTTCCCATTCCATTTATGGGATTATTTTAGACCAGAACTGTTGAAGCCAGGAAGTGACAAAAAGGGGAAGAACTCAAAAACTGTTCATCACTTAAATACAAGTTGTTTGGACCAGTACAGGAATAACACTTGGATTGTGAGGGATTATGTGTCAGTAAAGAAGGATTCGTTGTCCCTTTTTTCTGGTAGTCCTGTTTGATACCACCAAACACTTAAGCATAGGAAACAAACTTTGTGAGCCATGAAACAGAAGAACATGGAATTTGTCGATCACCCAAGCTTGGATTGAGAAAGGGAATGAGCTTACAGTGGGCGGCTAAGATTGAGATGTAAATAATGGAATCAGAAATGAAGTTGTGCTGGAAAATGGGAATGAGTATGAAATGACCTCAAACCAAGAGAAGTGAGTGGCCTTTTGTTACAACAAGGGAGTGTAAATTGGTTAATTTATACTGTTAATCTATTTATGTTGTTTTCTTTTGGTTATGGAATGTGCATGGTAATAATAGGACAAGAAGTAATAGCCTCAAGTTGTGCCAGGGGAGGCTCAGGTTGGATATTAGGGAAGATTTCTGCTATGAAGGAACAGTCAGGTGCTGGCACAGGCCTCTGTGGCACAGGGAGTGCTGGGGTCTCCATCCCTGGAGGTGCTCCAGAACCACGGGGACGTGGCACTAGGGGATGTGGCTCAGTGGCACAGTGGGGATGGGTTGGGCTTGGGGATCTTAGAGCTCTTTTCCAACCTGAATGATTCTGTGATTTCTATGGTAATGCCTTTCAGAGAAATCACAGTTTACTGACTGGTCCCAGCAAACAAATCCCTTACATGCTCAGTGATAGTCACTACGTGGTCAAGCACAAGCATGAACAATGAACTATACTGCTTGATTGCAGTTCTGAAAACTAAATGGATCTTGGGCACATGTTCAGGCCTGCTTAAAATGCATAGAAAATAAAGCAGCTATTTAAAGATTGAATAGAAACATAATTGAGCATTTAGCCATGATGGAAGGAGCCCTATATGGCTGAGCAGAGCCGGGGTATTTGGCTGCTGTTCCTTTCCTGTGTACAGTCCTTACAGTCTCAGCAGTGACGTTCAGGCAGTGCCCAGGGTCTCTGACAGGTGGGCTCTAAAATGAAGCCTTGAGAGTACAGTTCATATGGAATTCCCCCTTCAGTTCTGGATGGATGCTAAGTCGTGACCCCTTGCTACACAAACAAAGTATTTCATTTTGTTTGAGGTTAACAAAATTGCCTCATTGCTGATAGCAGTAAAAATCACCTTGAGAAGCTGGTATTTCTGACACTTTATTTTTAGAGGTTTGGGTTATGTCACTGTTAAATAAGCATTGCAACAGAACAATAATTTTTGAATTGTTTAGTTGCACAATGTTTAACCAAGGCAGTAAATGTTTGCACAAAAAGGGAACAACTTCTCAGTTAGTGTTTTAAATAAGGTGGGGACAAATGGTTGAATTCTTACTCTGTACCAGAAGCTGTCTTTCTTGCAAGGTGACGTGTTTGCAAAGATCCAGCAGAGGTAAGAACTGTGAGGAAACACATTTTTCCTGTCCTGCTCACATCCTCCCTTTTGTGCTCACGTTTGTGAGCGCAGTTCACCATGCAGGGAGCATTCCCAGGTCTCTGCTCCCATGAGGAGCAGTGGGTGATGGAGGTCCAAATCCTGTGTGATGGGAAGGCAGGGTGAGCAGGGCACTGGTAGATGCACAACTGGGGGCAGGGACAGTCCTGGCCATCCAGAGCAGACAGCCCTGAGCAGACAAAAAGAATACCCTGATTTCTCCTTTTTTTTTTTTTTTAATTTCCTGGGATTTGTGATATCTCTCAGTCCAGAGACAGAACACACTCAGATTAAGTACCCCTTAAATTAAGTACTCTGTGCTTATGTTATTAGATGTATCACACCATTTTCAGCTCTCACCTACAAAACAGTGTGGTGGCAATATGCACTTTCCTGGTATTTCTCTTTAACACCAGGTAACTCAGTCCTGGAGTGGTTGACCACCTCGATGGCAATAAAGGCAGATCACTCGTCAGCACTTTCTAAAGTCATCTCACAATACTGTGATTTTATTTTCATGGGGAAGCACATACCTGATTATCACAGGTGCTATTTATGCAACTTAAAAAATAAGCTGTAATGCATTTTTACTCTGAGCATTAGATAAATGTGGAATAGGAAGATTGGAGCACTTCCTTCTAGTTCTTTGAGTAACTCAGGTATGTTACCTCCTTGCTGTGGCTTATTCTTTCAGCACTTCTCTCGCTGCTCCGTGGTGGTTTTCTTGTCATTGCTCCATGTAGCAATAATCTCATTTTCTTGTTTCTGATCAGGAATAATTCCTTCTTTGTTCTTTCCTACATCACTGTGTGTTCCCAGAACTTCTGAGAAAATGAACTTTTTTCTGGATTAGTCATTGTGTTTTGACAAATGCGTATGCGTTTGTTTGCGTATACATGTAAGAACCGTTGTGTTTAATTCTGCGTGTTGCGTACTTGGGTTTAATCAGCAGCATGCTGGTGGCTTAAAGGACCTAACTGCTCCTAGGCTTCAGGATTGAAGAAAATATACAGAAACAACATTGCCCACAGAGCGCTGACTTCAGAGTGGTCAGTGTGAGCTTTACAGTGACTTAAACACTATTTATACTGAAAAAAATCCAAAATTGAAAGCTGTGATCTCAGATGTGGCTTTGATCCCACAATAAGACCAAATAAAAGACTTTCAGCTGCTTAAGTGTCAGTGAAAAAGCAGTGTGTGTAAGAACAGTAGAGGAGCACTATCCAGTGATTTTCAGAGGCGTTCATTCCAGTAGGAGAGGCTACAAGGAGAATGTTTGCCATCATTCAGTGCCGCTAAATCTAAGTGAGCCTGCATCATCTGCCAAGTGTTCATTGCCATGGGCTGTGTGCTGCCAACCTGCATCACACCACGACACAGGAGCAGCTCACTGTTTGTATCATTGCCACTCGTGATGTGCCATTGTCAAAATGTTCTTAGGCACTCCAGCAAAAATGCTGAAATGGGAAGTTATGTTGTTTAACGTTTTTCCTTTCTAGTAGAAAATATTTCTCTATTACATGAGAAATAGAGTGAATTAAAATGGGAAATGTTTAAGGCTGCGTACAGTCTTATAGTCTGGTCTGGAAAAATGAGCCTTTGGTACATCCAGGTGTTCAATGTATTTTATCAGGCTGTTCTGGAATTCTGAATTTACACATCAGCAGATTTTTAGGTCAAGCCCTTATAATTTTACTGCTACTTTCCTGATGAGGAATGGGATATCAAGTCAGTGTACCTGGTAATGCAGTCATTCTGTCATCTTACAGTAATGTAAAGTCATTGTGAAGCACGTTGCACTTTTCCTTTGCATCTGAGATGTGATGGCACAGAGCAGTCACCACAGTTCTCTGATGATTTGTGAACATGTTATTTTCATCTGATGAACAACAGCCTTTCAAGTACAGTGCATCTTGTTCTGCAGCAGAGCTCCTTCCAAGGGAATGTAATGTGATCTGGGAAGCTATTCTGCTGTTTCACTAAATCAGAATGCAGTATCAGGGATTTTGGTTTGATACCTTCCCAAGGCTTTAAGAAAGTGTGATTTATGGCAGAAACCAAATTAATATTTTACATCTCACAGATGCGAATTTGATGTTTTCTGTTGGAAGGTCTCTGGTTCTCCTGCTGACAATAATACATTAGCGATGAAAACCTGGGAAGAAGCACATTCTCACCATTGTCATGCAATGCATAACAAACCCTCTGCCATTTTCCTTTTGTGAGGGTGGTTGCTTTTCAGTGTCAGTGTCTGTCCTGAATCAGTGCTAGCATGAGATGTGTGTTTTGGGTTCCTTTGTAAAAAGTATGCTCAGGAAGCTTTTGTTAGTGTTTTCAGGAGGAGGTGCAATTCGCAGTTTGCTTTTTTGATGTAATTTTTGTTAGGTGTTTTGATAATGTGCTGAAGTATTCCTATCGACATCTGAGGGAATTTAAGCAGCCCAGTGTCACTAGAAACCAGCAGCAAGTCTTCTGTTAGGCAAGAGCAGGTCTGGACATCAGATGTGTAACACATTTGTGAGCAGAACACCTTGTCACATGTGTATGTGTGCTGTGTGTACTGATGGAGGTCTAACACAAGTCCCTGAAGCATTTTTGTGCACACTCTGTTTAAGATTTTTTGCCAGAATCCCTGATCCCATCCACCCATCCCAATAATTTTTAACTGAGATGAGTATGCCATGCTTGGTCTCCTAAATCATCTGAAGAAAATTACTGAGTAAACAGAAATGAGGGGGAACTTTTACTTTCCTTTTTGTAAGATGGAACTATTATTGCAGAGTTTTTCATGTGATGGCTCATGTACTTACTAAAATTTTGTTCTGATTTTTCTTGAACAGTCCTGACTGACCTTGCTCCCAAAGGTGAACATGGAAAACAGTAACGGGAGCCAATGCTGAGCATATTGAAAGCACAACAGTGGGAAGCACTGAGGACCTCCTATTTCCACTGAATCCTTTTCCTTCCTCCAGCAAAACCTAAGGCTCATCTCTGTCTGTGCACAGCTGGACTCTGGTTGTGTGAGCCCCTTCAATAAGGTAATTTTTAACAATATTAAAAATGTAATGCTTTAGTGATGCCAGTTTAAGAGTTCAAGGATATCACAATAGGACTTAAATACATTTTTTTACTACATACATAAGCTGCTGTTTAATAAACACATGCTGATCTTAAAAAGGAGATTTATCTCATTAACATCTTCCAGCTGAATTTCTGAAGAATACTTGATTAATAATGGTCACTTAGAAAGGAGACATTGCTGATCCTGTGTATGCTTCCTGGGCCCTTCCTCTTCACGTTTTTGGGAAGTGAGATATTAGGTTTCAAGAAGTTTGGGTGCTTTTGGCTTCTGTACAATAATAGATTGATTTTAATAACTTGGCTTTTATACTGACTGTATCAAAGTATTTCCCAAAGTGATTTGATATGGCACAGCCTTGATTTAAATGGAGTTACTGAATGCCAGTTCCTTCATTGTTCTTGTTCCAGTACATTCTGCTGTGCTAGATTCTGCAGGCTGTCTTTGGGATGTTAAATGTGTTTTTAACTGTTATAACTTTGCCTTAATGCACAAACTGCAAACAGAGATGAAGAAGAATGGAGCAGTCCCATAGCAGCTGGGTGCTTTCGACAGTCAGCACTCAGCCCCATGCACATTGCAATGCAAATCTGTGCAGATAAAACACAGGCAAGCAAAATGCATTAATGGACAGAGGAGAATGCAAAGGGTTTTATAAAGCACTTGTGAGAGCAATTTAGTTTTGCTTAGTAATACATCACTGGAGACAGCAGAAGCAGGGAGGATGGTATGTTTTAACCGTATTTCCCCGCGGGCATAAGTGTAATCCCTGCTTTATGTTCTGAACATTTGTCAGTGCAGAAGGCTCCAGATTTCACCTCGTGTAACTCGTGCAGGGCTTTCATGCAGCCTTCTAGATATGGAGCCCCATGTCATTCTGTGATTTTGTAACATGAAATCCATGAAGTGTGACCTTGTTTAAAAAAGTCTCAGTTGTGAAAGTGCCTCATTGTGACACTGCGCTGCTCAACTCACCTGACTGCAGCAGCACGGGGAATTCTCAGGTCTGCATGGGGCTGATTGTAACTGAGGAGTTAGGAATAATAAGACACAGAAACACAGTGCATACAAAGGTAGGAAGAAATAGTCCTGCAAAACTAGACATGCTTAACTAACTTCTGGTGAAGACAAATACAAATTTTTTCTGTACACAACACCGCAGTTGTAGGAGAACCGAAACCTACTGGCATAGGTTAGCTTATGTTGAGATTATACAGTTGCTGTGATTTAGATATTTCTTTTTAATGATTGTTTTTTTGAGCCTTCTGGATTTAGTACACAACTTTGCACATCTGTAGTGAAGGCAACATTTTAGAAGGAGCAAAGTAAATTTGACCTTGGCTTGAAAACTTGCTTTTTAGGAACAAGGCAATTAGCTGCAGTAATTAAGCTCCCTAAACTGGGGGAGTCTTCAACAGCAATATTTCACTTATGAAAACAGATCCGAAGAGGACCCAATTAGAAGACCGCACCATGAAAGTGAGGTCACTGAAATTAAAGGAAATTTGAAATGAGCTGGAGGAGAGAACAGGAATGTGCACTTCTGATAATAAAATAGGAGGTGGTGGAAGATCACAAGAACCAAGAATCACAAACACTGGGTTGAACAGACCTGGGGAGGTGAGGTAGCTCATTGCTGACTGATTGACCTCCTGAGAACAAAGCAGTTTGTTTATCACGGGAAAAGCCGTGGTTTTGTCAGGGTAAACATTATAAAACTTGAGACTTGTGATTTACTATCTGGTCTTACATCTGAGTGATTTGTATTTCACTTGTGTGCTTGTTAGGGATACCAGCTCTGCTGTCAGCTGCAGGGTCAGGGCCTGCAATAACTGTGTATTAAATGCATCAAATGTACATTCATAACTTGGTGCATAGAAAGGCATGGCTGAAGCCCTGAAGTCAGCAGGACTCTTCCTCTTGCCTATGCTAGACCCTGAGATGGGCGTGAGGGAAAAACAAACAGACAAAACTAAAGGAACAACTAAACAAAACTCCAGCAAACCACTAAATGAACCCTTTGTGTCCCAGAAAGGCACACATAAAGCTTGAAAACAGTTTCCCAGCCTCAGTTTTGGGAACATGCTGAGTATGCCTATGCAGAGTGCCCCCTCTTGAAATCATCCTCTTTCTCAGATGTCTCAGCTTTGATTTGAAGAAAGGTATTTTCTCATTTAGCCCCTTTTCTAGTTGTTGTGCTAAAATTGTGAGCACTTGGTTCAGTTTTGTTACTAGAGATTGGAGCAGTGTTTGTCAGGCTCCGTGGCTTAGCCTAAGGCAACAGTGTCAATAGCAAATTGTCACTTTGCAGCCAATATTGAGTGCTGATTCAGAGAAACTGCAGGAGTGCCATGGCAGATTATTAATTGTGAGTGTACAAAATAAATCTTGAAGGAAGAGCATATCTTAGTTTAACAATGCCCAGTTGCTAAATCTGTATTTGCTGATTGCATGCACAAATGAAGAAAGCATTGCAACAGCACAAACGTTTTCAACAAACCATCTGTGTCAGCAAGCCCGTTTGCTGCTGGGTGCAGTCTCTGCCCTTGCAGACCCCTGCCCAAACTCCCACCACATTGCTGCATGCACCGAGGTCCGGGCAGCGTGGAGGAGGCTGAAACGTGCTGCAGGCTTTGCACAGGGAGCCAGTGGTGATGGGTTGATGGTTGGACTTGAGAACTTTTCCAACCTTAATGATTCTATGATTCTATGATTTACGGCCCTGTTGATTTCAGTGTTGACTGCCTTGAAGACTGGAGTTGTGAGCAATGATTCATTCATCCTCCAGTTCTTCCCAGTCCCGTGGGGGCTGTGAAAGCTTGTTTCAATCCCATTTCTTGAAAGCATGTGGTGTTTGGGACAGGTTGCTGGGCTGTGCTCTGCTGCTGGTGACCAAGTTGTTGTCTCCTGGGTGTAACCTTGGCAGTGTTATCTGCCTGAAAATTCTGAGGCTTCAGCTCTATAGCGCAGTGACTTCTGTAAAGAGGGCACTGGGTGTGTGGCCATCTGTAGGAAATATTCCCAGGGAATAAAGGCCGGAAATGTGCTGAGCAGAGTGCTGCTCTTTCAGGTTTTGGCACAGTAAACTTGTAAGAAACTTTGGTTTGTCTGTTAGGCAGAAAGCACAGTAAAAAGGGAACCAGGTCTGGGAGGACATAGAGCAGGATCTGAAATGGCGCTGAGACAGCTGGGGATGGAGGCAGGATGGTCATTTTTGGCGGATCTACACGAAGAGTCACTTAAGAGCAAACTTGTATTGAGGGGTTTTGTTCTGCTCAGTTCTCAGTGTCCATGATGTACCCAGGAGCTGTTCCATGCATGTCTTGCTTAAAGCATCGCCGCTGC
This sequence comes from Odontophorus gujanensis, assembly GCA_013399175.1. Classification (NCBI taxonomy): domain Eukaryota; kingdom Metazoa; phylum Chordata; class Aves; order Galliformes; family Odontophoridae; genus Odontophorus; species Odontophorus gujanensis. Next base: position 51,297 of record VXAB01000079.1, read on the forward strand.
CTATGGATCCTCCCTCTGACCCTTCACTTACCCTGGGATGTTCAAAGCCATGACTCTGGTCTGCTGAGCCTCCTCCTCATCCTTCCTTGCCATGGAATTACTAAATTATAAGGTTCCTAGTGGTAATAGCCACCAGTGTAATTTTATTTTGGGCCAGTGCAGCACGAAGCTTACAGCACATAGGGATCTCAGGATGCTGGAAATGTCTTTTTATTTCTTCAGTCAAAATATTTGACCTATGTAATATTATTAATAGCCACGACAGATCTGTTGGAGCATGCTAATCCACTACAAACAGTCTGATTGGTGCTCACTGAGAGGAGTGGAGCAAGGCATAGTGACAGGCTGCCTTTAAGGAGAGAACTTCCAAATGTAGATTCTAGGAGGAAAAGATAATACAAAGATGAGAAATTCTGATCAGTTTGCAGTGTGACTTCGGTACATGTGAGTTCACTTTGGAAAATAAGATTTTGTCTCTTACATAGTGCAATTTTTGAACAGCTGACTGTCAAAGCTAAGCTTTTGCTCAGTGTGAACAGTTGTTCACTATTTTATCTAAATACTTGTTCACTATTATCTAGTACGTTCACTATTATCATCTGTATAATCGTTTGCTATTTTGTCAAAACTTTATCAGACTTACAGGACTACACCCCAAGTCACACGGAGGCACTTTTCAGGATCCAGGACTGAGTTACTGGGGAAAACTTAACTCTTGGGAAGCACACGCTGCTTTCAGCTGAGGGATGGCCAGGGACAGTGCCACCTTTTATGGCATTTAATGACACCAAAAAAATGTCATTGAAAATGTTCCTTCCTTTTTTTAAGAGAAAAAATATGATCCTGGCTCCAGTGTGAGATAAGCCCTGTGTCTGTCTGCAGCTTGGCTGACAGAGGGGGAGAAGGAAGTATGATTGTTCTGAGTTTGCTGGTCCCAGCCCTCCTCCACATCACGTACCAGAGTGGGGTTTGGATGTGAGAGTGTTTGTTTAGTCCCTCTCACCTCTGATGAATCTATTTGCTGTCTTATTTCCTAGAAAAATCACATTAAGAGTTATAAAACCACCAATTGTTTGCTTCTTCTCTTTTTTGGTGGTGTAAACGCCCTCATGCAGTGGAGAAAAGTCATCCAAAATTGGTTATTACCCATGCGTGGAAGGACTCTGAGGGATGCATTCCCCAAATAAATTAAGGGTCAGTTCTTGTTCACCAGAGGGTTATATGTAAACTGAGTGTCAGAGTAGTTGATTGGAGCTCTCAGAAACAAAGTCTGCCCCAAAGCACTCATTGTTTGGAGTGTAACTAGAAGCTGGAAGAAGGGTGATTTCTCAGTTTGCCAAGGGAAGCAACCTCTCCCGATGCTGTACAGGGGCCAGGATGGGATGTTATTACTTGGCTTCATTCTCAAAAGCAGGATTTTTATCTGTTCCTTTTCCTGAGCTCAGTTTTCTCTTTCCATGTTATGTTCCCTATTATTTTACGAAGCAGTATACTTGGCATTTGTTGTTAGATGGTAGATATTTGAAATAAGTGTCAGGGCTGTTCACTGCATTGTTGTATTTCATTTGAATGCTTTGTGGTTGTGGATCACATTGTAGATATGTCACATGAACTGACTGCTCAAATTTCCAGAAAAAAAAAATAAATTGCTATGGCTTTCCAGATAAGAGAGAAGCAAACTTCGTATTTTTTTCTTTCAGTTTCTTCTACACTGTGACTTTGTTTGACAGTGTGGATGCAGAACCTTGGCTTTTGGCAACAATCATAGAAGAAGTTTGCTTCTCTTAGTGTTGTGTTTGCAGGATTTAGTCCATAACTGCTATTTCCAGGGCAAGTTCTTACCCAGTGCTGCAGGAGGTCCCATTACTGTTGCCAGCCTTTTGCATGGAATTCAGCATTAAGAAAACCTTCCCATGTTTTGCTGCAACAGAATTACTCCAAGAAATTTCCCTTTTGGGAAGAACATGTAGGCTTTATTTCCTACGTGTCTGAAAGAGTATTTAGTATTTGGTAAACCTCTGAAGCTATTTAAGCATTCCTGAAGCTTGGATTGGATGAATTAACGAGATAATGTTATCAAACAGGGAGGCTCTTGGGCTGCATATGTGAGAAATGTAAGAAGTAGAGACAGGGGGAGCAGGTGGGAGAGAAACACTGAAGGAAGCAGTGGATGTGTACGGGAACCTCTTACGAGAGCTTAATTTCACCCAGCTTCTGTGCAGGGTGTGGAATGCACAAGCAAAGCAGGAAAGGAAGGTGAAGCTGGAGCATGCAGTCATTCATATATGGAGCAGCTGAGAGGGAAGGACTCCAGCAGCTTGAGGTGAGTGGAGGCAGCACAAGCCTGGGCTGATGGGGACCACTGGGATGGTTCTAGAGACAAAGAGGTGCAGGTGCCTGTGTGGTGTGAGCTCTTCCCTGAGTTTTTTCTCTTCAGAGATTCTGGTTCTGTAAAAAAAAAAGATAAAGCAGATGGTTTCTTAAAGCTTGAAGGGTATCATATGTGTATGAAGTCCACAGAAAAGGTCAAAAACCAGCTCAGGACAGAGTGCTTTGACTTATTCATCCAAGAGACATCATGGTATGCATGCCCAGTTATGGTAAATATTAATGTTGCTGGGAATTTCATTTCTGATGCAGCAGGGTGAGGTGAGGCTGCAGCCTTCTCGTGTCACTGTGATTTGCTTCCTGCAGTGCTGCCCTGCTACAAGGTGCTAAGAGGATGCCAAAATTCAGGCTTTGCCTAAACAGAAGATGTTTATATACGAATAAAAAAATGTGAGGTTATACAAACAAAGCATAATTTCCAGTGAGAATCACTCAGAACTTCTGTTTCACCCATGTGGTCATGCTCAAACAAGGCTATTTTTAAAGGGGATTTTGCTCAGTTCCTCCTTCCAAAGGAGCCACCCAAAGCCCACTTGGTAGAAGGAACAGATGTGCTTTGCTGCAGGTAGGTCACACTCAGCTTGCAACCAGGTGACACGTGCAGTGTGACTTCCCTTATCCGTGTGAGCCAGGGAGGGACGCCTGACTTGGGGCGTGCGTGTGAAGGACGGGAAGTCCTGGAGGTGTCATGAAAACCAAAAGGTCTTCAGGTCAAATTTTCAAAGCTAACAAAGTTAGAATGATTCTTCATTGAAACTTTGGCCATTGACGCTTTGGGATGATGTTAACTTAACATGCATTTACTCAGTATCAGTTACCTCTGTGCACAGCAATGCTGTTATTTCCACAGTGCCAGGAAATGTGACTGTGATTTCAGTTACTCACCCACACAACCTGTATTTATTCACTTGTCATTTGTGTGGAAGAATATGTATCTGCCTGTGGTGTTTTTTTTTTTCCTTTCTAATGCCGTGAGTAATATTTATGAAGTTGTTTGTACTTCAAAACCACAAGCTGGTGAACTCAGAGAGATAAAAATGCAAAGAACTGTAATTTCTAAGGAATGAAAATATGAAATCAAGTGTTGAGCAAGATGCTTTGAAAGGAAACCATATATTTTCTGCGTTATATTGCAAGTTATTTTCTTGCTGTGCAGAATAATTTTTCATTCACATTTTGAAGGAAGGAAAGAAGAAAACTGTGTTTTACCGTCCCCTCTCCAGCCACTCACTTAAAACAAATGCTGAGGCAGAATGTCTGTTCCTCCTTTTATTTTTAACTCTTGGCTTCTGAATCTTTTTCCTCTCCTCTCCAGGTATCCAGACAGATGAACTGCTGGTTAGCAACTCTGCCAATTAGGTATGCTTTTTTTTTTTTTTTTTTTCTCCCCTAAATGTCCTACTTGCTTCTTGCAGTGTTTCTCATGGTAACTCTAATGGTAACCTGGGATCACAAGACAGAGCAAAGTTTCGTGCTCTTAGGGATAAAACTGGGTTTGCAGAGAGGACTCAGAACTATTGTAATGGTACTGACTTTGCATTTCTTGGTTTCATTTTGGAAAGGCCTCAATCCAGTGTGAATACTGAACACGTACTGTTGAATACAGGTATAGAATATTTCTTTTTTTAATAAACTACTGAGTGCAACTACCTCACTCTTGTCTTTGCTGGGCTCTGCGAACAGTCCATGCATACACACTGAATTTTGGGAACACTTGGAGTGGATAAAATATCAGATTATGCTATGCCACCTGCTAGGAGTGTTGTAGTTGGAATAAGAAGTTCTGGAAATACTGGAGCTCAGGAACAAAAGGGGAGTGACCACCAGTCAGGAAACTAAAAATTGATAGCAGGGTGTCTCCTGGAATAACAATTGCTGGATAGGAGTGTGTGTAAAGTGGGGCAGCACTTATCAGAGTGCTGTCAGGAAGGAGCCCTTTCTCTGCAGAGTGCTTTGCCTAGATGATGAGCAGATTCCAAGTCAGAGGCTGCACGGTGGAAGAGGAATTCCAAACAAGTCCCAGCATCAGACATCCAGCAAAGGAGTGAATCCCAGAGCTCAGGAAACAATGGTGCCATGGAGCAAACCTGTTTGCTTGTAAAGTTCTGCTCAGCTCTTACCTGCAGTCTAAAGAGATGAGGAAAAAACCCCAAACACCTTACTTTCATCTTGGAAACTCTCCAGAAAAGCTCAATTATATGAGGGCAGAGGAAGTGCCTGAAGAGGAACTGCTTGGTGTGCATAAAATACTCAGCCTTGGTGGGGGCAGGGAAAGGAGTTTGGAAGGAGCTCTGCATTTGGAATGTAAGGAAGGGAGAAAAGAAAACACCTCAGTGGTGTAACCGTGAGGACTGATGCTGCAGTTAGAAAGAAGATGCTAGATGCTCTTGCTGGTGTCTCTGTGTGTGTCACAGCCTGCTAGCCAAGCTGCTGGGTGGTGGCAATAACAGATATCCATTTCAGAATATCTGTGGGTGAACATTACACTTCTATAGGGCTATGAAGGGCAGGCTGCAGGGCCTGCAGTGGAGTCACCAGGAAGCAGTTGCTTTCTCCCATCCCTGTCTGTGTCCCTGAACACTTGCGTTTCCAAAGAGTGAATGGTTGGGCCTTGGTGACAGCCTTGGTGCACAATATTCTGCTGATCTGCAGACTCTGAGTTGTTGACCAGTCTCTAATACAACAGCTTTTTTATTTTGTTTTGTGTCTTGCCTTCTTCCCAGGTCGAAGTATCCGGACAGTAATGACTGAAAGTGCTGAAGGAAGCAGCACATCATGAATGACCGCTCTTACACTCTCGCTGCAGGCATTTCTCTTACGTATTACCTGAGTAGATTTTGCTGTTGGAGATAGGGCTTGATACCCACTTCCCTTAGGAGATATCTAGAGGCTTAAAATAATTTTGGGAAATATGAAGAGCAATCTTTCTTGACGATCTTACTCGGGAAGAAGAGCAGTAAAGGCGCAACATGCGGTTCTGCGGTCTGTTTCTGACTCAGCTGACAGGGAGGAGGTGTTTGCTTTGGCAGAGTTATTTTGTTGAACTTCAGGAGGTTTCTTAGGCCAAAATCCTTGCTCTCACACAGACTTGTGGTTCAGAAATGCTTCTTCAGCCTTTTTTCAGCTTTCTCTGATATAAAAGAGTTTACAGTAATTAGACGTGTCTTAAGGAGATCATATGTGAGGCCAGTAACTTTTGAGTGAGGCAGAAAGAGCACAGGACATGGGGAGCTTTATAATAACACATTCCTTAACACATGAAGTGATTTTAAAATGTTTGTATGCCTGTGTATGACAGATCTTTTGTAACAGGTTGCTAACACAAGTTGGAGGCAAAGCAGAAGAATTTTTTTAAGAGAAGGCCTGATAGTCTAATGATGGTGCAGTAAATTTAATCATGTTAAGTACAGTTCCCTCTTTGTAATTTGGTCAGATTTTGAAGCATTTTCACTGAAGACAGTAGCAGGTTAGAAGAACCAAACTCTGAAAGCTAATAGTTGGTTCACGTGGGTATTTACTATCCAGAGTGTTCAGAGAACTTGATTGATCTGAGCAATGCAAAGAGGTGAGGCCACAAGTACAAGAATTTTATAGCACCTATAAAGTACTATATACAGTTTTTGCTCAACTTTATGCTGTTAAACTAAACATTTGTTATCATATGGCACTTTAAGTACTTTGATTTATGTTAAGACAGAAATTGCATCTGTAATAAACATTCTAAAGTATGAGTTTAAGAGTAATCTACTGTATTTATTTGTGGCATAAACTCTCACCAGCAATGCATTTAGGAATCATCTTAGACTTAACTCACACTGTGCATTGCAGCCATACTGTGCTTCAACCACAGCAAGGTCACATCCAAGGTGAAGTCTGAAGTGAATGGGAAGAAAGGGGTGGGTGGTATGGCAAATATTATGTAACAGCAAATGGAAAAATACTCGTTTTCTCCTGTTAACTATTCCAGATACCGTAATTTCTTACTCTGATATAAAGAATCCTATGTTTTATCAAACAAGATAAAGTACAAATGCAGTCTTGTTTAATATGAAAATAGTGAAGCACGCAGGAATGAAAATAGCATGAAAAACTCTCTGACATATTTGAAAGTAAATACCATAAAATTTCATCTGTTTCAGCTTTGTACAATTTCCCTCAAGGATGAATGAAAGCACAGAAATCCATTGTTGTATTGGAAACTGCCACGGCTGTGCTCCGCAGGAGGAACTCTCCTACCATTACACTTACTATTTTGATATCGAATCAATTATACTTGGTACAGCCTGCTTAAGACTGACTTAAGTAAGTAATCACTTTTAAATGATTTGGGTAGCTTTTAAATCATTGCATATTTTCTATGATGGTGATAGAACATGAAAGGGGCAATATTGGTATCATAAAGGACAGATGGCAAAGGCTTCATTGGCAGAGTGGGACTTAAACACTTCTGAAATCGTAGAATAATTGGATTCAGATAGAGCCCTTGTGTCCAAAAGCAGGTGAAGCAGAGCACAGGAAAAACCAAGACACAGTAAGAAATCATGAACTTCCAAGTTTTCAGAACACAGCTAATTTGGTTAATTAATTAAACTTGGTGAAAGACGGAAAGAGAGAGGGAAGGAGAGAAAGGAAGAAAGAAAAAAAGGGAGAAAGAAAGAAAGAGAGAGAGAGAAAAAGAATGAATATATCCAGGATGCCTTTGTATAAATAACAGAGAAATTACTGAAAAAAAAATTTCAGTCTTTGAGGTGTGACGTGTACTGAAGTAACCTTCTGTCTCACTGTTCTAACAGGAAAAGGAAGGATACTCCAACTCGTGTTGTTTGTTACATATTGATTTAGCAGTGGCGTATCACATCTCTTATTGTAAGGAAAACTTGGACTGCGATGCTATAAAGATTTGCATAAACCTAAATGGGTCAGGAACACGGGAAAGCAGTGCCTTGTATTCAAGCCCCACTGCTCTGTTAGCAGAGTCAGGACAGTGTTCTTCCTTGAGTACTCACTTTTCCAGGAATACTTTGTCATAGTACTTGGCAGAAACAATCTGCCACGGTTGTCAGAAGCTCCTGAAAATACTCTTGTACAGTGTATTTTTTGTTCTTTAGCAAGCAAAACACTGCAACAGCATTCTGAGGAAGAAATCCTGGCCCTCAGTCACATCTACAGATTGCAGGAATTTTGTATGCTTAACGTTTGATTCATTGAGGTCAGACAAACAAAGGCTGTGTTCAGGATAACCTCAGAGCCTCTGAGAGCTCTTCACTTCCACTCTCGACATTGTTGTTCATAGCTCGATCCTAAATCACCAATTGCAGTTTAGTATGTTTACTTGGTACAAGTTTTTGCCTATTGCTTTGGTTATGGGCTAGAGATACTTTTTGAAACTTAAAAGATAATATGTTTTTCTAGATCTTCTTCTGGATATCCCTGGTGATAAAATTGAACAGTGATTACAGGAGGCAGCTTCTGATGAATCCTGCAGTCAGAGTGCTGGTACCATGTCACAGCCCTTGAGACACACACTGGGTTGATGTTGGTGTAACAGTGTGACAGTTTAAACATGAGATCAAAATATTCCTACTCAGGACAACGACAAAAGCATTACGGTGGCAGCTTTGTATGTGTGTTGGTTGCCTCTCTTCAGCTTTAATTAATACTTCCCTCTACTAATTTGTGCCTTCTGAAGCAACATTTAAAAATAGTAACAGGGAAAATCAGCAGTATCTTTTTGGTGATAACATTCTGTCACTCTACTGATTCTCTACATTTGATTTTGTGGGGTACATCAGCCTCGAATCGGTGTCCACCATTTTACAGAATAGACAGTACAGCTCATTTGTTACTTGTGAGAGTTTTCTTGGCCAACACTGCCATGTGTCAGACATTCCTGTGGCTCACATGATGCTCAGAATGGGGCAGGAGGTCTCGGGGAAGCAGCCATGACCCCGGGGAAGCTGGTTCTGTTGATTCTGGCTCTGTGCTTGCTGATCAGCGCAGCTGGAGCTCCAGTTGTTCCCTCTGGTGATGGGTCCCGTGGTCTCCCGAGGTTTTTCTCATTTTCTGTCTGAAAGTCGTGGTGAGGGAGCAATTTGAGAACTTCAGGCTTTCACAACAGCCACACTTGTGTCCTGGAGTGTGTACACAACCAAAGATCTTTTTCCATGGATCAGAGAGGACTGAAAAAGTGCTGACTGACGTGGTGTCGGCCTCCTGAAATAACTGAGCTTGTGAGCTGGGAACAAGAAGACATTCTCATCCTGTGCACGTTTTCACTAGATCCATTTTTGCTGTCCAAAGTTCTCTTTTCTCTCTGCGTTGACGAACTGTCCGCCGTCCCCTGAGCCCCTGCAGCCCACGCGCTGCCCTCCAACTCCCTCCAGCGGCCACGACATTGAGCTCGTGGGACGGCACACGTCACGAGGTGCACAGTGAGTGAGATGTGAGCGCTTCACAGCAGCAGTCCGCACGTGTGTCCTGAAGGTTTATTTTGATCGCCGGAGCACTGGAAAAGGGACCTCAGGGTTCGCAGTGGGGGAGGTCACGCGTGACAGCTGAGCGTGGTGCCCGTGTGCCGCGCTTGGGCCTGCCATTAAAACACCTGTGCGTGGAGAAGCGGGCTGCCCGTGTGTCAGGAACGGGAACGATGCCCTTCCAAGAGTGCGCTCATCTCGTCGTTGCTGGGATGGACACGACGATCTAGCGCGTCCTTCCCAACCTTGTGATTCTTCGCTGCTAGGGACGTTTTACTTCTTCCCCTGTCCCCCAGGAGAGGCAGGAGCTTCACAAGCTAAACTGTCGAGCGCTCGGCAGTTGAAAGTTCCCGTCTCAGGGCCACGTTTTAGGCCGAATTTCGCCTAAAAACCCGCTTTCCCCTCGCGCCGGTCCCACCCGTTGCCATGGCAGCCGCGGCGCGCTGCGGGCCGCGCCGCTCACGTGACGGTGGGGCATGGGGCGTCGCCCTGGTGACGGCGGAGCCATGGCGGAGGAGGAGCGGGCTCTGCTGGGCCCCAACGGCGGCGATGGCGGCTCCGCGGGTCCCCCCCGCGCCCTGCCCGCCGCCTGCGACCCGCGGCGCCTCCCGCATCGCCTGCTCGTCCTCGCGCTCATGTGCTTCCTCGGCTTCGGTGCGTGGAGGTGGTGGTGGAGGTCCCGGGGCCTCCGTGAGGAGAGGCCGCGGGGTGCGCGGTGCCCTGAGTTCCCCTTCCCCTTCTCCTTGCAGGCAGCTGCTTCTGCTACGACAACCCGGCGGCGCTCCAGACGCAGGTTCAGGGGGTGAGTCGCTGCCCGGGGGTCCGTGCGTGGGCTGGGTCGGGTGTGGGGAGAGGGTTCTTGCGCTCGGGAGAGCGGCCCTGCCCGGAGCGGGGCTGCCTTGTTTGTTTAGGGCCGGGCTTCTGCCGCGATTCTGTTGGTGCGGTGGTTCTGGAATGTGGGTGTGAAGGGTTAAAAGAACGGAGCCGAACCTCGCGGGGGGGGTGGGGCATGGCAGTGCCTGCACTAAGGACGGTGGTGCGATTTGTGCCCCCGAGAGAACCCCGCCTGTTGTGTTAGAGTGGTATGGATTGATTGGCCCTAAAACGTCAGCTTCCTGTGGGTGCAGTCGTAGAATTGCACCCTGAGATTTCTGATTGGAAAGCGTGCTTATTTCTAAGCACTTCTGCTTGGGTGCTCATTCTGCATCCTCAAAATTAACTGAAGAGTTCTTTTTGTTTCCTTCAAATTTCCTTTCTGTAGGATATGAAGGTGAACACAGCACAGTTCATGGCGCTCTATGCCTGGTATTCCTGGCCCAATGTGGTTCTTTGCTTCTTTGGAGGCTTCCTAATAGACAGAGTGTTTGGAATACGGTGAGTGTGATCTTACTGTTTTCCACATTCAGTGATTGGTAGAATTAATTGCATGTGGAATTGTACACTCGGTACCATAGTTTTTTCTACACTTTCCATTGGCACAATCACATTTTTTCAGTAAAGTAGCTTCAAAAATACTCATCTGTGCCATCTTTTTAATGTAGTTGTCAAGTTGTGGCTTTTCTTACTGAGGACTTCCATTGGATATCAGCTTCCCCTTTTTGTTTGCTGTAGGTTCAATATTGTACAGGGAAAAGCAGTCTCTCATGAAGCTGTTTTCTTACAGGTTGGGCACTGTAATATTCAGCATCTTTGTTTGTGTTGGGCAGGTAAGTGCAAATGAGAGGCTGACAATGCTATCTGTAGCAGCTCTGGTGGGAGTGAGATGGGGTAGAAAGCTCAAAAGGCTTTTATGATTGTGGTGTATGTTTTGGGTAGGAGTATGCAGGTGAAGGGAATTGAAATAGGAGTCTGAACAGTATGGGGGTACCTGGGGACAGAGGGCTATGAATGATGAGTGAAATGAGAACAGAAAGGAAAGAAGCATTTTATCTGTTTAGTGTGAAACTACTCTGTGTATATTCAGGTAGAGTACCAGTGGAAAGGAAAGCTTCTGGAGGTGCTTGCTGAGTGCAGTTTGGGATGAATCGGGCTGGATCCTGTGTAGATAGCAGGGTAATATATAAGGGAGGAGCAAACTAAAAAGTTAAGAGTGGGAAGAGAATATAAAGGTTTTTTTTCAGGTCTGTGAGGGGAAAATAATTTTTGCTTCTGCTTTGAGATGGTTCTAGTTTGTTTCCTACTCCAACTAAGAAATGATAGTTTTTCTTAAATGCTTTTGACAGGTGGTTTTTGCCTTGGGAGCTCTGCTTAATGCTTTTTGGCTGATGGAAGTGGGCAGATTTATATTTGGGTAAGTCTAGAAGAGTGTGTGATGTACCTTCTAAGGTCACGAGCAGCTTTCTGTGCTACTGTTCTTGCACTCTCACACAAGTTTGAATGTTGGAGCACCTCTGAAGTTGAGATGTGCAAAAATCTTTATTCAGGTTCCCTTTTTCATGTAAAATTAGAAAATAGAGTTCCTTAGCTGTTATTTTTAATTGGGAAAAGCTGTCTGTTGAATTCAGAAATTGTAAGACTGCTCAGCAGCTATACTGCTTGGTTCTTCAATGTTTTTACCTGTGCAAAAGATAAATGAGAAGCTGCTGCCCACCTGCTTCGCTTATGTTAAGACAGTTATAACAGTTCCTGAGTACTTAAGATACCTTGTACTCTTAATGCCTAAGACACTGCAGTTCTTACCTGAATCATGTCTATAGGACTTCATTTTCTTTGTATCTTTGCATTAGATTTACCTGTTCCTAGAGGAATTAATCTGAAATACCCTCAACTTGGTACTACCATCAAGTAGTGGGATGCTTTCTTATTACTTTCTTGTTGCAGTTAACGTATTGTTTGGTACCTTCTTTCTTTTTTTTAGGATAGGTGGAGAATCCTTAGCAGTGGCACAAAACACATATGCAGTCAGCTGGTTTAAAGGCAAGGAGTTAAATCTCGTGTTTGGATTACAACTGAGCATGGCCAGAATTGTAAGTTTAAAACTGTATAGCTTTAATTCATAGGCTTTAAGGTGTGTAGGTTGTTTTGGCAGTAAGACCTGCAAAAAAACCCAGCATTTCTAACACTTCCTCAGAAATCTTAGGTAAAAATGGATGTGGGAGGTGAATTTAAAATGTGGTTGGTAGATCAAGGGTGAATACAAAGGGAAATGAGTTAGTAAGGAAACTCATAACCTGCTAGATGTCTTCAGAGGGCCTTTGTGGTTGCTGGCATCAGTTACTGAGTGGGACAGTGACAGAGCTGCCTGGCTGCATCTTGGCTGTGCTGTTCGGTTTGTAGTGTCATTGTGAGTGCAGTGAGTGGAGATGTACCTTTCCTGTTAGGGCTCTCCTAACAACCTCGGTGCTGTGGATTCAGGTAACTGTGAAAAACATTTTTCTTCACGTAATTTTCTTCTGCCTAGGGGAGCACAGTGAACATGAACATCATGGGATGGGTGTACTCGCGAGTTCGAGATCTTCTGGGGCATTCTGGTCACACTACTCTTGGATTAACTCTCCTGATAGGTTTGTAATCTTTGTCACTGGTATTTTAGGTTTCTGAATTCAAGCACTGTTTATGTGTTAATGAGTTCTTGCTATCTGAGAGGTGGGAAAGATGGCGTTGGGACTGGGAGGAGCAGTTTGACTGCTTTTTGTATCAGTAGCTAATAGTGTACTTATGCAGAGTGTATGCCTACTATGAAATGCTGTGTGATCTCTTGGTTGCCAAATTCAAGTATGTGTCTTATACCTATGAAATACTTAATGTACTTTGAGAAAAGGACAGACTTGAGAAATGTTTCAGAAGGACACGTGTCAGAGCTCATGTGTAGCTGCTCCCTGTCGTGCAGCAGTGAAATTGCAGCTGCAGGAGCAGTGTTCCTTTCCTTCAGAGCATGGAGGTTAGCACCTTGGTGTTGGTAGCAGGGCCTTGGCTTTGTTTCTCTTATTGCAAGGTACAGAGAGCAGCGGAGCTGTGTTGAGTGGGAGTGGTGGTAATATTTGCAGACTAAATAGAATTGTGTCAGTAGTGCAGTTGAAGGCAGGTGTCTCATCTGGTAGGCCTCAGTGCTCACACTTTCTCCCTGTTGTACAGTTTGAGTCTTGTACTTGAAGTAGAGTTAAAGTGACTGAATTTGCATTGGATGTGTAAAAGTACACTACAGTAGAAGTGCATCTAAAAGCCAGATTACTGCTTGGTCTACATCTAAATGAGTCATGTTACGTTCTCGCAGGAGGAATAACGTGTCTCTTCTCTCTGGCCTCTGCACTAATCCTTGCTTATCTGGATAGGAGAGCAGAGAAGCTCCTTTGTAAAGAGCAGGGAAAAACAGGTGAGTGGTGTGTGTAAGTGTGCCTTGTAGAGCAGATCATTCCAGTTCCTCAGTGCCTTATTTACTGAGCTTGTGGAGGAGGCTCATGAGCCTTTCAATTCACATCACTTTGGTCTGTGCTTAGCCACTAGAACTCTGTTTTGTTGGAATTGGTTTTATTTCCTTTAATAGGTGTGCAAAAACATGCAGCTGTTCTCCTTGTGGTGTTACGAATTTTTTGTGTGGGAGAACTTAGACCAATTTAAAAAAAAAAAAAAGAACCACATTAAAACATATAACATGAAGTTTCAGGCACTATTTCACGAGCAGGTCAAACATTTACTTGAAAGAAAATGGTTTGTATTTAATTTAGTTCTGTACAAGACTTTCAGAAGCTTTAGAGATCTTAATGTGTAAGTTCTTAACGTGGGAGATGATGAGTTTGTTCTTGACTTTGGCACTGTTGATCTAGGACTTGTATATTCTGGGCTGATGCTCACTGTGTGAACTTCATGTAAGAGTGTAGATAGTGGCTCAGCAGTGACCCTTGTTCTCCCTGACATTTATTCAGTGTGGATGAATTTCAGGTATATTTGTGATGGCTGAACCAATGTTCTCTTGCTGCCACTCCAGGTGAAGTGATCAAACTGACCGATGTGAAGAACTTCTCTTTGTCACTGTGGCTTATATTTGTAATCTGTGTCTGCTATTATGCAGCAGTTTTTCCTTTCATTGGACTTGGAAAGTAAGTGTCTCATCTAACAAAGCTTTTTCTCTTTGCATTCGGACAAGGATGAACTAGCTGTGATGTGATTTACTGTGATGTGATTTTTTTCTTTTCTGCTGAGATTTGTGTTAAATCCTGTTCGTTAACATATTCGTTGTGAGATGAGAGTTTGAAACTGTTGAAACCTCTCTAAATAATGCAGATAACATTTTTTTTCCACTTTCTGCATGTAATCCGAACCTCGTTAATAATATCTCATGACTACTGTAGATGTTAGTTATATATTTTGTATTGTTTTGTTCAAAATGTGATTTGAATGCTCCTTTGGCAAAAATCTGTGAACCCTTAAAGCAGATCCTCCTCTAGGAAGCAGTTGGGATGTTTGCTGGTTGATGTATTTACAAGTTAGATGTAAACTAGTTTCTGTATTTGTGTGGTCTAGCTTAGTTTTTCCTTTTGTTTTATTCACGTGTGCCCAGTTCTGAACTTGTGCTTTTTTTTTTTTTTATCTGTAGGGTTTTCTTTATTGAAAAATTCCGATTCTCATCTCAAGAAGCAAGTGCAATTAACAGGTATATTTCAGTTGGTTTAATGAGTAAATGCCCCCCTGCTGTGATTTAAGGGTTAAATTAGTATCTGTGGACTCTGACTGTTAGAGATCCACTGATGTAAGCAGTTTGCACTTCAGTGGATAGAGTTCATATAGCATGAGGGTCTAAGTGGAAGGTTATACTTTCTTAGATGCTCCAATGGAGGGAAAGATGTTAATCTGAAAGAAAAAGTTCTGTCTGAAGGGTTTTATTGTGATATCTGGCAATTCCGTTTTGAGTTGGTGACAACACTAAAAACTACATTTTCCTTGTTTGACTATGAATTGGTAATGAGGCAAAACAGAAAACACACTGAAAAACACAGAAAAACATTGGCCAGTGATTCCAGGAGCCCTAAGCATGTTGCTTATCGTCTCGGATGATAAATACTTCCATGTCTTCAGACACTTCGGTAATTTTGAGTTCAGGAATCTTTTATTAAATGTAATTTTTTGTGGTTTCACAAATTGCAAAAGAAATCCTTGTGTTTTACTCTTCTGCAGTGTTGTGTACATTATATCAGCACCTATGTCCCCTGTCTTTGGAATCCTGGTGGATAAAATTGGAAAGAATATCATCTGGGTTTTATGTGCTGTAATAACGACGCTTGCTTCTCATATTATGTTGGCTTTCACTTTCTGGAACCCTTGGATTGCAATGGTAACCTTGATAGCTAAATATGACAAGAAAGAGTTTGAGCTGCTGATGAATTATTCTGCATAAGTTTACTCTTGTCTTCTGATTGCTTAGGTAGTCTTAAAACTTATTATAATGTTCCTGATTTCATAAGGATATCCAGTGTGCAAATGAATTTAAATCTGAAGTACAGCTAAACTGATGTGAGCTGTCTGTGGCCTAAAAGTTCACAGATTAGGACTTTATAGCAAAAACACATCCAACAACTTTCTACTCATTTATTTCTCAGTGCTTACTAGGAGTGGCTTACTCCTTGCTTGCCTGTGCCCTGTGGCCCATGGTGGCCTTTGTTGTTCCAGAACATCAGCTGGGAACAGCTTACGGCTTGTGAGTACTTCCATCTGTCTGTTTGTGCTGACCTACATCCTCCTGCTGTGGAACCACTTGATATTAAGCAGTTGTAATGAGTTAATGGTTACTGTTTCTAGGAAGAAGTCTCCTGTAGTTTCAGGATATGTGTGTGATGTTGCAGCAGATGCACACTGATGTCTGCAGAAGTGCAGATTAATGACTGCCATTTAGAATATGGAGAGAAATTAATCTTAGTGTGCAATAAAATATTGTTTGTTCTTTAAAAAGTTTCTGCACGTTGGTAGTAATCCTTTGTTTGTGTTAGCATGCAGTCTATCCAGAATCTCGGCCTGGCAGTTATTGCTATAGCAGCTGGGATGATTCTGGACACGAGAGGATACCTGTTTCTCGAAGTCTTCTTCAGTGCTTGTGTTTCCTGTAAGTAGCAAAAACACTGAAAATAATGCTCTGTATGTTGAGGAAGCTCTTCTTGACTCTCCCAGTGATTCCTGTAAAATGCCAGTAACTGCTTTCTTGCTGTGCAGTTGGATAGACATTTATGGATGCTTCCTCTGGGGCAGTGCTGGCAGTAACCAGTAACTAGTGATGTGTGTTCAGTTGCTCTTTTCCTGAAGCAGCTTAGTGTCAGTGGTTGGAATGTTTGGTAAAAATGGAGCACAAGTGGAAGCACTGGTGAATTAGATTCTTCAGGGCTGTTTCTGTGAGGGTCCTTATTTTATTTATATGAGTTTGAGTTACCATGCTACTTGTGAGCATAGTGGAGTTCTTGAAACTGATAGAGATGCTGCTGATAACAATTACAGCTGTCACAAGAACTCTTAGTTGTTGCTGGTTGCATGTTAAGCTGGTTTTGTGTCAGTGTGGTAAATGTACTGACAGCTCAATCTCTTATTTTTTTGTTAGTGTCTCTGGTAGCTGTAGTCATGCTGTATTTTGTGAATCACCTAACAGGTAAGTCAGGTGGTTTTTAGCTTTTCCTGATTGTTGCAATTTCACTGTGATTCTTGCAGTTGCTGTGCTGAGCTGCTTACAGGTAGTGGAGTAGAGGTGGGTGTCCATGGTGCAGTACATGGATTCGGTGGTACCTTTTAGGGCTTGTCCTCATATGTTTTTCCTTGATGCTGTAATGTGTAATTCACTGGGCCTTGCTATGATGTTAAATCCAATCAACAGGACAGAGTGCCTTCCTTTTCAACTAAGCTGAACAAATGTGTAGGATATTCTCTGGTTAAAATAGCTGTTTCTAAACTGCTTATGCATAACACACTTGATTGTATGTACCTGCATTATGCTTGCCATCAAATAGCAGTGTAAACTTCCTCAACTTCTTCCTGAAAGATCTAGAGGAGAACATTTGTTTCTTTCCAAGTTGCTTTTACTTCCTCTAATCTTACAGGGTATTGTGATGAGTTGTGGGGAAATTTCTTTGTTGCTCAGCAAAAACAGGGGTCACATTTGAGATCTTAGTGTGGTTCCTGATTTTGCTTGCTCGTGTGATTGTGAGGAAGTTGCTTTTTTTCTAGATATCAATTTTTGTGAACCACTGTTCTCTTTCCTCAAGTAATGAGATACGATGTCAGTTTTGGAAGTTTCATAGTAGATGTTCTTTCTGTTGCAGGTGGTGATCTTAACTGGTCAGCAAGGAAAAGGGAAAAGCTGCAAAAAGTAGCTGCAAATGAGTAAGTATAAAAAATAGTGTCCTTTAGAAAATGCTTAACCTTAAGCAGTTAATTAGATTGCTGTCTGAACACAGCAGACCTACAACAGAAACTACAAACAGAAAAGCTTTGTGTTTTGAAAGTTAGTTTCTTTCATTCAGGATAGCAGTAGGATTTCTTATTCCTGCCTCCTGTGAGTAGAGAAAGTCACAGTTAAGCGTGTCTTCTGTCCTGGCACTCCTCCTCATGATTTCTCTTTACGAATTTCGGTCACCTTCCAACTGAGCTGAATTGGAGTGTAGTTTTAAGAAGTTTGCATCGCTTACTATAGAAAGTGCACTCTCAGTGTGGTGTACGAGGGTTAAAAATGGGATCCCTTCAGGTTTCTGGAGTCTGCTTGTGTGTAATGTTGAAATGCTTTACCTGCTCATAAGTAAAAACGTTTCACTTGCAGGTACTGTGCAAATTGCAGCATGTGTATAAGATCTTTGCAGATAAATACCCTGATAATGAGACACATTTTATGTGTGACTTCATAGATTTCTCTAAAATAACCATATAATTAAGTAGTCTACACTTAATTTAAAAGTAAATTAATGAAACCCCAACCTATCAACAAAATCTTGCTAAATGACTTGTGATGGAACGTAATGTTGTCTTGATTCCCCTCCTGTTTCGTGGGGTACATCAGTCATGAGGAAAACAAGGAAATCAAAACCTCAGCAGACCTGGTGAGCAGGCAAGTTTAGTTGGGATGAGTGTCACTTTGAGCCAAAACAACCAGTTATAAAACAAATAGAACAGTGATGAAAAACTACCTCGTACCTGGAGCAGAGGAAATCCATGTCCAAATGGAGCTGCTTTTCAGCCTGCCTGGACCATGTGTGTAACCTGTCAGCATTCACTGTGAGAAGTGGCTTTGTCTTGGAGTATGGTGTGGGTTATACAGTGCCTTAGAACAACGTCTTCAGTAATTGTTATTGAAATGTTTTTTGCAGAAAAGAAATTTGAATAGCAAATATCATCCAGAAGTGGGGAGCATTTGCTGGGGAGCATCATGTCAACTTGAAGAATTATAGTGTTACTTAGTTTGATCAACACTGGACAATAGTTCTTTTTTGGGGGGGGATAAAAAAGCATGATTGTTTTGGTGCTGGTGATTTTTCAGTAAATGGTTTAATTTTATGCTTTGTAACCACTTTTAACTAATGCCACATCATCTCTTAACACTCAAACAAACTGGTTTACAGCCTTTTATACTGTTGAAGCTGCCTTATGGGAGAGGGCACTCTGCAGCCCAGGACAAATATGCTCATCTCAAAATGAAGCCTAGTATAAAGTGTCTTCTGTATACAGTACTGTACCACTGTGGTGTGGGTGGAGATTTCTTAACAGCATTTTGTGTAATGGAATAAGGTTCACTGCCTTCCAGAGTTTAGAAATGAGCTGCTGTTACTGCCTTTGTCACTATCTTAATGCAAACCACTGTTTAAAGTTAAACATGTTCAGAGCTTTGTTCAGTCCTGTTTCCCTCCAATAATTGTGTGGAGAATGACTGACCATGGTCTGGTCAAACATTGACTCTTGTAGGAAGTTGCTATTAATTCCAAAGACTGCTGAGCAGTCTTTTATTTGCATTTTTGACTATTGATGCTTTTGTATTGTCATCTTATATTTTAAGGAGTAAGTTTGTTTAATAAAGGGATATTAAGTTGTGTTACAGATGCTCATTGAGCACGTTGTAATCTGTGAAAATGAAAAGATTTCTCTTTCTGCTGAAGTCTTGCAAGGTAAATAAAAGGAAACTGCAGAAAATAGCCTCTCTCTTTCTTTACAGTGGATAAGTATAATCCATTCACAGCTTTATTTTAATCTAGTGCCCCAAATTCTTTTACAACCTTTGGAGGTACTTTTAGTTGTAAGAAATAAAACTGCTGTATGTAAAAGAGTTGCTGGGTTTGCACTCCTCAGTGCAAGTCTCTTAAATGAGTTTTCTTTTCCAGAGCAGAAGAACAGGAGAGACTCAGACGTCAAAATGAAGATGACTTGGCTAAATTACGGCCAAAAGATGATGACTTTAGTTTAAGAAATAAATACCTCTCCAGACTAGGCGCTCAGGTATTAGTAACGAAGTAGGGCTCTCAACAGTAATGACTAGAGACTAAAATGTCTGTTTTAAGAACTTGGCTTATTGTCCCAAACAGCCAGTGACTTCACCTCTGAGTAAAGTGTTGAATGCGTGTTTGTTTTCAGAGGTTTCTGTTGTGGTAGTTAAAAATGGAAGGAGGGAAATGGAAATGAGTCGGACCAGATAAACTGAGGAGCACGCTTATTATGATGCATGTTTCTTAAATTTTATTTTTTTGCAGCTACCAGATAATTACTCCTCCTATTTATCGACAATGGCACACAGAAGCGTGTTGAAATAGCATCTTGCCCCACTTGCAAGAGCAGAAATACGCTGATGTTCCTGTACACAAAACTTTATTTCCAGTACTGAGAACTATGGCAGCGAAGGCAGAATGACATGCCACAGTTTTTCTGCAAGCATTGATCTGATTTTAAAAGTGTGTGTTGTAAGTTCCTTTCTGCACCTTGAAGTAAGTAATGCACAGATACTGAGGAAGAATCGTCTGGCTGTTTGCTTGAACATATGAACTACGTGCTAAACCATCCTTAAGTACTCAGTGAGCAGCTCAAGCCAATAGCAAACACCTGAAATGTAGAAGCTTTCCTACAGTAGTCGAGTTGCTGTGAAATGAGTTGTGGTGAGAGTGTGGAATATTATCTTCTCGAGTTGGACAACTTTATTACCATGTTGCAAACAGTCTGTTTCATTTTTCTTATAGAAAATGTGAGGAAAGACTGTCTCTTATTTTGGCTCAAGCAAGCATTTCTGGGCAAGTTAAACTACACAGTAATGCTGCTGTTCAAAATGTACAACCCCTGGATCTTAATGCTAGATCCACAGGCTTAGCACTAACCTTGTGTAAATCAGGGTTAATGTGAAACTGATCTATTTACGAGGTTGCAACTTAAAAACGTGGGAAGAGTTAAGAACTGAGTTTTGGCACTCTGGAAGAAGTTGTTGCATTTCACTGTGAAGGTTACACTGTTCCTGTAGTTCCTGTGGAAAGCATGTTCCTTGTTCCTGAGCAGAGCTAACTCCTGCACGGTGTGTTTCCAGTATTTTTTTTTTTTCCTCTTGTTTTTGTTAACCATAAAGCCTCATGGATTTGGACTGAAGTTCTTACACTCTGATGTTACATTAAAGGCAAGAGCATCTGGCTTTCTTGAGCACTGAGCAAAGAGCTGCTATAGAGTAGAGCACCAGGTGCACGGGGTGAGTGAGCTCTTCTTGGCTGACTTCAGGGAGCTTTGTGTGCCACGGTGCTCAGTAGAGTCCTGCACCTGGGTTGACTGCAGAGGAAGTATTTTACTGTAATAAAAGTGTTACATCATATCCATATAGTGTTTTTTATTTGTTTTGCCTGAGGCAATTTGAACAGATCTGGAAGTCATTGTTTTAAGGTTCTATTTTGTTAGTGTCTTCCTGGAAGACAAAGGTAATCTTATTCAAACACTACGATTCCAGCATACAGTCTCAGAAGACAAAGTAACAGACTGAGCTGTGCTGAGGATACTGCAGCAGGGAAGCAGTACACTGGGCTGTGATAACTTCTGTTGGTGCTTTTTGTGCTCCTTAGAGTGCCAAACGCTGTCAGCTGTGAGAACAGATGATGCAAGTTTGGTTGATTTTTGCTTGTAAACTTGTGAAATCTGGGTCTTTTTTAATAAAAGCTTTGAATGGATGCTGCACCTGTATTATTCTTACCTGGTTTGTGATGTGTTCTTGCCCTTGGTGGTAGTTAAGATGCATTTTTAAACACGTGTGATTTCTGTTTTCCTCTGAGAAATATTTAAGGAAGCTCCTGGGGAAGCATCTCTTTGGGGATCCAGAGGCAAAGTTTCCCTGTTCCTGTGCTGTTGAGTTGATGCATCTCTCTTTCCTGGAGAGGAGGGAGGGAGTGAGATACTGTTCTGTTGCTTTTCCTCACCTTCAGTTTGGCTGATTTACAAGTCACAGATCTCTACTTCTGGATGATGTGTTTTGATCATAGATAACTATTGTGTTGTTAAACATCTTTCATGTGAGATGATAATGAGAAATGTAACATCCTCTTGAAACTCTTCAGTTCCTGAATTCTCTTACTCCTGAGCATCTTGCTAAAGTACCGCATGTGGTGTAAGCTCTAGCTGAAGTCCCAACTCCCAAGCCTTCCCTTTGTTGATGATTTTCAGCCTGAGGATTTTTTTACCTTGCTTTTTCATGCTTACTGCTGTGTTTGTGCTTCAGACTTCTGGTGAATAGTTTTAGGTTCAGGTTTGACCATCAAATGGAAAATGGGAAAAGGGATTTTTGAACTCTGAAATGAGGTTTCCTTCTGATAGTGAAAATGTGGTTGTGGTATTGTGGGAGGGATAAGGCCAGCAGTTAGCAGTCAGTGGGCTGCTGGCCTTGGTTGGGGCAGGGGCTGTTGGAGTATGTGCTGCTGGGCTGTAATTTGGCCATAACTGAGTCCTGTTTGCAATGGATTTGGAATGGCTTGAGCTGAAAGCTGCTTATCTTTCTAGACTGCCTTTTTCTTCTCTGTAAAGCTTCCCTTCATGGCTTTTACCCCCTGATGCTGTGAAGCTGTTGGTGTGTTATGGCTTTCTTGACTCCTAACAAATACTGTTACAGGTTGTGCTCTGCTGCTGGGCTGCAGCAGTCTGACTGAGCTCTGCCAGCGGATGTGCACCCTTGTCTGGAGATGTTTATAGAAGTTAGTGTAAAAGAAATATGACAACTTACACTCTTCTCCCAGGTGTAATAAATGTGGCAGTATTTTATTAAAATCATTTGAGTGAATTTCAGAGGAAGCTGTCCCTTGTTGAGAACCTAAATGGGGTTATCCATCCCTCCACAACTCCTACTCATGTGGAGTGCCCAGAGGTGTTGAGGGATGTTTTCTTTTTCTGACTTATCTTTTTCTTCAGGAGCTGTCACTGGAGGTTTCAACAGCTGCTCTGTCTCACTACTAAGACTGTGGAAGTTAAAGAAAGAAAGAGAGGAAGCCTTGGCTGACTGGATGCCTTAATCTGGATTCCCAAGTAGAATTTGTCCATGTTACTGTAGTCGTGCCAGCTGTGCACAGATGGAGAGCAGGCCAGTGAGACTGCCTGGAACTCTTACAGGTGTGATCTGAAGTAAAGAGATTGGATTTTATTTTATTCAAATAGGGAGAAAGTTCATAAAATAAGGCAGATTATTTCTGTATGCTTAGTCTGGGCTCCAGCTTGTGTCAGCACGTTAAAGTTGGGTTGCTGAAGTAGTCTCCATGTCCTGGCCATCTGGTCTGCCCTTTTGAGAGAAGCTGCCACTGCTGTTGCAAAGTTGATTTGGAAAAACAGATTTGCTTTGGCTGAGCTCCACAAAGTTGGGTGTTATGAAGAGGTTAAAAGCAAACAGGACCCAGTTTCTGAAGCTTGCTTTCTGTTCTGTGCCACTGCTGCTTCTCGGGCGTGTACCATTATTCCTTTTCCACTTTTTGTGTTTCTGATGCCCATATGGAGGTGTCAGTGTCCCAGTTAGATTGTTTATTGTCAGTCATTGCATCCCCACCGTGTCCTGCCATGAATCAGAGATACCACATTCATAGTATTAATTGGGAGTCCATGCCCGGTGCTGGTGCTCGCTGTGGATGGGGTTTGCTCACCCTCCAAAGGTGTGGAACAGGAGATGCAATGAGGAGGGAAAGTGTGAGCAGTGTGGTTTGTCCCAGCTCTGTTCCGGGATGCTTGTCACTAGAGGTCAGCACTGCAACATCAATATGCAAGAAACGTTTTCTGTATTTGGACAAAAAGTCTTGTTTCAAGGCTGCAGCTGCTGTGATTCATTTCTGTCTCTTATTTACACTGTTTTGGAGGTAGTTTTCCAAAGACAAATGCTAATACCAATAGCCTTCAGTAAGGAGAGGTAAATAGAGTAATATACAAGCAAGTTTGTTGTTTTATACCTGTACATGAATTTAAGCACATTCAGAGTAGTTGTGTTTGGAAAGCACCTCTGGAGATCATTGAGTCCAACCCCTACGTTCATAAATATGCATTTCAGGAAATTACATGTACACATTTGTGCTCCTGCCAGCTGCCTTGGTCTTCCTCCCCAAATCAGAGCTGTTGGCTGGCAGCGTTGGCATCTTCAGCAGAAATCCTTTTGACTCCAATCTGATGTGTTTTGTGAGGCCTGTGAAGTTGCATAAAATCACATGGATTTAAGTCTCTTGCCTCTGCCTTGTCATCTGCTGCATGTGTGAAACTAAGTTATTTTAAAGAATTCTATCCAAAAAGCCCTCTGATCAACTGATGGAAAAAGAAGAAATGGTCAAAAGAAGTCCCTGTATGTTACAGTCTAAGATCTAAATCATGTCCTTCGTAGAGATCTGCCACGTGCTCAGTGGTGCCTTACATGGGCATGTGTGTTTGGGCAGGGAGAGCACTGCTGACACCTTTCCCAGTCAGGATGTGGTGTGCTCATCACAGGAGACTCTCAGTTCCTCTAATTTCATGTTTATCAAGAGCTCATTTTGGTGGCACAGCCTTAATGGTTTAGGAAGGTTTCTGCTGCATGGAGTTTCAGCCTCCAAGACCACCTGAGTAGTTACTTTCCCCCAAACCCTTGGATTCTGCACGAGGTGGGTGTTGCCATCCTATATAGGAGTGTTCCCATGCACGTCCCCATGTGCAAATGAAGAGAACTGGCTGGAGCAGCTGTTGGATGTGCAGGAAAAGGGAGAAGCATCCTGCCCACTTCCCTAGCCCAGTGCCCAGTGTGAGCCTGCTGTGGGCTGGGAGCAGGACTTCCTGCAGTGTTCTCCTTCTGAAGGGATTGAAATCTTCCTGTTCTGCAGGCAGAAGGGGGAGCCTGTCAGCAAACAGAAGAAAATAGTTGCCTGCCTCCTCCAATCGAGCCAATTTTGCTCTTTCTGATATCTTTTAAAAAATATTTGTATATTCTTACACAGCATCTGCAGATCCATAAACATCAGGTTGGACCTCAAACTGTTAAAAACATTTTACTGTGGTATCTTAATTAATGGACTTGTTTACATGCTTACAAGCTCTGTCTGTAGATATGAAACAGCTGTTGATGTCAGTAACTCAGAGTGGAGTTGGCATGCTGCATTTCTCTTGTCAGCTGGAATGAGGATTGAACATAACTGGCCACTCAAATTAAGGTAAGTGAAGGATCCTGGGAGGAAAGGGTCACCTAGGGCTGCCACAGGCTGCTGGAAAATCCCAACTGTCACATATGGGACATTGGTTAACCTACCTAATACTGAAGACTGAAGGCTGCTTTTTAATTCAGCTTTATTCGTAGAGCCAGTCAATGTCTTACAGACTGCCTAGACAATTTCTCATATGATTTTGTATTTGTTTTTAGAGGTATTTTTTCTCTTTATAGTGGACCGTTGAAAACGTATCAGCTTAGAGATGCAGCTTCAAGATGAAGTCTGCCAGGGAGCTGTCTCTTAAAACAGTTCTGTGGTGCCTCTTCCAGGCTGGATTGTTGTGCATGGTTACCAGGCAGTCTCTTCTGACCTCTGCTCCTGCTAAGTTCAGCTGCTGCCAGGCCAAAACCAGCTGCATTGCCTTTGGGGTTGCTTCAGTGCAGGGCTCAGTGCCTCTCACTTAAAAGCATGCTGTCCTGCAATGCACGCTTCTTGAATGAGGTTGGGGATAAAACTTAAGCTATCAAAAACTACGTTGCTTATAAATAGAGCTTCTAAAAGCAGGTTTTCTAGCCCCTGCATATAAAATTCACTTAAAATAGTTTTTAGGGAGACTCTAGGTGATATCCCAGGGTATGGAATCTGTCAGAAATGATTGATAACACGTGTAAGAAGCGGAGTGAAAGTTGGAGGAAAGATGTGGTATTGCCAGACTTCATTTAAATACAAAAACTGTGCATTTAGATTGATTTATTTTTATGCCAAGAGGTTCTGACATAAATATAGTGATATATAATGTATTGACTATAATGCCAACATTATTTTAAAGCTGACTCAAGGGAAAAATATTGTTAATGCTGAAATATAAAGCTTTGTTCTGCTGAAGGGGAAAGCCTATAGATGTGTGAGTAAAACAACCTCTTTCTTTAAGACCCTTTGTGGTAGCTCTTAAAATGACCTCAGGTTTTTTGGTCCTTGCATCCACACTACGTGTGTGTTGGGTTGGCCATTGGTAAGTAATGCTGATCACAGTTCTGTAACAAACACTGCACATTGTTCTCCTTAAACTTCTGGGTTACAAAGCCATGGGCTGTGCTCTTGCCCCCTAAACCCATTGATGATTTTTTTCTTTAAACTTGTTTTGGAGCTGACCTAGGGGTGGAGGAGCTGCCAGTTGTGCTGGGGTGAAAGAACAGTCATTCACTGAGTGAACACTTGAATGCAAATGAGGTTCACCCTTTTTAGTGCCTTCATTTGCCCTCATTCCTTACCTCTGATTTTTGCAGGTCAGATCTCTGGATGTTCAGCATTGTGATCTTCAGGACCAGGGTCTGCAGCCATTGGAGGTCAGTGAGTGCCACAGGCTTGCAGCAGGTCTGCTGTTCCCCCTCTCTTGGCTATAGCATGAGCTTTCCAACTCAGTTCAGACTAAGATCCCCTTTTTTTGGACCCTTCTATATCCTCTTCAGTTTCTTTGCTTAAGGAAGAAAAACAAAACCAAACCTTTGCAGTAGAACCAGATTAGGTCAACTGAAGGGGTTTTTTTAGGTTGAATATCTTCTGTTTCTTAGCTCACATTAAGCTATGCCAAACTGTACCACTTCACCTTTAGTCTTGATTCTTTACAGTCTTTCACTCCTTCTTACCCTGAGCACCTGTCTGGTGACAACTTCTGTGTGTACTATGCATGAAGCAGTCGTGGCTCCTCTCTTGTGGTGACACTGCAGTGTGGTGCAGAGCCCTTCTGCTTGGTGACACTGAGGTGGCCTCCAGGTTTTTGTCACTTCCACAATGCTACAGCTCAACATTTTGGAATATCAGATCTGACAACGTTTTTATCAGAGGTTCAGGTTGGATATTAAGAAAAATTTCCTCTCCTAAAGAGCAGCTGGGCAATGGCACAGCTGCACAGGTTGTGATGGGGTCACCATCCCTGGAGATGCTCCAGAACTGTGGGGATGTGGTGCTGAGGAGCGTGTGGGTATGGTTGGGTTGGTGTTTGGCTTGGGGATCTTGGAGGTCTTTGCCAGCTTTCGTGTTTCTACGTTTCTATTGATATATGAAACGTTTCTCAAGTGTGAGATGTAGGGTGCTATACGTAGATTCAACTTTTTTCCCTTTGTTTGAAATTGCATTTTTCCTTTCTCATTTTCTCCTGCATTTTTCTACTTTTGCTCTGTACAGGCTGCTGATATAAAGGGTTTATTCATGAGGTTAACCTAATTACTGTCTTCAGAAACAAAGCCTGTTTCTACAGTGAATATCCTTTTGAAATCCATCATCTGAATATTGCCTAATAAAGTTAGCAAATGGCCTCCAAATGAACCAAAATGACTCTGTATCTTGTCTAGCAAAGAATGTATTATGGCCTTTCTGATACTGACAGAAATGTTTAAAATTCTCAGTACATTACTTTGCTGGTAGATTGATATGTATTTTTCTGTCTTGAGATGAAAAACACTGTCTAGATCTAATGCAACACTTAGAAAATTGCTGATGTGAGTCTCTATTAAAGCTCATTTATATACACACTGGAGAGCTTACTGGAGACAACTGGAAAGTTCACTCTGAGGAGCCCCAATGCCAGTAATCAGTAACTAAAATGCATTCATGGAGCCTGAAGACTAAGAGGCACGAATTTAAGTGCTTTCATGTATTTTCCATACTTGGCATATGAAGGTGCTGCATTTTTTGTGTAAGCAGAGCCACTTGGAGTAGAAGATGCCCCAGAGAGGTGGTTAAGGGGCATTGATGTGTGCAGATTGATTGAGTTTTGACCTGAGCACGTGTTCTCTGTCTGTGTATTGTGATGTCAAGCCATGGGTTGGATTGGCCAGGGCTTGAGGCATCTCACAGAGCCCTTGGGTTGGCTTCGGGAACAGTTTGCATGTGGTCATTTGTGTCTGGATTACATGGGAGTGTTGGTTTAAAGACCTGATGTAAAAGTTCATTTCAACATCTCCTGGGACACGTCTCAAGACGAATATTCCTTGCTCAGCTCCTTCATTTGTTTTTTTTTTCCTGTGGAAAAAGATTTTTTTTTTCTCAAAGGGTCATTATTTCTGCTAAGTGCACTCTGGGACAACAAAATTGAAACTGGATTTACCTTTTTTGAAGCAGAAACCCAGCTAATCCTACTAAAGGCAGTGTAAGTGACAAATCTGTGTTCTCATTGCTGACTACCTGCTTTGCTCTTTCAAGTATTCACGGGAAAGTTCTTCATGTGGTTCATAATTTTCCATCTTTACTTGAAGTGGAACTTTTATGAATAATTTACCTTAATTATGACATGTCTTCCTATTTTGGAAATTATTAGTTTACAGGAAAACATTTTGGAAACTGTCCTGAAAAGCTGCCTCGTCCTGCTGCCTGCAAGAATCACTGCACGAAGCAGTGATGACGTTTGGTGTGCCCATAGGAAAATCATTATTTCAGTTACTTCTTAAATAGCTCTCTGGTTGGGAAAGAGTATTTGAATTAATGGTAGCTTGGGCATCATTACGTATTAATGGGCTCCATCTGATTTGTTTTTTCTGGCAGTTATCCATCGTACGATGTATTACGCCTGGCTGATCCATTTCCCCTGAGTGGTAGGCTGAGGATTGGTACCCCGAGCCAACGCAGAGCCTGCATGGCAGCGAAATAGGATCTTGCATCATTTTTAATGGTGACTTATGGGCTGTCGTGCGGAATATCCAGACACACTTAATAACTTTCTGATGACAACTGCAACAGACATGAAGGTAAGCGTGTGCAGTCACTGAGCTGCTAGGTAGGCAGGCTCCAGCACACCAGATGCTGTTACGCTGCACTGAGTTGTGGTTGTAGGTACTTTTGTAGTTCCAAACTTTTCCTAGCTCCAGTAGCGCTTAAATAAAAAATTGATCCCGTGGAATTATACTGCTGAATATTAAAGTCAGTATTTATTTGCAAGAGTCACTTAGGGGTTCCTAATTTGTCCACAGGAGCAAGGTTTTCTGCTCAGGCTGCAAAATGGTGCCGTAAAAGTCAGTGATTGATGTTTATTATCAGATTAAATGGTTTAGCTGTGGGGATCAACGTTATAAATTACAGCACTCCCCGAGCGGTGATTGGCCACTGGAGATCTTTCTAAGTGCCAGCATTTTTTAATGAGATCGTATATTTCCAAGCCCCTAACAGTATCAACTTTTGTAGTTTATTGAAACTGTGTTTAAAATAACAGCTTGCTGGGTGTCAGAAATATTGGATGTGTTTTGTATCTGCTTGGTCGAACATCCCGGAGGAAAAAGCCATTGCTTTGAAAGTGGTGATTTTGATTCCACATTGCAGTGGGGTCTGGGGACCTAATGCAGCATGAAGGAGGGGTGCTGTCCTCTTGGCTGCAGCATTTTCTTTGGATTTGGGTCATTTCCCTTCAAACCTGGGCAGAATCTGCACGGTGGCTTTGGTTGGATCGATGTTTCAGGGTCACTTTTTGGCCTCTTGGGAGTTTGGCCCTAGTGAGAGCAGGGATTTCCTCCACTGTTCATAAGCATAGAGGAAAATGGAGATAGCTCCACATGGGAGAACAGTGTAAACACCCCAATGTTATTTGCTTATTGCTGATGGGATATGCCCCCAGTGTCAGAAGCGTAAGATTCAAGTAATAGACACGCTGAAATAATCTTGTGAGATCGCTCTTAAATTCCCTGCCTGAAAACTTGCAGTGAAAGCAGAGCTGAAGTTTAGTGTGCCATTAGTGAAGACTAAATTATATTTTGTGACTTGCTAAGGGAGATTTATAATTGGGGTAAAATCTTTGCTGTGAAGCCATTAATCTCAAATGCAGCATTGTAGCATCAAAAGCAAGACATTGTCTTCCCGTCCCCAGGATGTTCTTTGTTAGAAAACCATTTGTTTTACTCAAAGGAGGTCTTTTTTCTTTTATATTAGAAAGTTGCTCTCTCTTCCTCCTGGCTGCATTTGCTCTCAGGAGATTCTGATTAAGCAGCTCGGTTCAAAAGGGTTTGCAGTGTGAGTCCTCCTGGGGAGGGCTTGCAGCCCACCCCTGCAGTTTCAAAGCACGCCCTTGGCTTTCGTTCCTCCCGCATCAGCACAGGGGGTGCTCTCCTCTGTGCGTCAGTGAAAGCAGGGGGCTTCTCAGAGGTGAGAAAGTGTTATTTACGGAGCTGTACAGGCATGGGTGTGAAGGTTTGCAGCCAGGCATGGGTGCACGATTTCCTTTGTTTTACTGATGAGGCAAGGATCTGCCCCAGGCCCGTCTCAGGCACGGGGGAATCCCATTTCTGGAACCACTTGGTCCAGTAGTGCTGGGAGGCATCCCTGAGTGAATGCTTGCTTGGTGATGGCAGCTTCATACGCGAAGTGATATGCCCATTGTTGAATTAGATTGGTCTGTTTTATTTTTAATCATTATGTAAGGGCCAAAATGAGCAGAGATGTGTGAACGCTGCAGTGGGGATGGGCCTGGTGGTGCAGCTGGGGGCATTGGCACGGGGCTGCTCTGTGTGAGCAGCAGCCTTTTCTGCTGTAATTGCACCTTTCCCATGCAAGCCCTGATGGAAAATAATTAAATTTCATAAAAGCTTTGAGCCCTTGAGGGTATCAATTAAATGTAATAACGGTTACCGCAGCTTTTAAGCAAGTATTTAGGTTTTTTTTTTCCTAAAAAAAAAAAAAAAGAAAAAGAAAAACCAATGAGATGAAGTCTTCTGCACAGCACGGAGCCAAGGACTTTATTGCCACATTCTCACCCCCTTGCTCCAAGCACTCCTTCTGCTAAATGTCAGCAGTAGGTGTTCGTGCCCAGAGACATGAAGATGCTGTGGGTTTTCTTGGATCATTTGGGGTTTCCTGGCATCACCAGGGGATGCTCATCACTCCCCACTGCTCAGGGTAAGGCCTGAGCTGCCCACATCTCAGTGACAACCATGCTTCTCAGCAGCAGGGCTTGCTTTACTGAGCAGCTGAGAAGCAGCACGCACCTTCTGCAAGGTTGCATTGGAGGGAAATAAAGCACTGAAATTATCCCAATAAATTATAATAATTGTGCCTGGCAGCATGCTGTAATTTAAAATAGATTAATCTAACAAGCCTGAAATATGAATAAATAATAAACATCTTCATGCATTGGGAATCGTATTCTGCTTAATTCTGAATGAATATTAATTACTCCTCATAAACTCGGTGCAAAAATCGATCTGTGCAGAGGAGGCACCAGGTATCCAGCTCACTGAGTTGGACAGAGCCCAGATGAACGTTAATGCCAGCTCCCAGTACCGTGAGGCTGCTGTGATGGGAAGCAGGCTGTGACCAGGCTCTGCTGCCGTGGTCCTTCTGTCCTGTTTGGCACTGCTGGCTGGCTGCTGGGCTGTGCTGGTGGGGTTCCAGCCTGTGCCCCCATGGGTTGGGGTGTTTGTTCAGAGATGGTGTTGGGATGGGGGCTGAGGAGCTCTCTGGCAGTGGCTGGCTATCACAGGTCTTGGCATCAGGCCTCCAACCCACTGTGTGTCCCCTCTCCTGCTGGTCCTTTGGGCTGAGGCTCCCCTCCTGGCATGGGGCAGGCACTGCAGGTTGTTTCCTCCCAGCGTTTGCCACAGGTCTGCATTGGTGCAGCCATAGGGCGGCATTTCCAGCGCAACGAAGCTGGAGAGCTGCTTGGTTTTGAGTTTGAACATATGGAAGATGGTTAAAGGCAAACATCTGCACCATCTGCTGTAGGGGAGCGATCTTTCATCTGCTCACCTTGCTGCATAGCTGCTTGTTTTGATAGCACCCTTCCCTCTTGTCGTTGCTGGGCTCCTGCAGCCGAGTCCGCCTCCTGCAGAATCCCAGCAGAGCTTCCTCCATTGCATTCTTATGCCTTCTTTCACTGTGCATGCCTTGCATCCCCAGCCTGATGATAAAATAAGCTGTAGCCTAGCAAAAGCTTCTGATGGTATCTGCTGCAGGCCACGGCCTCTGTTTTAAAGCTGCCTTGATCTTTGCACATAGCAGCAATTTGCCACTGTTGTAACGTGCCTGAGGTTTGCAGATATGCTGCTGGGAAGTGTCTGCAGGCTGCTGCTGTCTGCAGGGCTTCGGGAGGGAGGAGGGAAGGAGAGCCCTGAGCCCTGTGCCAGCAGTTAGCAGACAAGAAATGCTGAATAACGGAGAGCTTGGAGAACTCTGAAATTGTGATTGATTATTTTTATGGCTTCCTACTTTACAGTGCCCAGGTGTTACTGGACATCCTGAAAGGCACTTGCTTGGGACAGAGACTCGATATCAAAAGTTGTCTGTGGCATGTCCTTGGCAAACCCAGGTGTGCCTGTGAGAATAGAGAGAAGTGGCAAAAAAACCCCAAACTTGGGCAAGACAGCACAGCTGGGGTGGCTGGGTTCCCATTAAAAAATAATATTAATGTTCATCCTCCTGGCACCTACCAGCTGTCTTTGGGGTGCTTGCTGTCAGGGGGAGCTGATGCTCACCTGGCATCGTGCTGCACTCTTTCTGCAGCAGCAACACAACCCAGCTGTTTACTTTTAGGGTGGTTTTATCTAGGTCTGTGGCCAAAGACTTGGCAGAGGTTGCGCAGAGGGAACAAAACGTTATGGGTTTGACCTGCCTGGAGGAGCAGTTCCTTTGCCTTGCTGTGAGGCAAGATTTAAATCCTGCTGCTGTATTGCATTGATCCCAGGTAATTGCTTTAATAGCAGGCCCAGTGTAAGCAGTGAATAGGTTTCTGTCACTCAAGTAATGAAATTACATATGTTTTTGGCGTGCTGGCATTTTTCCTGTGGCTCAGCATCCTGTCCCGGGACGAGGCTGCAGTGTGCCCTGAGCTGGGGCCTCCCCATCCTGTGTCACCCAGGAGCAAAGAACTGGGGAGACAGATAGGGGCAGAGGTTGGGGCAGTAAATCGTCGAAGGCTCCAGGGCAGTTGCTTCTGTTAGAGTGACAGCAGGTTCTTGCTCATCCTGCAGGCTGCAGTTCCAACATCTCAGCTATCCATGTGTTTCTGTTCATCTGCAGTTGCATCCTGTGTGATTTCCCTGTTACAGAGCCACTTTCTTTAGTTGCTCATGCGTGAATGCAGCAGGCTGGGATTAGGTGAGAAAAGAGTGCTTTGTGAGCCAGAGGTTCAAGCTCAGGGACTCAGTGCTCATCCTTCCTACTCAGCAAGGCTCGAGCCTTTGCACTACTGCAGGGATTTCAGAGCTCTATGGCTTTGTTGGGTTTTTTCCCTCCTTTCTTTATGTATTTTGAATGCATAGCTCTGGGTGGGAGACCCATGCAAGTCCTTCTGGAGCTTTGCAGAGATTTACCCCTTGGCAGAAAGCAGATGAGGAAGATTCCAGTGCAGCAGCAAAGCACAAATAGCCCAAATGGCAACCAGCATGCAGCCACAGCATCTTCCCACATCACGAACCCCCTGTAATCAAAGACTGATTTGCAGTATAGCACAAACTGGCAAAATGAGTAGTACACTTGGCTCCTAAATTCTTGGTAATGAGGAGGTTAGGACAGTTAGAAAACTTCACTGTGTCTTTGCAGTACAGAAAGTATGTGTAACATATATACAGATACATTTTCTGCGGCTCAGTAGTTTCATACAGTTCGATCTCCTGCGTGCAGGTCGTTTGTGTGTGATTTAGTGCAATATTTATGCCATTTCATGTTGGTTTAAGTAAATGAAGCAGTGCTGGCAATCCTCTCCGTTATTAATAACTCCAGAAGTAATGATTCTGTCCACCAGGCTGTGGGTTTTTGGCGGGCAGATACCTAGTTAATGTGATGTATTTGACCTTCATGCTTAGTGGGGTGAGCTCTGATAGTCTATCTGTTGTGTAATTGCTTTTTGATTATTATTCACAAACCCTGGTATTGTTTAATGGACAGATTAGAATCTTGCTTGTGAGCTTTGGCTCGTGACCACAGCTGTATGAACCATGGTGGTGTTTTGTCTGCACGGAAATCACCATAGTAACATTGCAGGGGAACGGCGTGCCTTGGAGCTTTAGCCCATGCTGAAATATGAGGGTGCCTGATGTTCTTCTTCATTCTGTGCCCACAGCATCTCTAGCAGCCACGCAGGCTGGAGCAAGCCATGCCCCTGTTCAGCTGCTTGTGGATTTTCTATGGCCACACAGTGTCACGGGACCAGGATGGAGGTTGGCCCATGCTACGGGTGGCTTGGGTTCAGGTGACATGGAACCACCCCAGTGTTATGCGTGGGCAAAACTTAGAGGGAAACGTTTTCAGCACCATGTGGGGTGTATGGGGCAGCTGCCAGTTTTGCTTCCCCAGAAGTTATTTGCATCATACATCGTTCTTGTTAATTAATCTCTGCATTCAAGAAGTGCTTGTTCATCTCGATAGGTGTTTCTGAAGGTAAACTTACTCCCCCCACCTTTCTTTCAAGGAGCCTAAGGGATTTAGTTCCCCAACAAGTCGGTGTGTTTTGGGTGGACTTTGGGTGTGTGGTGTGCTGCTGTGGGCAGGATTGCACCGCTCGTTAAAGCCGCGTTACGGGGAAGGAGAGCACTTTTGTTCAATAGGATGCTGATAAGTTAAGCTCGGTGAGTCTGAAAATAGTAATTGTGTTGCCAGTGTGTGCTTAAACAAGGGATAAATTACATGTGATTTTGGCATGCAATTTCACCCCTACTGGCGCAGAAACTCGTTACAAAGGTACGAGCGATTGCTAGCCAAGATTTCTGGCTCCCTTTCTCTTTCCAATAAGACTTTATGCTGTTGCATTACAGTCTTTGGCTGATATCAGCACGTATCATGCCCTGACTGCCACGGGTGATAAAACATTTGACAGTTTTCCACATCCCTGTTAAATAGAACTGCAGTTTATGTGTCTCTGGTCTCCTCCTGAGTGCTTCTGCAAGCGGTGGTTTCATTTCCTAAGCATTTCTGCAAGCTGTGGCTTTGTTTATGGCAAAAGAAGACAACTTGTGGCTGCTCCCAGTGCTTTGCTGGCCATTGTGGAGCTTCCTGTTGTTATGCTGACTGCATTCCTTACTGGTTACTGCCTCTCTTTCACTTACTGTTCTTTATGCGTTTTGGTTTCTGGTTCAGGAAATGCATTTTCAGAGGCAGCGTCACCCAACAGGTGTTTATTTATGAAAGCTCCCCTGTAAGCCTGCATCCTGTTTTCCTTGTTTCTCTTTGTAAGCCTGCCTGCTCTGGGTTGCTTGCACAGCACCAGTGAGTCCGACCCAGGAAACATGCCAGGTGAGATTGGCTTGGTGTAATGTATTCAGTACAGGGTTTAAGGGCCCTGCAGAAAGGTGTACACATGTGATACCATTCCCAGGTCACGTTAAGTGCAATTGCATTTTTGTGGCTCTGAATCAGTTTCCTTAAATATCGCGGCTGTATATTTAACTTTGGAATGAAATGGCTTATTCTGTAAATATTGAGGCCATCCGCTGTGATTAAATATTAAAAATGACATTTAAAGGAAGCCCAGGTTGCTGCACTGAGCTCGCCTGGCTTCTGGCAAAGTGCAGGCTGAGAGCCTGGCTCTGTGTCAGGCCAGGGGGGATGGCTTTGTGGAAAAAGAGAGAAATCCCATAGGAGATCCCACCTGGAGTCTGCAGTGGGTACAAGAGGATGGGGCAGAGGGTGCAGGGCTTTGATGAAGCTTCTGAAGGGTGTGTGTGTGTCTGTATGTGTGCAAGTATACAATGACAGTGGTCTGTTTAAATGATGCTGAAAATTTGGGAGATTGATAAAGAATCCCTAGGGCAGAGTTCTTGCTGCAGGCATCTTGGGTTGCTCATTCCCTTGGCAGGTGCATCGCAGTAAGGACAAACTCTCCTGCCCATGGTTTGACATCTGGAGCTCAGAGCTTCCATGAGGATGGAAATGGCTGAGCAATAATTCAAGGAGAACACGTCTTACCCAAATGCAAAGTCTTTATGCGACAGAAACCCACTTCATGTGCAGGTCATGACTGTTTGGTTATTGAAATTCCATTTATACTGTCCATTAAGTTGCACACCTGAGCTAAATGCAAGTGGGAGGAGCTGGAGGATGGGGAGGGAGATTCCACGTGGTCTGGGACATGGGTCTGTGTGCGGTGCATGCAGGATGCTGCCCAAATGGTGGGGACAGGAGGGAGGGGATGGCTCCAGCTCAGCATTGCTGGCTACACACTAACTCCAACGGAGCCTGCTGGGTACCAAGAGTAATAAAGTAGAGATTTACAGGATCTGCATGCCCGTGGGAAGGCTGTAATTTCAGGGCATTGATTTAAAGGGACATAAATCCAGAGGGGAAAATAAATAGAGTGGGCATTGAGTTTGAGATTGCAGGTGACATGCTTTTTATTTTGTTGGGGT
Source organism: Odontophorus gujanensis (assembly GCA_013399175.1). Taxonomy (NCBI): domain Eukaryota; kingdom Metazoa; phylum Chordata; class Aves; order Galliformes; family Odontophoridae; genus Odontophorus; species Odontophorus gujanensis. The sequence continues at coordinate 87,024 of VXAB01000079.1, forward strand.
TGTTTTTGGAGGAGCGCCTGACCGTCGCTTGCCCCAAGTGTTCACCATACAAATGTGTGCTGAGCTCTCCCTGCTGCCTGGGCAGGAGGGTGCCAGAGAGCTCCGGGAGGAGGGCTACAGCTCTATGGTACTGCTGAATCTCCTGAGCTTGTTAATGCACTTAAAAAACAAAAATGAGCAGGATAATAACATTTAAAATAATCCCAGTGTTGCTATTCTATGTGGGAAATTGCCTCTGGCTTTGTTCCAGTATAAATCTACCTGGCTATTAAATCTACCATGACTGATATGGTCCTCATTTTTCAAGGATGCATTAAGGGAACTGTGATTGAAAGATGACACAGAAATTATGTGGTGTTACTGCAGAGATGGCTCTGATTACAGCCTCCTTCCACGTCCCCTGTAAATTCCTGTACTTGCTGTGTTATTTCCCTGCAAGTGTTTGTAAGTATTAAATTAATTTGGCAGTGTGAGGTTGTAAGAAGGAGAAGATACTCGCGTGCCAGGAGGGGCTGTGAGCAACACCTTGTTTGGGCTGAGAGGCAGTTGCCCCTCAGAAACCTTGTTCCTGTGCTGGGAATTCTGTGAGCAGCTCAAGGGAAGGACCTCAGTCAGGATGCAGCCACAGGGCTCTGCCTGAAGGTGAGGGGAAGTGTTAGGGCAGACATGGATCTGAGTTTTAAGTTTTCCTTGTGTGGCTTCCCTGAAAATGCAGGCTCTTTTCCATAGGGCATTGCAGGTGATGTGTGTTTTCACATGTATGCACTCATGCCTCATTTGTTGGCTTCTTCTTTTGCCTTCCCTTTGACTGTAGGGCATTGAGTGGCACCAGGGGATTTCAACTTGGTTCCTGGTGCCATTCACTCTGACATTGATGATGCTGTTCTGGCAGTGGTTGGGTCGTTGTGGCTCGTCCAGGCTGACACCACATCCCAGGTGAAGGTCAGAGCTGTGTGATTGAAAACCAAAACATGCACACAGCATCTGGTTTGCTCTCTGCTGCAGCATGAGACTTCACCTCTAACTTGCTAAATAGCTCTTAGGAGAGATTATCATTAAAATCTGGGCAGGACTCAACTGGAGTACATCTGTGTGCTGTAAAATGAAATTGTATTTAATGACAGTGGGTCGGCTGACTGCCCTGTGTGGGGCTAAAGCCAAAGGGAGCCTATAGCAGCAGGATTGAGGGCAGTTTTTGGTGCAGAACTTGAGTGATGAAGGTGAGAGGCATGGAGCTGTGCTTCATGCAGTTCCCTCCCATCTCCCACCTCTCCGCCTCTACCCAAACCCCATCAGGGAACACACCTGAGATGCTGAGGTGCACACTCTGTGATATGGGCTTTATTTAGTGTTGAACACAACGAATGGAACGCTTCTAATGAGACATGGCATGTAGAAACAGCATGGATTATTAACTAGCCCATATCTGAGCAACATGCATTTTATTGCTGTTGCACATCTTGTTTAGCTGCATTTCTTCTTGCAGTTAGAAAATGCAGTCTGGCAAACAGCCTCTTAAACTGCTGGGTCTGGAGTCCGTACTTAAATTGATTCAACGAGTTATTATTATGAAAGAATTACTGTGTGATTAACAACATGAATGACTTAGTGTTGATGGAAATGCCAGGAGTTTGGTGTTTGGAATCAACATTTGCTTTTAAAACGTCAAAGCTGTTGGCTCACAAACTGGATGCCTCCAGGAAAGGGGATGTGCTTGAGAGCCTGCAGCGTGGTGTTTGCTGTGGTTGTGCCTCGTAGGGTCAGACTCCAAAATGAGACCAAACCATCTTGTCCCACCAGTGCAAGAAGATGCTGGAAGATGACTTCTGGTGAGGGGCCACTCCTTGTAGTCCTTCCCAGTAAACCTTGATGTGGCCTCATGTGCCCTGTCTGTGTCGCTGTCTTTCTCCCACTCTACAAGTTCAGATAAATAGATGGAGCAGAAATTGGAAAAGCAGTAAATGGTGGAACAGAAAACAGTGGAAGCCAATTCTTCCATCTACGCTCAATGTTTAAAGAATTGTTTTTCTCTTTTAGATACTGCAGATTTTTTTTCTGTATTATTTTTGCAGTCATCTCAAGTGTATTAAATGCTTTTCGAGTAGTTACCGTTCTCCCAGATAATAACGGTTTGCAGAAGCTAACACGTTTGCAGCTGTTATTTTTTTCTGGCAGAAATAAACCTGAATGTTGTGAATGCTGGAAGTTATGAACTCGATGCGTGCAATGAGGCAGAATGCTGCGTGCTGGGGATGTGTTCATTTAGCAGCTGAGAACAAGAAATGATGGATGAACAGTGCTGTTTTTGAATAAATATTATTCCATTCCCTTCACTAATTCCTGACCTGCTGCAAGATCTCTCTTTAGAAAAGCCATGCTGCTACATTTTGCAGTTAGCTTCAGGAGGTCTGTCCCTCTACCGGTGCAGTCTTCGGCCTTTTCTAGCCAGGACGTGGATTTCCATGCTCCCCTTAATGCACATTAAAAATGCATCCTTTTAGGTTCTGGCTTCATCGCTGTGTCAGCTGCGGGAAGGGAGAATGGGTGTGCTGGGTGTCAGGCTGGAAACGCTCATCCCCCCAGGGGTTCTCGGAGGGAAGGCTCTGCAGCACCGCGCTAATCGCTTCGGGAGGAGACGGAGCGCTCCTCAGCCACGAGGGAAAATTATAAACACAGATATCAGAGCAAACACATTTTTGATGATAGGAGCTTTAAGACCCCTCGGAGGCAGGAGATCAAAGTCGTGATAGGGTGCACCTCGTCTCTGAAATTAATTGAAGGGCGAAAGAGAGAGAATGCTGGTGTCAGTGGAGCATTGATATGACATATGGTTGCTGAGTTCCTGGGAAGTGTGTAGCACTGTCTTAGCAGTGAGCTTCCAGAAAGCCGAAAGGATTAGATTCAGGGAGGAAGAAGAGAGAAGATCGATGAGGTGGCCGAGGAGCTCGGCAGAGGAGATAATTGCTCACCTTAATTGGGGAGGAAGATCAAAAGAACTTGACACAAATGCTTGACTTAAAACAGTGGATAGAATTATGAAGGGACTTCAGAAAAAGTAATTAATAAGGGGAAGAATTCTGCTTGTTTTGTAGCTGGGGAAGGCCGTGTTGACTTTTAGCTGGTCCAGAAACCTCCTGTTTTATCCTACAGAAGGGGGATTCAGCATCTGTCCAGTTCTATCTGCATGTTTGGTGCAGGACACACTGGTAGGTGATGATGGATGGTGAGCCACCTTGGGAGAGCTGGGTCTGAACATGAGCAAACAGTACATTGTGTGTATAACCTCACACCCACCAGAACTGCAGATTCAGTTCTTTTTGAGGACTGGAAAAGGATGTTAACAAAAGATGAGAGAGAAAGACCACAGAGAGAGAAACTCAGAAGGATAACTGCTCTAGTTGAGATTTTGGAGGAGCTGTGGGAGTCATAGAATGGCTTGGGTTGTAAGGTCCGGTAGTTTCAGCCCCCCTGTCGTGGGCAGGATTGCCAACCATGTGAGTGAAATTACAGGCTGGAGCCTGATATGCAAGCTTGTGTTAAGCAAGTATCTGGTGCTGTTGGTCTTAGCATCTTTATTTACTGGTGTAAATGAAGGAGCCAGCCAGCCCCTTCCCACGGCCACTGGTCTCTGGCACGAGAACACCAGGGAGGGCTGGGGGCCTGCAAGGTGCCACGGAGGAGCTCTTAGGGCTGGGTAGGGGGATGGCTGGAGATTGTAGGTCTCCTTCAGGAGCTGCGAATCAGAGAAATATGTCACTTTTCATATCCCGGGAGGGAATTAGTGCCCCTTGTTCGGAAGACAATGGCAGATCAGTAGATTGGCCATGATGATGGCATTTGAGAGCCGAGCTTGACTGTAGATGCTGATTGTGCAGGCTGAGTGTAAAGCACAACAAGGTTAACAAAAAGCTGCATCTCCCACTTTTCTGGCTCTGGGAAGAAACTTATTTTCTAGGAAATGGCAAGCGTGGGGGGGCTGGGGGCAGAGCTTTGCTGGAAAATGTTAATAAATGATGTGGCAGGATGGAGTAGCAGGAGCGTAAGTCTCTTCTGATCTTCACTGCTGGCTTAGGAATTGTGAATTTAAACAAATTTGATTATGCCTCGGTCTGGTGATATATGCTGCAGTTACAGGTCTTTTGCATTTCAGTTTACAAAGCCCTCTTTAGCATGCAACAGTCAAACTGTCATCAGTCAGACGCAGATTTATTGTCCAAACCACAGTTCATCACACCTCTCCCTTCCTTCCAGACACTGCTGGATTCGTGTACGAGTCTTTATCGTGCACTGTAAGGAGAGTTGCATGGATTTGCAGAAGTGAGGGCTGGTTCACCTTGGCACTGATGAACTGTCAGGAGCAATAAATGTAGTGCTTGCTTCACAGTGGAGGAGAGGTCGTTTCCTTAACGAGCTAAGATACAAATGTAATAAAGAAGCTATCACTATATTCTTTGATACGTGCATTAACATTTTATTTAACATTGCTTCTGTACGTTATCACCCCCCGGTGATTTATGTTCTGAAGCATCCGTAGGCACATTTATTCAAGCCCTCCCCATACCCTGCTTCTAGGAAATCCTTATTTTTTATGTACTCAGTTTTCCATTTACATTCTGTCAATATCTGGGATGGCTGTAGTTGGCCCTGCACTGGTTGGTAGCATTCAGTCTGTTCTTTGTGGTGCTTGACTCATTCAGCAAATTATGAAAATGAGTAAGCACTGCCATAGCTGTCGGGCACAGCTGATCTTCTGAGTTTGACTTTGGAGAGACTTTGTAGCATTGTGCATGGCTCATATCCAAACCCTTAGAATAGAGTATTTCATATGTAATTTTGTGAGGGATTGTTCAATAGTACGGGCACAGCAGGCAGGTCTGATAGAGAAATGATAAAACAGTCCTCCAAATGAAAATTCAGTTAAAAAAAAAAATAAAAAAATCCAAGAGCTCTATAGAGTGAGTGGTGGTGCAGAGGAAGGGCAGGTTGTTCACTGCAAATAATAGAGAAGGTAGAAAACCACGAGTGTGCTGAGAGCTGGGGGCAATGCTGAGTGTGGGAAGAGGGCCCCTTGGGCAGTGACAGACCTGGTGTCCTGGGAGCTCCCGTCCGCTTGGAAAATTGTTTCTGGGGTTGTCGTGGGGGAGGGTGAAGTGAAAAGGTAGCATTGTAGGAACAAACACAGAAATCCATGGCTTTAATATTGCTTAGGCTTTGGGCATGTTTTATTCAAACTGCTGCTAAGCAAAGAATTTCTTCAATAAAATGGCCCAAATCCTGACTGGCAGGAACCTGCAAAGTGTGCAGGTCACCTCCAGCACTTCATGGTGTTTCCTTACAGTTTGCAAAAGCAGCCTGGCTGCACAGACCCATCTGGTGCTGGCAATTTGCACTTCCAGTGTTAGTATCTGTGGAGGGTTATCATCACTGGGAGAGCATCCAAAGGAGGGCTTCAAAGATGGGGAAGGGTCTGGAGGGTGAGAGGTGTGTGTGAGGAGTGACAGAGGTCCCGTGTTTTGTTGGACTCAGAGCAGAGATGGACAAGGCTGGGACACCCCAACCTGGGGGCAACGTGGAGTCCTTCCCACCACCTGGGGGAGGTGGCAAAAGATTTGCTTCCTGACACACACGCACAAGTAGGAAGACCTTTGTGTTTTCATCCGGCTGAAATGATGATTTGTATTTTTTAGCCCGTCACATAGCGTGTGGTAACAGATTGCCTCTAGGAAAATCTGTCGGTGCTGTGATGTGAAAGCAGTCTCTCGCATTAATCCGGGCTGATCCGTATGGATTAACGTATTGATTTTAGCCTTAGATAAGGGAGAGTTTCTTGCAGGGGTGATGGGTGTGAAGAGGCACGCAGAAACGGGTCTTTGTTCAGTTTGCTAAGGCTGCCCATGGTCTTTCTTGCAGGATCTGGAATTAATGCAGTTCCATGAAAAAGAAGAGCTGAGTATCTCTAAGGGTGCTTCCTATAATTACTGAATTTCTTGGAAAGCTCAGTTGGGAAGCCATCTGGTTTAGGGATTTTACTGACCCGTCGCTGGCTAATGACGTTGAAAATTTAATCTTTTGTGGTTGCCATTAGTAAGCACCCGATGCTTTTCAAGCCTTTTTGTCTTCAAGTGTTGCCATCTTTACGTTTCAAAAAGTCACGGGAGGAACATTTCAAAAGAATTAAGAGGAAATGTCCTTTTTGCAGTGAAATCCAGAAGATGACAAATACAGCTGAGATGTGCAGCAGTCAGGAAATGTGTGTTTGGAGCCCTAATGCAGCAGCCACGTGAAGGGCCAGCTATTTTCATTCTGTGTTGTCCTAATAGGTCTTGAGTAAGCGTGGTTTGCAGCCAGCAGCCCTTTCCTTTTCTCCCATTTATCTCGTTTGCCACGTAGTGAGTGCCTTACCAAAATCTGGCTGACCCTTCTATAGAAGCAGCAGTTAATCACAGGAAGATATTGTGCTGACCTGCTCTCATTTGGTAGCCATGCAGTGTCTCATATCCCATTTTCCAGGCATTCTTGCCTTTTGGGAAGCTCCTGTGTCTTAAATAACAGTGACGCGTTTGGAATTGATCAGTGAAATATGGGAACATCTCAGTTTGCCAGCTGCAGAAGCAGATGCTGAGTTCTGAGCTTGTGTTAAGAGACACTGGATTAAAATAATGTTTGCCTATTAATGACTTATTATCCACTGGAGTCCTTTAATATGAATTGCTGTTATCAAAGAAGTACTATTTTATCTGGGTTTACAGTTAGCCTTCCTCCACTGGCTTCTTACTGCAGCTAATTTAGCAAAATTGCATTTAAACGAGTCCCTGATGAGAGACCCAGAGTTCACATTTTTCTTTTAATAGACGTGTTAGTCTTCCTGTGTGCTGAAATTCCACAAATGGCTCTTCATTCCTCACAAGAGAGACAGCTATTACATATCAGCCACTGCGTTGTATTCCTGGCCTCACCCAGGGGATCTGCCCAGCAGTCGTGGCATTCCTTGGAGTCCAGAGCCTGAGCTGCAAGGGACCCACGAGGATCACTGAGTAAACTCTATGCAGAGTGTTTAATTTTGGTGTTTCAAAGGAAGAGACATCGATTTCCTTCACCGGTTCGAAGTTGTTTTATATCTAGGGTGATGGTTCTACACACGGGGCGTCGGTTTTGATCACGGAGTTCTCGTGCATCGCATTGAATTTGTGTTTGGCTGGTGAGGATCCCTGTCAGTTCCCACAGTGCCCAGAGCTCCTTGGGGTTTCCCATCGGCTCCCGGGGCAGCCCGGAGCTGACTGGCTGCCAGCAGTGCAATTAGCAGTAATAATCTGAGGTTTTCCATGGTGTAGATGCAATCTTTGAAATTTTACAAATCAGAAGAGACCATTTATCTTATTCCTCAGGCACTGCTAATGACTAATTAAAAACCCTAATTAACTGGAGTAAAACCATAAGAGGAGGAAAGGCAGAGAAAGGGCTGTTCCCGGCCACCTGGAAGGGCCTCTGCACCTGGGGCTCCTCCACAAGGGGCTCACACAGTCAGCGCTGTGCCCTTCCTGACTGCTTGTTCTCCTCTGTGAAGGTTTAGTATGTAAATAAGATGATGATTAATTTCTCCAGATGAACTTTTGAGCAAAGAATCGGAAAAGATGATGGACTTCAGGTCATAAAGCAATAGAGCCAGTGGGCAGGTCTGCTCTAAACACCAGTGGGTAGCTACACGTGTCCAGTGATGTCTCTACTCAGTTGTTGAGGGGCTTTGTCTCCCAGCAGCAGCCAGAAGCCCTTCAGTAACACCCTGCTAACCACTGCCTCCAGGCTTCAGACCTCAGGTTCTCTAGCAAGGCTCTGTTCTGCTGCAGTACTGCACTCCTGAAACGAGTCAGAAAGGGCATTTTGAAGACCTTAAGTGCTGTCGTACTTAAGGAACCAGGGCAGTAGTTTGAAGATCTCCATTCACTCTCACTTAGGTCTGACAAACACCATGACGTGGTTTGATGTAAGCCCTATGGGAGTCGGTGGGGGTTGCACTTGGATCAAGCAAGGGCATCTCACTGTGCTTCCTGAGGGCTTCCCCCTTGCACAGCGCAAGGGCTTTCGAAGTAAACATCTTTGAGATAAATGAGCTTAGAAAGTATCTATCATTCACTCAGGTTTCTGTTAGCCATGGCTCTGGGAAACCTCTTGAATGAAAAAGCACTGTAAAGATGTAATGGAGCAGGAGTCACCATAAATTCAGGGGGAAACGTTGCTGAAATGGGTCCTGGGCAGGCAGCTTAATTAGAAATGTCACTAGTAAAAGGAGTAGGGATGACAGTGCTCACTTCAGAGAGAAATGGCTGTGAAGCTGCATTATTTCTGCTGCTTTCCTGGCCAGCCCGGGCTTTGCACGTACTGCTGTGCTTTGAGGCTGGAAGGGGATGTTTCGTGCTACAGATGTATTGGGTTGAGAATGGAGATGTTGAAAACACACCATTATTTCAAAACTGAGTCCAACCACGGTTGAATTGGTAAGAATATAACATCCTGAACCGAGGACAGCATCGTGGGAAATGACTTCGAGATTAGCCACGGTGTTAGAGGAATAATTAAGCAGTATTTACTTACAATTATATCCAATAACTTTTTAATACTGTGATTAATTAAATTCTAAGTTTTCCTCATAGTCTCTGCATATATTGCAGGTGGAAATTAATTTTCTCCAACAACTCATTAAGGTCCTGAAATGCAGCGGATTCCCTTTAATCAGTTGTTCTTTACTTTGCACTGTAAATCTCTATTTGTGTGTCAGTCAGCCTGGGCTCCGTACTGAGACGTGGGGAGCTGCAGATTACAGGTAGAGCTGCTTACCTCTGCTTTTGTAAAGCAAATTCTAGCTCTGTGCTACCAGCCATGGGTTTGGAGGAAAATAAAGCCCCTTCCCACTTCAGCTGCTGTAATCTTTCTGAGTACTGGGTTTCAGTAAGCTGAAGGAAGGATGGAAAGGGGATTTCATGCTGCCCAAACATCAGCACGGGAGGTAGCTGCTGGTGCTGAATGGGGGTAGGAGCATCCAAAAAAGCAACGTTGGACAGTGTGATAGGAGAAAAGAGCATGGAGACCCCTGGGTGTCGCAGAGGTGAGGAGCTGCGGTGAAAAGCAGCACATGCTGAAAGCATCTGTGCACTGTAGGAAACCTCATTCTGCAGATTTAAAATGAGATCTGCAGTGAGGAAGGAATTACAGGTTCCGATCGGTGCCACCCAGGAGAGCCCGGTGCTGGGTTTGTTCTCTGTTGGATGAATACGGCTGAGCGCGGGCGGGATGAGGGAATTTCTGCTTGGCAAAATATTTGAATTAGAGGCAGATCCTTAATTGCATTTTTAGCTGTTTTAAAGCCTGTTCCTTGAAATCTGATGTAGGCTGTTGGAGCCGTCCAGTAGCTTTTGTTTGGCTGCGTTACCCAAGAGTTGAAATCACAAACAGATACGGTACTGAGAGATTGCTGAAAATTTTCAGCAAGTGTTTCCTGGCTAATTAGCTCCCCAGGGGGTTGGGATGTGAGTTGGGGGGGGGGGGGA
>VXAB01000079.1:96589-110139 GCA_013399175.1 Odontophorus gujanensis
CAGCTTTGCTCTCCTCTTCCATTGGCATTCAGGGAGCGTGTAGCTTAAAATCTCGAGCCATAGCTGATCGCCATAAATGATTAATATGCTATTTATAGGATACCATTTCTTTAGTACACAATGAACGCATCTGAGCCAGCGCTTCAAGGCTTTTAGAAACAGATTACACTGAAAGTCTCTTAGGTCCAGTGCTGGCTAAAAGCATGGAATGATTCCATGCACAGCCTTGCAGGCTTCCGAGGAGGCATCAGCACTGCATACAGGGTGGGAGCCTGCACTCCTCCTGCCCCTGGTGGTCACTTGGAAGCTACAGGGGTTGGTGGTGGGAGGAGGGCACGAAGAGGGAAGGGGCTGGTTCTGAGGCAGATGGGCCTGGTAGCTTCGTGGACAAGAGGTCCTGCTTACCTGCTCCATGTCGAACAGCAGTTAAAGCCCAAATCCTTCTGGTGGTGCATAATACTGAGCAGAAATGCCTTGTCTGATTTTTGAAAGCATGGGGGAAGTTCAGAAGACTCATCTTCCTTGTTACCTCTATAAATGATATTGCTTTCCCTTTCAACCTTAGTAGAACCACTCAGAAGAGATGGGGGGGAGCAGTCATATGGAATGGGGAAAAGTGTCCAGGGGCAGAAATCCAGTGTCTGGGGAAGAAACCTGAACTGCACATAAAGGACGTGGTACAGAGACCTAATGCAGATTCAGACCAAGGTATTCTGAGTTCTGTCTTTGCTGTGAGAAAAATAATTGAATGTCAAGCTTAACTGCAGGAGCTCTGGAGCTCCTCGTTGGCATGGCTGGGGGCTGCATTGCGAGGGTGAGTGATGTGCACAGCGAGCTGCCAGGCAGCAAACAGGAGAGTGGCAACAGAACCACACTGAGCTCAGAGCACAGCATGCTTCATCAGCACGGCAACTTTCATTTCCTATTGGTAATGACCTGTCTTCAGTCCCTGGGAGACAAAAGAGAAATTAAAAAAGAAATGTACCCAACACGGTATGAATTTCAGCCTTCCAGTGCAACGTGTCATTTAGACAGACTCCAGAGCAGGAAAATCCCCTGTGTAGCTCATATTCCCGTGGCTGCTCCGCTGGTGCTCCTTCCTGCACAAAGCACTGTGGAGCACACAGCCCTAACGGCTTGTGACAGCTCCAGCATCTTCCCAGTCAAAAAGTGTGTGTTTCTTTTCATCAAGCAAACCCATTGTCAGAGGCAGGTGATGCACAAACAGCAGTGGGGAGCACAGCTGAGGATGGGGTGTCTGCAGAATGGTTCCTCCTGCCGGTGGTCAGCGGATGATGCAGGCCTGGTGCTGGGTACCGTGCATGCTTAAAGCCTCCTGGGCATGGAGGGAGCACAGCTCTGCAGGGTGTTACAGGACAGCTTTTACACCAGCTCTCTCTTGGAGGATGCTTTGAAACGGACGCGTTCTTGACTAACAGGTCAAGGGAGGGGGATCTGCCCCTCTGCTCTGCACTGGGAGGCCTCACCTGGAGCACTGCTCCAGATGGGGAGTCCTCAGCACGGGAGAGATGCAGACCTGTTGGAGCACATCCAGAGGAGGACCCCAGGGATGAAACCCCTCCTGAGCCGATAGGAAGGCTGTGTCTGCTTCTGCACATCCCCAGATAGGTCCGAGCGCTTTGCTCTTTGTCTTGGAGATCTTCTGTTTCCCTTGGCATTGCCTTGTGATGAATTCATGTTTGTTTGTTACTGTTTGATTTTCCTCCCACAGAGGACTGATTTATTAATAGGAAGAAAACAAGCAATAGAGAATCCCTCCAGTTATTTAGCCTAGCTTGACTTCTTCCTCTTCTTTGTCAGCTAAATTAAAAGCCATCCAAAGCTACAGGAACCTGACTTCTAATTTTGAGAGCCGTGCTTATTAGTAGCTATATTTACCAAGACGCTGTCTGAACTTGTAACCGGATTTTAAATTAGTGCGTGATCGGAGTAGGGAATAAAAGGAGCTGAGTTTGGCTCAGCTGTGTGACCCATGCTGCGTGGAGCCTCGTTTCCCTCCTCGTGCCAAGAAAGTGTTTGTTTGTGTGTTCTGCAGGAGTTGAGTTGGCATTCATTCTGCAGTGCATGACAGGGAGATGCCCCAACGCTGCGTGTTGTGGAGCTGGGGTGGAGCACCACGTTCACCCACTGTGAAAAGAGCACTGATTTGTACATTTTCTACAAATTCAGGTATTCTTAGTGGTCTTGGCTGGCCGTGCCTCCTGCAGCATGTATGTGACAGCATCACGGTGGGTGCTGTCTCTTGCTGCTTCTCTCAGCTACTGACACGGGTGTTTTGCTTCCATTGGCTGAAAACGTAGAAATATTTGGACAAGTTCAGTCTCAGCGTGCTGACACTTTTGTCATCTGCTTGAAAACATGTGAGTTATCTTTACAGAACGGATTTTGGCTTCCTGGTACGACTGAAAACGCTGAAAACCAATTAGTTGCTGTGCCTGAACAGCATCACGAACTGCTGTGAATGCACTTTGGGACGTAAGGGGAACGTGAGTTTCCTCTGCGCTGGATTTGATAACCTGCACAGCACGGTGGAATGATCCATTCCAAGTTTGTGCTCACAGATAGATGTGTGTGTGTGTGTGTGTGTGTGCTGGCTGCTCTCGGTCCCGTGCAGCGTGCCGGGCTGCCTCCTGCACATCCCTGTGCAAGCTCCGGCCCATCCCTAGCGCCGAGTTTCCCCTCGTTTCCATCACCCCGTGCCTCTCAACGACAGCGGCTCCATCCCTGCGCTGGAGAGTTGCCAGAAGTTTCTCATCTCTGTCTGTGGGCTGCGTGCTCGCTCGCGCTCTGCCTCTCTCTCTCTCTTTTTTTTTTTTTTTTCCCCCCCTCTTTGAGCTTTTCCGATGCCGACAGAGTGAGCCGAGCTCCGCGGTGTGCAGCTGGCAGTGCGGGAACGCTCCCTCCTTTCCCTGCAGGTGACGGGGAACTTGGCGATGCGGCTGGTAACGTATGGCGTTTCCTACCTACATACCGCAGCTCTGAGAGCGGGTTTCCTTCCAACTCATTAAAGCGAGGCGGTGCCGGGGGTGGTGGGTGCCGGTCGGATGCTGTTTGTTCCGCTTGCGGCCAGCGATGCGCGGGCAGATTTCCCTCCAGGAATCTCACACCAAGCAGCACTTCTTCCTTGAGAGAAGGAGCTCGCACCAACACAGCTTAGCAGCTGCGCTTCGCGGTGCGCGCAGGGCTGCGGTAAGTTCGCGGGGAAGCTGGAATTTCAGGCTGCGTTATGCTGGGGGCTCGGGAAGGAAAGTGTCGTCTTCGCGTGATAACGATTTAGGGGAGGTGTTTGGAAAATCCAGAGAGCAGTGGCCATGCTGCTGCTGTGGGATTCCTCCAGGTTTAAGTGCCCTTTCATTTTGGCTCTGCTGTTGTTGGGAACAAAATGCTGCTGCGTGGGGTTGACCCCGTGGGGTTTTTAGTGGCGGTGCTCTCCCGTGTGTGCCCCAAACTGCGAGCAGCTCGACGGAGGGTCCTGCAGCCCGACTTTGGCTCCTCATCCACGTGCAAAACCTGATGGATTTGTAGTGTGCAGTGCAGATGGAGTGCTGGGTCCGTATGAAGTCGTCCAGGAAATGCTGTCCAGACCAATCCTGACCGCAACAGTGGTCAAAGGAATGAGCTAATTAATCTTGGATTGATTATCTTTTATTTTTTTTGGCATTCTGAAGACAATAGTTGCTGCAGGCAGAGGTGTAGTTCAGGGGGCAGTTGTATGCATTTAGCATCAGAGCTCAGTTAAGAGCAGATGTTGAGTTCCTTCCCTTAGAAGCACTTCCCCCAGGAACGGCTGATGTTGTCTTTACACCTGGTGCGAAGCCATACATCATCTCACCACAGCAAAGAAATTGCCCACGGTGCTGTTTCGTTTTCCTCTCCCTCCAAACAGACCACTTCAATGCCGTCCACATCATTAAAAAGCTGTCCATCAGGACGTGGTGGTTGGCACGGGTATACGTGAACACCACGGGGCAGCAAACAAAGCTGGGTGCTGTGAGCTCTGCGAGGAGACAGCACGTGGGGGTTAATGCTGCTCGAGGCTGTGGGGCAGCTCCAGGCAGCAGGTGAGGCTGCATGCTGCCCTGCACTGCGTGGCATCCCCCTGCCTCCCTTCCTTCAGTCAGTATTGATGGATCTGACAGGGCTCAGGAGATACGGCTCTTAGCTGTGGTGTGGGTGGATGTAAACAAGTGAATATTGAATTGTAATCCCTACAAAGGTAAAATTAATCTGAGCTTTTATGTTTTCCAGGACAACTTGTCAGACCATGTAAACTCATTTGCTAAATTGCACAGGAAAATAGAATGCATTAGGAATATCTAATTTGCCTGCAGCTGAATATATTTTGATTCCCTTTACTGCCTGCTTCATGTTTTTCAGCCTTTTGGCTGACAGCTTCTGTGGGTGGTCTTATAAATAAGAAAAGTACATAAAGAATTTACCTTGGTAGTAAGGTGCTGGAATTCACCGTGTGTTCACAAAACAGAACTGTAAAGCCTCATGTGGTGCCACGGAGTGTTCTCACTTGCTTGGACAGTGTATTTCAGAGCACAAATGCCATATGTGACCTTCTTATGCTTTAAAATCCGCACTCTGAGAAGTGTGCTCTGTGTCCCCAAGGGTCCCACAGGTTTTCACCCTTGCGTTGGTGGACTCATGTAAGCTTGGCAGAACCAAGGGGACTAACCAAAAGCCAAATGGTGAGCTCATCTGTTTTGTATTAAAAAGTCCGGATAGACCCGGAGTGCAGAAATGGGATCGATTTCAAGGAAAACTGGGCTTTCAGCAATTTCCCTGGGTGCCAAAGAAAATACTGTAGTAAATGGCACTGTTGGTATGTTCTCTGAGCATAGTTTCAAAATGGCCATAGCTGTTACACAGACCCTCATGGCAGCTTCCCTGCAAACTCCGTATTTAACACTTTCTCTGTCTGGGAAGCCTGGGCTGTGCCCACCATGGTGGGCAGTGGCCATGCACACACATCCAGCTGCTGGGGCTGGGCAGCCTGGGATGGCCATGCAGAGCTCAGTGCCCACCCAAAAGCAACCAGAGCGTTTATCCAGACCCAGACACCAGAGCACAGTTGGTGAGTAAATATGGTATGCAGAGCAGCTGTGCTGCGGTGGGTCAGTGTGTCACAAAGCAGTGATGTCTGTGGAATTCACATGGAGTTTGGTTGTGAGGTTGTGAGGCAGATGAAGCAAGTGCTGCTCTCACCAAACTCAGCAGATCATACATTTGGGGACGTTTTCTTTTAATAGGGTCAGTTCCTTTGAAGAGTACAATGTGCTTTTGAGCAGAAGCTGCATTTAGGAGAATTTCTACTAGGCAAGAATAATGATTCTCTCTTCTTCTTTTCCTCTTCTGCCTTCTTCAGTATCTCTATAGGAAAGAATCAGTTCAGCTTGGACCAATCTTCATTTAAAGTTATATCAAGCAGGTGAAGATAGACATTGGCAAATGAGTGCTGAATGGTGTTGGCAGAACCAAGCTGGTGTGACACACTTTGCCTGGAAGACTTGAGATGGGCCATTGCCTTGGATTGGGAACTGGGCTGAGCTGCTGGGGGACAAAGCTGTAGGGCTGGGGGCATTCCCAGGCAGTTTGTGTCCTGTTGGTGGGAACACCTCGGAGCTATAGGTTTCAAAGGGACGGTGGCAGCCTTTGGAACCTGCACTGGGCTCTGAGCATCACCTGGAAGGGTGCTCCTCAGCTCAGGCCAGTGATCCTGCTGGCCCTGAGGGCTTGGAGGAGCTGGTTGGGGTAGGCACAGTGGATGAAATGCATGTAACTGGGCTACAAAGCAAGGGGTGAGGAGAGGAAACCACTCACCAGTCTGAAACTGTATGGTCTTCGAGGCAGGGAGAGGAATTACTTAGCGTGGTGTGAAGAGATGTAATGAGTAAGATGATAAAGGCAGAGTTATGCTGAATGTAGGAAAATTTTCCTGTTGTATGTGTTTTTTTGATGATATGCAAAATAACCTCTACAGGGAGGCAAATGGAACTTTACTATTTAAGCACTGAAAAAGAGCTGTGACAAGCTCTGTATCCAAATGAATGTGACACATATTGGATCAGGCAACTCAACTCATTTTTTAAGTCTCTATTCCCATTCTGTGGCAAAAGAAATTTGTAGTAAAACTCAAAGTTATTTTCAGAATTCAATGAGGTGTTTAAATAGGGCTATTAAATTATAAGCGTTTACTACACCTATAAAATCTAGGTGTTCAGCAGGACTGTTAAACACGAGGAGTAGCTGAGGTGCATTTCAACACCATGCTGCTGTGCAGCATTCCTGGCAAGGAATCAGACCAATAACAACAGGAGCACATGGTCGGGTCCTCCAGTATTTCATGCACAGAAGTGCAGATGTTTTTGTATCTGATGCTCTGCACACACCCTCTGGATGTGGAGATAGGTGCCTTCCACCCTCCACGCCCAATTTCAGCTGGTGCATCTGGAAACAGCTGAGCTGCTGAAGGCGTTCACAGCAAAGTGCTCCCACATGGTCTGGTTTTGCAGCAGTTCTGAGTTCAGCTCCCAGGGCTGTATGAAAGCCTCCTCTCCTGTACCTCTGTGCTTTGAGCCAGAACCAGGAGATGTTTCTGCTGCAGGGTTTTGCTGTGAGGACTCGTTGCTGCAGCTGCCCTTGCTGTAATTAGCCCAGCTGGGGCACAGGAGCCTGATTGCCCCGCTGCAGCACCTGCACCCAACCCATACTCCCCACTCAGAACCAGTGCTTCCAGGAGCAGGGAGGCTGCAGCTTTGTCCTTCTGATGCTGGATGCTGAAGCTGGCTTTGTTTTCTGTTTTACTGTTGTGCTTGAGTGGAAGTGGGGAAGGTCAGGTAAGAAGCCACTTTTCTCATCTTGGTGGGTCAAGAATGTGAGTGCTGTGCCTGCTTTCAGGATGTGCATCTTCTGTAGATCTGTCTTTCATGTTTGCCTCTTAAAGTGTACTGGGCGAAAAAACACGTAACTTGTTATATAGGAGTGTCCTCTAGGCAGAGGTGTGCTGGTGTCAGGAGGGATGTGGGCTCTGCTCACAGCGAGGAACACAGGCAGACTCAAGGGCAGGGACAGGGGTTTGGTTCCCTCTGGAGTTTTGGGGCAAAGCATTTTCTTCTCCCATGCTGAAGGTACATTGGGTGGAGCTGTGCCTCGTGGAAAGGTTGCAGCATTACCTGCAGTCAACCAAACTGCAGATGAACTTCTTGCAAGTTGCTTTACAGCAGCATTTGGGCAAGATGTGATGTGGTGCATTGCTGTAAAGCCTGATAGTGATTTTTGATAAGCTTTGGGTGTGCTTTTGCTGGATGGCCTCTGGGGAACGTTGCCCTTGTCCTTCCAGCTCTCCTGCTGGATAAACGGTGCTGGAGCATGCCCTGTTCCAGCTGCTGGCAATCAGTGTGTGCCCTTAGCAGCAGCAAGTGGTCGGCTGTGGCTCATGGCCAGGGGCATCTGTGGCTGCAGGTGGTCGGGACAGAGCTTCTGGTTACAGAGCACAAGTGGTTCCTGGTCAGATCGGTGTGTTTTGAGAAACTCTGAAGAAAAAGATGAATTGATAGAACTGAGAACTACCAGAGATGAGGGAAATCATTGCGGAATGAGGTTTTCTTTTCCGTTCTGCCGTACGTTCACCCGTGTTGGTGAGTCCTAACTGTGGTGTGTTAATTTTGTGTTAATAAGTGTGAAACAAATTAGGGCACGCTGACATTTATATCAGGTTGGCTCTTGGCAGATATCCTCACATCGGTTTCTGCAGCACCGAAGGTGGCTGAGCTTCCTCTTTCTCTCAGCATCCTGGGCAGCATCCCAGGAGCATTGGACCAGAGATCTTTCAGCAGCACTGAGTGGTGAGTGCACTTGCTGCCTGCTGGCAGGTGGCAGGAAAGGTGGTCACACCTGAACCAGCAGCCTGATGAGCTGGATTGCTGTTTGGGAGTGGGTGCAGGCAGGATCAGGGTGGCACAAGCTATAGGACCGTGAGGGGCGACCAATGCAGTGTTCTCTGTGGGCTGTTCCTGCTGCTGAGTGGCTCATTGTGGATGTGTCCATGTCACCAGCTGCAGGACTGCAGTTCCCCATTTGTTTTTGTGCCCTTCTCTGGGATGAAGCTGCAGCTGTGAAGGTTGTCAGGCATCGGATGCTACAAGTTGCTGCTGTTATTATCCTTGGAAGACAATTGCATCACTTGAGCTAATTACCAAATGGCATTTCTCCTCTGAGAAAATTACATACCTGGGCTCTCTAGGAGCATGAAGTGCAAAGTGAAGAAAGCAGAGTCGTTCCTAAGGCTCTTTGAGCAATGAGATTTTGTTAACCTGCTTACCAAAGCACAATTAAGTGTAGCTGAGTAATGGCTGCACAGGAGTGACCTTTCCTCCAAAACTCGAGCTCTCATGCATTTAGAATTTCATTAAGGAGGTTGGTACATCTGCTAATGGAAAGTTCTTGGTCAAAGAGTTATCAAGATCATAGGAATTAAGTAGAATCTCTTCTCTGAAAGAGCGGTGATGCTCTGGCACAGCTGACCAGGGAGTGGGGGGGGGATGTCACTATCCCTGGAGGAGCTCAGGAACCATGGGGATGTGGTTATGGGCACAGTGAGGTGGGCTGGGATTGGGTTGAGGATCCTGGAGGTCTTTCCCAACCAGAATGATTCTGTGACGTTACTCACTGGGAGGTGAGCCATCTCTGCTACGAATTGTTTGCAGAGATGCGTTTCTCTCACTTTAAGAGGACCGTTCACCTCCTCAGGTGCTCCCAGCAATTCACATCTTATAAGCTCTTGCACAGCCCTAGCTGCTACCAGCAGTGGTACAGCACAGCAGCATTTTTTTTCCGGTTTCTGAGCGCTTTGGGGATATATTAAAGCCAGACCAAGCTTTGTCCATTTCTTTCACATGATGCTTCCTGCTGAAACATCCTTCCTGAGTGAAGTAAAGCTCCTCTCATCAGTACAAAACAGCAAGCTTCCAAATGCAGTAATAAGAAATGGAACTGCAGCTCTCGTTTCCTCAGGCCAGAGGTTGTCCCCAGGGCTCTAGTGTGAATCCCAAAGGCGCATTTTGGAGTAGCTTTAGGCCATCAAAGAAAGGGTGAGAGTACTGGAAGAGCAAATAGGGAAAAGGGAAGACTGGCCCAGGTGATGTGGAGCAGAGCTCTGTGTGCTGGAGGTGGGCTCAGCTGTTGTGTTGGCATTAAGAAGAACTTGCCACTTGTTTCCCAGCTCCACGTTGAGCGAGGTTTCTCATTTCACACTTCTAATGGGAAATATATTTCTGGCTTTCTCTGTTTGCAGAGGATAACTGGCAGATGTGAAGTCTAAAGGCCAATATTTGTTGCTGTTCAGAATCTCTTTTATTTCTTTTAGTTGAGTTTGGTGACGTTTGATGTTTTGGCTTTTGGATTTGAAATGATAATATGCTCTTTAGGAGTATCTTGCAAATTACTGGAACTGTATCAGATTTTGTACATTAATCATAAGCGTTACAAACTGCCATTTGAAACCTCTGGGTTTGGTTTTTAATACAGAGTTCTATTCTCCTGTTTGGAGAGATTTTCTTCTCATCTCAGAAATGACTTGATAATAAAGGAAGAGGAAATAAAGGAAAATTGGACTCCTTGATGTTTGTTTTCCTCATTTTTTACCTTTCTCCTCTCCCCTTCCCAAGTCTTCCATGCAATCACTGAGGTTAGCATTCCCCTTAGTTACATACAAGCTCACCTCTGCTCAGATACTCTTGTCCCTCTGCCAGAATATTATTTCAGTTTGTTAAAACCCAATAGGATGATGCTTTCCTAAACCATTTTCTTAAAAAACCAATACAAAACAGCTGCTTTGAGGCACTTAGGCTGCACTTCCTATTAACCCTTTAAGCCACTTCACCTGTTTTTCAAGTAAAGCATGGGCTTGTAATGGAGTGAAGGAGCAGTTCCTCAAAGGTTTCATTGAAGATGGCACCTTCAGTTTGTGCTTCTGGAGAGATGTGTCACCATGGGGTGAGGTCTGTGACAGCTGACTCTGTGAGTAGCCATGGTTCTGCTAAGGGGTTGTTGGATTTCAGGCGTGTCTTCTTTTAAAGAATTAATTTGCCTGATTTGAAAGCTTCTTGCACAGAGGTAGTTTGATACCAGTACTGCTTCTAGATGGAAGCACTGATATAAATGGAAGGAGAAGTGGCAGTGATGTTGTTTCCTACCTCAGGGAGCATTTATATCTAGCTCCTCACCCCTGTGATCCCATGAGAGTGGAGTTTGCTTATCCACGATAAAAGTGCCCACGCTGGGCAGTGTTAAACCTGGACACTCGATTGAAATGTGTGTCCCCAGTGTGAACAGTTGGTTTAAGTTATCAGTTCAAAACCGTGCCACTGTCACTTTGCCTGCTGCTAATTGCTGAGGATCTCAGGCAGTGCATGGGCACAGCACACAGCTAGGTGTGAAACAGCTGTGACTTTGGGCCAGCTCTTCTTCCCGTGGGCTCTGACAGTGATGTGCCATCATCTACATTGTCTCTTGCAAGTGTGCATAGTGCCACCACGTTGATGTCACCAAAGCAGCGAATGGAGTGGCTGTTCTGCAGATGGAAAGCTATGTTCTCCTTAGGTTTATGGTTTGAAGTGGCGTTCCTGAGTGAAGTGGTGCAATGAAAAGTGAAACAGAGACCTGAGGGTGATGGATATGACCCACGGCACTCTCACACTGAGCATGCTGTGTGATGTCCCCCTGCAGAGAGTAAATGGGAGATCCATCATCGGGACTGCAGACATATTCAGGCAGGAGTGGGGAGCCATCCCATCAGGACCTGCCACTCCAAGAAGCCCCGTGAATATTCTTGCATGCATTTTAATGCAAGACATTGGTCTTATTGTCCGTCAGGGAGCTTGAGGTTTGCTTCACAAGCAGAGCCATGAGCTTGGTGATGGATGTGCCCCGTAGGGCTGGGAGGAGCACTCTGTGGGAAGATGGAGTGGCCCGATGTTGGGTGCTTGTGGTGCCTGTCACGAACTCGAAAATAACAGCACGAAGTAATTTAGCATCTTACATTTATAATTGAGTCTGACTTCCGCAGTGATCTCTGACAACATAAATTGTATTGTGCTATGGGGGCTCCAACCAGTGGGCAAGATTAATGGTTGGGTAATGGGAAGAGATGTCTGGAAACACTTTCTTCCTACAGAAATTAAGAGGCATTAATTTAGACGTAAAAGACGTAAATGTTGGGAGACGTTGGCTTCCAGGAGTGATAGCACGTATAATAATGGTGCTTCTCAAGTTTATTACTGTTTTTAGTATTGCAGATGGCTGCAAATTGTAGGGCTCTCTCCCATTGTGTCTTTCCCCTCTGCCAAATTAACAAAGGGATGTTAAATCCTGGCTACCCTTAATACGGTGCATATGTTAACGATGGCAATTGCTTCATTGTGCTGCTAAATTGAGGGAAGCAAGGCAAGATGTGGGGAAGTGCATGTGCTTTGGTTGGTGCTGGGTATTATTTTGGGATTCAGACTTATGTTCTGCTCTTTGGAGGAGGAGTGCATTTGCATCTCGTGCTTGCCAGCACATTTCTGTTTTAAGTGCTTTCGCATTTCGATTGCTTTTGGGGATGTTTTGGGACAGGAACTTATGTTCTGTATAAACTGGAGCTGACTGGAAGGTGAATAACTTTGTATTTGGCAGTAAGCTGCTGTTCTGGGTGATTTCACCCAAAGCAGCCGTACAGACACGCGTTTTTCTGATCAGTGTGCTCCTCTGAATTCTAAAGAGGAGACTGCCCTGACCTGTGTGGCTCCTGCTGGTGGGAGGTGGGCTGTGAGCAGGTCCTGCAGGCAGAGCAGGGCTGTGCTGTGCTGCACGTTACAGCTTCACTTGTTGCAGCTCTTGGGAAGCATGCAGCCGAGATGAGGGACTGCAAGTAGCCACAGCTGCAGTGTGTTGGAACGTGACCTCGGTGATATTTTTGCTTGTGAGAAAACCCAGTGGTGTAACCAGGTGCTCTCCTTCGCCTCCTTGCACCGGAGCAGCCGTGCAGCAAAGCCTGCTGATGGAGCATGCTTAAGCTTGGAGTGCATTCAGCCACGAGTTGTGCTTGTGCAGATATCAGTGCCTCAGCTCCTCCACCTGTGGGACCGCCCTGTGTGCTCACTGAGGCCTCGGTGCATGGGGAGGGGGGCTGGGAGGAAACCAGAGGGGTGCTGGGATGTCATTTATGCCAGTAAGCAGATCTAAATTATGTAAATTGCTGTCTGCGCTGAATCTGCCATCTGGAAAAAGTTATGCATACAGAAATCTGTCGGGGCAATGCGAGGGATGGAGCGTTGCTGGGAAGGCGGAGGGTTTGGTGGGATAAAACCAACCTGTGCCAGGAAAATGTATTCACCTGCTCCAGGCCAGTGGTAAAGCTGTTCTTCAGTAATAACTTCTTAAATTTAGTGGGACTGAAACAATTGTTTAAACCTGCTTTGTGGTTTGAAGCCTTCCTTGTGATCAGGGTCAGCTGCACGCTGGTTGGCATGCAGAGTAAGAGCAGGAGAGCTACCTGGTGTAAGGGGGCAGACTGTGGAGCTGGAGCCTGACATTTCTGGGGAGGAGAAGAGGCTGAGGATGTGCTCTGCTGCCATAATTGTTTCCTCCCATAATTGGAATTACAGGGGTAGAAGGCTGCAGCATGTATTGCTCTTGAGCATGCTGGCCACCCTGGTGTCTGAAAGATCAGAGCAGCTGTGTTTGGGTTCTCAGCCAAAGCAAGAGCTCCTGTGAGCTGAAGGAGGACACGTTGTGGAGCTGTGTCACCTAATGACATCTGCAGTGTGTTCTAGGTAGATCATTCCCTTACAGAGTCACAGAACCGATGTGGTTGGGAAAGACCTCTGAGATCCGCACCCCACCATGCTGCCCACGTCCCTCAGGGCCACAGCCCCACAGTTCTCAGCACTCCCAGGGACAGTGACCCCAGCACTCCCTGGGCAGCTGTGCAGTGCATCGCTGCTCTTTTGGAAAAGTAATGCTTCCCAATACCCAACCTGACCCTCCCCTGGCTCAACTTCAGGCCATACTCTCCCATCTTGTCAGTGTCTTTGAGCAGGTATTGCCTTCCCTTCTGCTCCCGAGACAACACCTGTGCAGAGCATGCCTGCTGCCAGGCAACGGAGGGGTTTTATTCTTCACAGGGGCACAAAAAGCAAAGCTCCTGGCTTTACAGCAGCCCCCTGTCTACGTTCCAGCCACTTCTGCGTGTCTCCCATTTGCAGCAGCAGCGGGCTCCCGGCAACGTGTCATTCATTACAAGAGCAGCACGGTACGCGTATTAGTAATATTCTGTAAAGCGGAGCGGTAATTACAGAATGCTTTGTCAAATTTTATTATCTGTTACAGCAGAGCACTGTGCGTGCTGTTGCAGGGACCGG
Source organism: Odontophorus gujanensis (assembly GCA_013399175.1). Lineage (NCBI taxonomy): Eukaryota > Metazoa > Chordata > Aves > Galliformes > Odontophoridae > Odontophorus > Odontophorus gujanensis. The sequence continues at coordinate 110,020 of VXAB01000079.1, forward strand.
GGGGGCCCGGCCGGCTGCTCTCCTCACAGCTCCGTACGCACAGCGTTTAATTTAAAGGAAAAAAGAACAGTTGGAGACTGTCAGCGACGCTCCCATAAAAAGTCCGCCGGTTTCTGCTGC
>VXAB01000080.1:0-25858 GCA_013399175.1 Odontophorus gujanensis
TAATAATAATTAAAATAATAAAAAAAAATATCCCGGAATCATTCCGTAACGCTTTAATCACAGTATCACTCAACACGACAGGAAAGGTTCATGGCTTTGTGACCACGGCCGGGCAGCCCCCGGCGCACAGTACAGCACAAACAGAATGAAGTCAGTAGGTCGGGGCCGGCCGGGGCTCCCCGCCATCCAGTGCTTTGATGCTCAGAGTCCAAACAGGTTCACCTCGTTGTGCAAGTGCTTTTCCAAACGCTTTTTGTAGGAAGGGGACAAGGAGCTGCTTCGCAAGAGCGTCTAGTGAGGGTGTAAGTGCTGAGCGGGGAGAAAGGGGAAGCTTCCACCACCACTGTGTCCCTTGCAGCAAGACAGAAAGCAAACTGCCCCACCAGCACCCCCCACCACCACCAGGGATTGCTGGGGGCCACACCACAGAGCCTACGGGTCCGCCACGGCCTGCGGCACGTCAAGAGTGCAATTGAATGAAAGCAGTGGGATAAACAGGAGAGCCTCTCTATTTATTTAACCGTGGAAAGACTGAAACTCATCGTCAGCGCTCGCTTACAGGAGGCGGGAGGTCCTAATGCACCAAAGAGGCACTACAGCTTGAGAAACTGAACTCGGGAAGTACAAACAACAAAGAAGAAAACAAGAAATCATCTCATGATTTCCCAACCCTCTGCTCCTCACGCCCTATGGCCGGGAGCACCAAACCCTGCAGCTCAGCACTGCCCACCCTGCCCCTGCCGGGACCCTGGAGGGCACTGCTCCCACTGCAGGGCTGGCTGCTCCCCGCCTGCTCTTGCTTTCCTACCCACCAAAGAAATAAATAGAATGCTGCCAGCACCTGAACGCCCACGAAACACAACCAATGATTGTCTGGAGAACGGGCAGCGAGAGCAGCAGGATCCCACCGGGCGCTTGGCACACAACCCCTCTTCCTCCTCCCTGCTTCTCGGCCATACAACACACAACCCCATTTTGGTCCTTCACTACGTGCTTATATTAACATTATTTCTTCACAATAACGATATCTAACGCAAAAAAAAAAAAAAAANNNNAAAAAAAAAAAAAAAAAAAAAATACTGTTAAGGAAGAAATAAAATAAGAAAAGAATTAGCAAAAAAAAAATAATAATAATTACAAGGTATTTACAGATGAACAGAAATTCCATCCGGAGAGGAAACAGTTCTTTACTATTTTCCATTGCCCTCGTGGGAATGGTGCCCAGGCCGAGTGCCGGGGTGGGATGGGGTCACCCCCACGCTCTCAGGACCGGGTGCTGTGCCACCACCACCACCACGGCCTTGTGCAAACATGGGGAGCAGCTTGGCTGGGCTTGGGGCCTTGGGCACTTCCACAGGGGGACGTGGAAAAGCAAGCAGGGAGGGCAAATTTTCTCAGAAAATACACCGGTGCTGCTCAGTTACCTTCTGCTCCTCCTACTCCAAAGTACCCTGGATGCTTTCCTCCGTGGGCTATCACTATCAGCCTGCTCTTGGGTGCTGACGTTGCATCATGAAGGGTTCCTAGCACAACCCTCACTCCATGGGTAACTGCTTCTTTTGCTTTAGTGCTCTGGGATGGGGCTCCTGTGCTGTGTTCCTCCACCCTGGACTGAGCACGCCACCAACTCACAGGCAGACAAACCCTGACATCACCAGCTCTGCACTTCTTAACCAGACCCAATGGGAAAACCAATGGGAAATGTTCTTCCCAACCTCTCTGTCTCCGAGCACGGTGCTGCAGTGCTGCAATTAGCAAATTCTCAGGACACACGCCCTTAATGTGATCCGTACAGCCAGTGCTGCTCCTCACACCTGCTCTATTTGCATCCCAGACTGTGCTGTGATTCAGCTTCACCTGCAAAGTCACTGCTACAACATCAAGGCTGTGATGGCACCCTGTGAACACCACGGTACTTCTGGAGGCTGCTGTGGGCCACTGAACAGGAGGAGGAGACTTGGAAGCAGTGTGAAATCACTGATAAAAATACCTGTGAGCCATTTGAGGGTCAGAGGAGTGATTCTATTCCTGGCTGCGTGTTTGAAGATAGAACTTGAAGCCCTGAAGTTGCTGAAGTTAGGACATCTTCCTATGAAAACTGATGGTCAACGAGCAGCCACACACAGCCAACCACAACTGCATGGACATTTCTGCCACAACTCCCAGACAACACCAACACTGAGAAGATGTCACTGCAGGAAACACCACAGCAGCTACAACCAGCACGATGGTCCCAGAGCACCTTCACACCCACTCCCACCCATTCCCTCCCCACGAGCCCCAACAGCTCCAGCACAAGACCCCAGGGCAGAGCAGACCGAGAGCCATTTCTCTCTCCAGAGGCTCCAGGTCCAAGCAGAGCTCCAGCTTGTGGCACCACAGAGATGGAAAGCACTCCTGACCCTGCCCTGAAGGCACGGACATCCAGTTGATGACCACCAACCACACGTTCTCATGGCCCACCAGCAGCCCAACCCCAGCAGTGCTCTAGGCTGAGGAGCCCTCAGCTGGGACATCACATTCAGGAGCTTTGCACCACGCCGAGGCGTTCGGCCATGAACTGAGCACAGGACAGCATTTCTGCAGGGGTACACAACTTGAGGTTCTGCTGGAGGTAAGTGAGATGGGCAGGATTACCCTTCCCTGGTGCAACTCCAGTGGCTCTGCGAGAATTGCACCAGGGATGGGTCTCACTGGGCTCTGTTCCCTTGTTGCCTCCTTATTCAGCTGAGCTGAAGGGATGAAGCCACCCCGTGGTGTCGGGCTCCCATTTACACGAGGGCTTTGCTGGCTCAGTGACACCATCTCGTAACGTCGGAGGGACCGATACTGGATCGCACTGCTGTGATTCGTGCCTTGCTCTATTCCCACTGCTGTGAAATCCTGCGGCTGCGTCGGGGTTATCCAGTTGTGGACAGGTTCATTCTGCTAAATCACAAATCAAAACCGTGGTAAAAAACGCAGGACTGGTAGGGTCAGATGCCACAGGTTCCTTCCTCAGCCCAAAGTCCAGGCGCTCCCTGAGGCCCTCGCACCCATCTTCTGCTGCTGGGGATTTTGCTGGGGTAAGTGCAGCACCGCCGCCTCCTCGCTGCGGCTCCGGCCAGAGCCCTGCGGACCTCTCAGAGGTGGTTGATGGGGTTAAAGGTCCCCGACTCTGAAGCTGCTCCTGCCATGTCCAACCAAGCACCCAGGGAGTTCTGGGAGGACGTGTGGAGGGGAGCGTTCTCAGACAGGGACAGCATCATTGCATAAGCCTGCGGGAGGAGAGAGCAACGCAGGGGATGTGTGAATACGCACCTGGGGTGCGCTGCAATAACCCACGCGGAGCACAGCACCAGCATCCCTGGCCTTGGCTAAGTGTCCTGCCAGCAGGTGGAGATCTACATCCACGGGTAGGAATGGCACCCGCTCCACCTGCTGGAGTGTGCTGGAGCCTACAGGCAGAGCGGGGTGATGCACATAACATCAGAGGCTCGAGAGTCTGCAGGGCAGCTGACACAGACTGTGCACTGCTGGGACATGGGTACATAAGCTCAGTACAGTTGGGCCCGCAGTAATGCAGCTGTACTGGTTACAGTACCAACTTCAGCCCCTTGAAGGCTGAGAGTCTGAGCTCCTTGGCAAGTGAACACACTCAGCTATCTACTGGAGGTATGTGCTGAAAGAGGTACAGCCTGGAAAGGTTAAGGACACACATGCTTCTAAAACAGCATAAAAGAACAACAGCCCCAAAGGATGACCCTCTGCCAAGCATCAGATAGGGCTCCCAAAGTAGGACAAATTTTAAAGGAGCAAGCATTCCTACACGGTTAGTACCTCTGCCATATTAGTAACAGGACACACACAAGAGCCAGGCGAGTGGATTGTGCTGGGCAGTAATGCAGAGCACCCTTCTTAGAAGCTTAATGTTAGAGGCACTGAGTACCATCTCAACTGCCCAGTGCAGTGATCAAGATCAGTGCTCCCAGTACACGTGGATCAAGATGTGAACTTGATGGAGCTAGACTGAACACTTTGGTGCTGAGGTGCCACTTTGAGGCTTCTGGGTGGGCCTGAGCTGCTCTAGCTGACAAAGCAAACTGTCACTTTGTGCTCTGCTTTTAGAAATCAGGGAGATCAATGAGGAAGTCCGTGAGACCTGCAGGACTGCAAGTCAAGGCAATACTACTGTCTATTAAGCTCTTCATAATCAAATACAATGGCATTTTATCACCTCTCCTGTGCACTAAACTTGAGTTCCACAGTTCTTCAGCTGGTACATACTATCTCAAAGTATAAATAAATAACAGTTGGAAAAAACATTTATACAGACAGATAAAAACAGACAGATGCCACTAGCATCCTACATAAACATGTTCTCACAACACAGGGTCAATGATAAGTTGATCGGGTGACCTAAAACTGATGCCCACTCCATTTCTCCTCCGTTTTCCTGTACAGTTGTGACAAGACACGGTTCCCACATGATTCACTCATTACCATCACAATTGCTGCTCACTGGGAAGGGAAAATAAACCCCAGTGGAGGGAGGTCAGCTGCTTGCTAATCCTCCAGGACGCGCTGGCAGCAAGCTAGGTAAAACGTTCTGGCATATACCCACCTGGTTTTTAGCCTGCCTGTACAGAGTCTGTTTTATTGTCTCAGAGTCTAAGGTGGAATTAAACACATCTTTAACTTCAAATGCTTCCTCGGCTGCTTTGCGAAGATCCAGCCCCTTCCCAAAATTCGGCATCTGCTCCAAATCTAACAAGCCGGCTTCGTCCTCCTCAATACACCTGTACCAATGACCAGGGGAAGGGGTTGGCCTGTTGTTAGCTCATCGCACAGCTCACACACTAGCGTGGTGCTACCCAGCTCCTGCATGCACGTACATGGGGGTCTCACAAGCCACATGCATGAGCAGACAGACAGACACGAGAGTGAAACAAAATGCAAGGCGCAAAGAAAAGGTGGAGAGCGTGATTACACACCAACAAGCATTAGTGGGATGGATACTCGTGAGTCAGCCTGACTACAGCCCTCCCTGCTCTTCTGCATGGGGGTGTCCACAGCTGCTGTCCACTCCTTGACACTTCTGGCACTGGATCAATGTCTAAAGAACACTGCTGCGTTTTCTCTGAGTTGCAGTGAAGACAGTGATGCACTGAGACTACAGAAGATGCACTCTTTGCAACCCAGGACATTGTTACGAACGTCAGTTGGGAAATGGAGGCTGAAAAAGGAGCACTAAACCTATACAGATGCAACAAATCCTAATGGTGAAGACGCTTAAATATCACTCGACCTTGGGAAGAAAAATAAAAGCTCACTTTTTGCCCTGAGTGCTGGTGATCCAACTTGAAGTCAACAATATTTTGCCACAAACAAAATGAGCAGCATGGTGCAACACAGACTGCAAACGTGTGCCTCTGCCTTTGCCCTGAGCAGTGCTGTAGAGACAGGTATTACCCTCTGAACTGCAGCACCCTGGGAAAGGTCTTTTCTGTTTTGGAACTAACTCATCTCCTGGCACAAACTCCTCAAGTCCTGGATCTACATCTTATTGCAGACTCTCCTTGAAGTCTGCTTGTTTTGTATCCCCTCCCCCCACCCATGGTGAAAATGGAATCTGTCAAGTGAATGCTCAAATCAAACTGAGGTATGGCACATGGCTTGGAAAATAAAACAGTCGCATTCACAATCTACCACTGACACAGGGTCAGGAGTCTGGCCCCCAGCTGACTTCCCACAGGGCACAGCCCACCTCACCTTCGGGTATGGTCAAAGCTCATCGTGAGAGATGTGGGCTCTTCATCTTCTTCATCCTCATACGCTCCTCGGGGCTCTGCAGTGGGTGACACCGTTTCATCCTGTGACTTCCCTGTCAGGCTGTCATCATCCTCCTCTTCCAGTTCTTCATCTTCATCATCCACATCTTCCGTTTTCTCATTTGCTAATCCGTGACACTGGGAGTTGCTGTCAATATCCTGGATTTCTGGCCTGAAATGTTTGGCCAAGAAGGGAAGGAAAATAAAAGAGACCAACTGAATAAGTCCTGCATTTTCATGGTTATGTAATGCTGCACTCAATTTATATGTGTGTATAAATGCAAGCATCTCAAGATTTATCTATCTACATGTACATGCTATTTAAACTACAAGGGAAAGGAAAACTGACAAGTTTCAGGCAGTTAAAAATCATTCTTTGCAGTGTCTGTGGGGACAACGTGCACAGGAGGCATATGCCAACCCAGATGCTTTTCAGATTAGGAGTTTGTCTAGTCTGGATTTAAATGATGCTTTTCCATCTCTCAAAATACAGCATCCGTGGGACATGGGGCTTTCCTCCTCCTCTCTGTACTGTGTTTTAACAACCTCCATTCGAGGAAGCTTCCTCATAGCTGGGTTTGTGGGCAGATTTCATATTCCTCAGTCAAAATGAGGTTTAATAAGACAAAGGCAAAACTCAAGGTGCCTCCCAGGCCCCACGTCTTGCCACGTACTCCTAACCTAGGTCATCTCCCCAAAAGACTCAACACAGGGCTTAGTGCTTGCAGCTGATGGCATTTTCCATTCCAAACTACTACATTTCTCTCTTTTAAGTGCTCTTAACCAAGCACTGCAGGACAGAGGCTGACTGCTCTTTGAACCATGTGAACAACATGTGACACAGGGTCATCTTATTTGCTTGTCTACCTTTTATCTGCTAACGTCGACGCTTGGTTCATCTCACTATTTGCAATAAAATTTCTGATTTCAGAGAAATACGAATCCTCTTTCTCATCTAAAAGTGCATGGTTGTCTGACTCCGAGTTGGGGGAAGAGGCACTGGTCCCAAGGTGGTTTGTAATGACTCCAGAGTGCTGGCTCACTGAGTGGGAAAAACAAGAGAAGAAAAAACAGGAGAAACAATCAGACACTGTCAAAGTCATCATTCAAAGGAAAAATAAAGGAGGAGTGTTAGGCAACAATACTATGCAGTAAGGTTATTTAACAGAAACTTGTGTTTTCCAGGCTTGAACTACAGAGAAAAAACAGATGGGATTCAGCATTTATGGACAGGATATACAGCTGAAGAGCCACCAGCTGTTTGCCTATTGCCCTCCTGTAGTGATGTGGGATGCTACCTGGAACGTTCTCGTGCTCGTGCTTCTTAAGATGTCGGTCCAGGTTGGTCTGCTGCCCAAAGCATCGGTTGCACAGGTGGCATTTGAATGGCTTCTCCTTGTTATGGATGTTTCGAACGTGCCGCTGGAGGTTGGAGGAAATGCTGAATGACCTGTCACAGTATTTACACCTGAAAAATAGAAGCAAATGTCAAAGAGTGCAACGTGAGGGGAAGAAAAAGAAAAAAAAAAAAAAAAAAAGCAAAAATCTGACTACCAGAAAACCAGAAAATGTTGGTCTATAAATCTTTACTCGGCTGAGGAGCTGGAATGCACGAGGCATTAATCATCCCAGACAAATCTGATATTATTGTTACTCGAGGAGCACAAAGAAAGGATTAGGATTAATTAAGAAGCGAGCCGTCCAAACAAATAAGAATTTCAAACAAAATAATTACTTTTTCCCCCACACGTTAATGTAAAAATAGGAAAGGTGAGTGAATTCAGTTTGCAGGGGAAGCAAGTGAAATCTGGCATGGGGGGAAGAGAAAGAAGAAAGAAGGAAGATTAAAACTATCAAGTCATCATTATTTAGCACATCCCTACATGACACACTTACGTGCACATATAGGAAACCCTACATTCATTCATTCCTAAAATTCCTCAGGTACAGGCAGCAGAGACTTCAAGATAATTACAGCTGTGCTCATAGTACAACAGCTCCCAGGAAATGCACCGTAGCTTCCAAACTGTGTCAGATTCACTCCCACGGAGTGAATATCTGCTTTGCATTGAACTATGCACGACATACAGAGCCAAGCCAGGATGTCTGGGGAAACTGCTGTGCGAAGAAATGTCCCCCCAGGAAAAATCCCTCTGCAGGGACCACGGCAGAAGCACTGGATGCTGCTCCATTGTTTCCTTCCCCTCTGGATCCGGGCTGCCCGCAGGACGATGATGCTCTGAGCTCTGCGGGCAGAGCACGACTGCAGAGGGCGGCTTTGAGCCACAGAGCGGAGCTCCAGGACCGAAAGAAGAAAGCCAAACTCCTCTGAAGCAGCCCGATGGGATCCCTCGTTCAGTACATCATCTCTACCCCAACAAAGGCACTTTGCTTTCCTCACGGCTCCGCTCCCAAAGCGCACGGGAAGCAGAACCCTGCTCTGCACAGAGCTCTGCAAACCCTGTGCGCTTACGGGACAGCATCCAACTGTTCCTAAACCCCTCTAATTCCATACAACATCACTTCTTTCAGCTCCGTGTGAGGGCGAAGCAAATCCCAGGAGCTGTGCCACAATTGCTCACGGCACAGAGCTGCAGGCTCCGGGTGCTCTGGGCTCACAAGTGCCCTTCTTCCACACTTTTCCCTTCCCACACTCAAGCACCAAACTGGATTTGCCTTGACAGTAAGGACGTGGTGTGGCTTCCCACAAGCACAACAGATTCAAATGCAAGAAGGTGGTGCAAGTGTAAGAAATCCGTGCTGTGAAACACACGCACCACTTCCAGATGTGCTACAGCTGCGACTTTTATTTGGTCTCTGAAACCAAATTGCTATTATTTTTGGAAATAGCAGAGATACATTTATGAAACACTCTCTTCTCTTTATGGATTCCATGTCCACCTTCAAATTTCCTACGTTAAATCGCTGAAAAAAGTATTTAAATAAATCACATCACGAACCTTTCATTATGATTAACTTAGGAAGAAAGCAAAATCTCTTGTTAACCCACAGCTTTCTCAGGCTTCCAAAGCTTCTTCTCCCTCCCTGCCAGCAACTGAAGCCCTGCGAGCTGCCCTTGAGCAGACTGCAGCATCCCAAGCAGACAAATACCTGATGTCCTGCAGGAATACAGGAGCTGAGCTCCAGCAGTGCTGTGCCATCAGTCCCCTCCTCTCTATCTCCGGGCACTTCAAAGCAGCACTGGCAGGAGCACAGCACGAAGGCCCCGGCCCCCGTCCACCCATTTATTTAGATGTTCAGGAAGTCTTTGAAAAGTTCCCTTTGACAGGTCCTCGCTCTTAACTATGAGCTATGTGGATCCAGGCTCAGATGCAGAGAGAGGGGATAAAGAGCTTGTTAAAAAAATAGAAACCAGAGGGGCAGTGGCAAGGAGCAACAGCCAACGTCTGAGCGCCGGGACGAGGGCGACGGGCAGCGTTATTTGTGGTCCCAGAGGGGTCGGTGCTCGGATCTCTGCTGGTTTTAATCTAAATAAACGAGCTGGACGGAAGGACCAACTTAAACACGGGGAAGGGGGAAGCTCAAAAAGAAGCAGTATTTGCTTTGTAAAAGAAAAATGAGTGTGCTTCGCGCGGAGCTGAGCGCGACCCGCGGTGCCACGGTGCATGTCAGCGTTAGCTGTTGGCTTCAGCTTAATGCAGATAACAGGACACGGGGGCCTGAAAGGAAATTAAAGGAAAACAAACTCAAAACAGGCGTCGGGAAGCACGTCTTTATGGGACGAATCGCAGCCTCGCAGGCAGTGCCTAAGGACGGGGTGTAATTCAAGAATCAATTAGAGGGCATCCTGGAGGGATGCGAGAAGAAAAGCCTTGCTGAGGCAGCCTGTGCAACCCTGCTCCCCCAGCTCTGTGTGCTGTCCTGATGCTGTTTCAAATCTGATTTTTAGGAAGCCCAGAGCATTACCAGGTATTCCTCACTGCCAGCAGCACGCAGCACTGTTCCTTTTCAGAGGGAATTAATTCACCTCTGCAGTGCCCATGTGCTGTGTGTCCCTACCTCATATCCTCATTACAGACACCAAGGAAGTGTGAGCAGCTTGCTAAACAACACGAGAGGGTCAGGAAGCAGAGAAGTCCCAAGAAAAGCATCGACAAAACACGGAGAATCCCCAAGCTGCTTCCACCTGCAGGAAGCTGGTGCTGTGAAAGCAAGCTAACGCTGGAAACCTCAGCTCTCTGAGAGCGGAGGAAAAATCGATGATAATTAAGCTCTTCTGTATACACCACACTGACTCTTGGGATCACTGTTATAATGCAGCGTTGTCCAGAAGTCAGCCCTATGCTGCAGGAGAAGCCCCGTGCACGTGAGTCACTTTCTGGGAGAAGACCAGATGCAAGAAGCACGTGTCTTGCTGACCTGTGTTGAGTTGGAGGTCTCCTTGCTTGGAAGAAAACAGCACTGAGGGTCTCTGAATAACCAGGAGGAGCGTTGGACTCAGATGGGGCTGCGCGGTGAATGCACTGCATTCATTCAAAGCACATCAAACAGCACAACTGGGAACGGGGAACACTCCCAACACATTGCTTTGGGGAGGGGGGTTTGACTTCCATTTACCTCATGTCTACACTCCATGCCTCCAAATGGAGACAAAACAGCTCTGAATGCACAGAAGGTAAAACCAAGCACGAGAACACCACGTGCTTGAGCAGACAGCCCTCTCTGCTCACAGGAGTGTGCTTCTCTTTCTGTAAGAACCACCACGTTGGCTTTGTTGTGAACGTAGGACAGTGTGTGGAAATACCATCACGTTGCCACCTGAAACAGAACGGCTTCAGTGGCTGCTGCTGTTTGACAACGTGCAGAGCTCTGACTCACGTTATGGAAAAGGCAGCGCTTGGTTTCACGTGAGCTCCCAATTCGTCACTCATTCACTTTTGCTGAACGCGTGCAGATATGGGTCCTAAAAAGAAGTGAATCGAAGTACTTTTTTTTTTCTGCTGAAGTCTCCTTTTTGTTTGTTTGTTTTGAAATTGACTGCAGAACAGTCAGAGAAAGCATGGAGCAGAACAGCCTGGTGACAGATGCTCCTCCGGATCTCCATGCACACCTCCACAGATCCATTTTCTTGTGAGCTGCATTGAAATATTAAAGGCTGAGGTGAACAGGAGTCCCTTTGGGGGAGCTCAGTGACTTCTTCTTTTGATCCATGACTCCAGGCATCTCCAACATGGAGAAGAAGAAAGGAATCCAGCTAGCCCCAGCAGTCCCTTTCCTGGCAAGCCCTTCAAACCAGCCTGGTTTGCAGAGACATTCAGCACCTTCAGCTGTCCTTGAGACAAATGGCAAACGTGAGTGTCAAACAACACTGGAAATCAGAGCACTCCTTTGCCAGCATACATCTAAGTATAAGCTAAGTGCCTATCTTCAGGCTGCCAACCCGGATTATTTTTGGCTGGTACACACAACATACAGCCCAATGAATCACTGTACGTAACACCACGGGACCGTGGTGGCACAACATTATGGAAAGGGGAAAGAAAACACCAAAGCAGAGCGGGGAGCGAGGAGCATGCTGGGGAAGGGGATTCCTTGGGGGTAACATCACCTGTAGGGCTGCTCTCCGGTGTGTGTCCGCAGATGCCTCGTCAGGTTTGCTGAGCGTGGGAAGATCTTCCCACAGTACCTAGGACAGCAAAAGCAATGTCAGCACCCGACCCTCACTGCCCACTGCCATCTCTGATGGGGTCTGTGTGTGCTGCCAATCACCCGACGTTTTTGTAGAGCTCTCCTCTGTTCCCTTTTGGTCACTGATACTGAGTCTATTTGGTTATCTTCAGAATTCACATCCAGATAAACGTGGCAGCCTCACACTGCTGTTACAGGATATACTGCTGGGAGTCTGACAGCCTGCTCAGGGTAAGGAAATGCAGCAGGAGGAAATAAAATAAGAGAAGGAACCGCGTTCCACAGTAAATCTGACTCACAGCAAACTCAAAAGGAGGGGATGTATAAATAAAGATGTTAATTGGCAAATAAAATACTCAGGAGGAAAAGCCATGCTCTGTGCCTGGGCAGCTCGATGCTTGACGTTACAGAAGGAAATACGAGCTGAGTTTCTTAATTTCAGAGGCATTCGGATGTCCTTATGACGGATGGTTAACGTGAGTGTTAATCAATAATGAAAATCCACGTGGTAATGGGCTACTGCATATCTAAATCTAAGTTCAGTCCTTCTCGAGGTGGGAAACCTCCCATTTCTAACCACCCAGCTGAAACCTGAGCCCAGAGCTCTTGAGGCAAAGCAGTACACCGCAGATGCAGCAAACAAAATCTGTGCCCACTGAGTGTCCCTGAGAAGAGTGCAGGGAGAGCCACCATGAGAACCTGCGTGCAGGTAAAGCTGTGTGAGCAGGCACGGATTCCTGCCCCATTGGCTTTTTAGTTGCAATGGGTACATGAGCATTTCTGCAGGTAGCACTGCCCTTGCAGTGAGCAGCTTGCTGCTTTTAAAACTCCTTCACTTTGCATAGCTGAGACTGTGCTGCTTTTGCACTGCAGACTGTGGTGCTGGCTACCACACACGAGAGACTTGGCGTGGAAGAGCCCTGTTCACTTGAGAATCTCCAGATCTGCCCCGGAGGTTATTAAAGATTACAAAGAAAACAGAGGATGCCCGTTTTCCACCAGACAAAACAAGCTATTTCAGAGCAACTTCGTCATCGGCGTGCTCCGTTCTAATTCTGCTGCTCCTCATTTTCCCTCCCAGCCCCGTGAGGATGGTGGGAAGTCCACGTGGGGTTTCTGTGCTCCCTCACCTGCAGGTGTAGCGCTCCTTGCCCTTGCGCAGGATGGGGTCGGACAGTGTGGGTGGTGGCGATCTGAAGTTGAAGGGGTGATGTGGAAGGGGCTGCAGGGAAGTGCCAGAGTCCGCCTTCATGGCTGCAAAGCTCTCCAGTTTCTCCGTCATAGTTTCTATGGCTGACATCTGCAAGTAGAAGGCAAGGCCTCGTGTCAGAGAAATGAGGGAACCAGGGGAGCTGGGTGGGACGCAGAGGGACCCTGCAGTGAAGCTCAGGCTGAGGATGGAGTGGGGCCACACAGAGTTTGCCTGGCCAAGACGTTTTAATTACACGTCAGGAAAGTTGAGGAGCCCGTAAAGGTGATGGAAGGAGGAGTGGGATGTGGCTGAGCTTCCTGCAGGGAAAGGAGAGTCCAGCCAAGATAAAATAAAAGTGAGCAGCAGTTGGATGAGTTACGGCTATGGAGGACTGCAGTCTGCACCTGGAAGTGCAGATTATGATTCTGTCCTATGACTCTGAGCCCCTTTGGGTGGGAGCAGCAGGCATGCAGGGCTGGCAGGGTGGCCTCAAAGGAAGGGCTGCTGTTGCCCTACAGCTTTGGGTTCTGGGACCCAACAGCAGCCATGGAAACACTGGAGCTGAACACCAGGAACAGGGAGAAACCTGGGGAGATAGGAAAAAGGGAAAGCAAAAAAGGAGAGGAGAGAGCTGAAAAGCAACGGTTGTGCACAAAAACCCTGCCTTAAAGGAAAAAAAAAAAGCCAACCCAAACCCACTTTTACTTTCATTAAAGCAAAACAGGAAATCCAAATCCAAGAGAGAACAGCAGCTCAGAGGACTACACTGACGTCTCCAACGTTCAGTTTTATGCACTCCTGAGAGCACTTTTGAGATACAAAGCTGAAAACGGGGATAAAACAAACAAGGCAGCAATAAAGCTGCCTTCTCACTGTGGATGACATCAGTAGGGAGGGAGTGATGGGGGCAGTGGGAGCCTGAATGGAGGCAGACAGCAAGCAGGGAGACGGCGAGCAGCGGAAGGCAGTAGGAAGCCATATATCAAAAGTAGATGCTCTATTGTACAGGAAGGGCTGACCTTTTGCACGTTTACACTTTATTAAACTGGGCTCGGGTCGGGGGGGGGGAAGGGGGGGGAAGAGAGCCAAGATATTGTTTAAAATGGACGACTACAAAAAACAAAAAAAAAAAGGTTGTCTTAATCACCAAAGAATACATTGTGGAAAGCTGACAACCATTCATAAGCCATAAAAAAAAGAGGAGTAGTAAAACCCATTTCTCAATAATAGATCCACAGCCCCTTCGTTGGAGGCTCCCAGCCCATGATAAATAGTAAGTAATACTTAGCAGCAGCCACTTGAAAAGGTTACTTGATCATTTACAGCAAAAGCTCTGTCCCAGCTGCCAGTCATGTAACAAAACCATCACGTTAAAATGCTATCCGGATCTTTCAGAGCTATGCCACTCAGCCCTTTGCTGGAGTACCTGGAGATATCTTTTGTTGTGCCCTGTTCTTTAGGCACTTAGTCAGAGATGTTTGCTGGCTTGATAGCCCTGGGCTTATTTTAAAATTCTAAACACCGGCCACAGCCTCTCCAGTGGTAAAGGCACTTTGCTATTTAGGGAACAACTGCCTGGCTATAATGAAGAAGAAGGAAAGAAGAAAAAGAAACTTAACAGGTGAGAAAAGGCTTTCCATTAAGTTATCAAAAAGTTATACCAATTGTTTACACTGTCCAGAGTTTCATTTAAAATAGACAATGTATGAATAAGTCACCCCACAGCAGAGAAACTGCTGCCTACGAGTGGGTAAGAGCAGCCTGGAGGAAGCAAGCATCTTCTGATGCTTTACCACAGCTTCTGGCTGGCTGGCATTGCAGTGAGGACCCGCTGTGAGATGGGGAGATAGGCACAGCAGAGAGGACTGAGAGCAGACGTGGGCTTGGAGAGGGAGAAACACGGGGAGGGGACTCCAACTGAGCTGCTATCTGAATGAGGGTTCTGATGAAGACAGGAGCACAGTGCTCAGGGAAATGTCCAGGACGGAGATGTGGCAGGTAGGAATCTCATGTACTCCTGAACCAACAAGCTGCCTTCGTCCACCTTCAGCCCTTGGATATCTGAGTGGTTTGTAGCCTGGGAACTAAGCCACTCTCGAGACCAAGTGATCGTTACGCAGTGGCCTCCTTTGCTCAGAATCAGTTATCAGGAAGTTTCGGGCTCGAGCGATTGTAAATTTTTGGCTATTCTGTGTGATAAGCCATTAGAGATAACCAGACCTTCCACATCTTTTCATTGCCATGGGAAGAGGACGTGGTCAGGATTTCGGGAACAATGTTAACAGCCTTCCACCCAACGCCGGCTGCTGCCCAGGGCCTCCACGTTTCTCATCGTCTCGTTGGGTTCCTTGCTGCACTAGCTCCTCCCTGCTATCAGATTCTTTAC
The DNA here is from genome assembly GCA_013399175.1 of Odontophorus gujanensis. NCBI lineage: Eukaryota > Metazoa > Chordata > Aves > Galliformes > Odontophoridae > Odontophorus > Odontophorus gujanensis. Next base: position 15,038 of record VXAB01000080.1, read on the forward strand.
AGGCAGATATCCCCACCATTCTAACTCACACAAACACAGGATGTTCCTGGCCAGCCTGTCACCATTATCCAGCCTGTACGAAGGAAAAATCGGGGGAAGTTATTAACCAAACTCAGAGGCTGATGCAAAACAATGAAGGAACTAAGTTTAGCTGTGAAAGCAACCAGGATCCAGCTTTCACAAACCTGCAAGTTATTAATCTAAGGTGGGAAACGCTATCAGACAAGAACAATGCATGTGAATGCAACGAAGAGGACAGGAACGGGCACGGGCTCGGCTCCCAGCAGGGGCTGGGGATGGCTGGTGGCTGTCCCACGGGCAGTACCACTGTGAAACAGGGAATTGTGAGCACAGACAGCAGCACCATTTCACAAGATTAGCACTCAAAGTAACTGCTGGGAAACTCTGGAGTTTCCAGTTGGACCCTTGGGTGAAGAGAGACTGATGCAAGCGACCTCTATGCACGTCTCCATCTCAAAGCTCTGGCTTCCAATCAGCACTGAGCTACAACCATAGTGCTTTACCTGGGGGTGGAATAGCAGTGGGGACGGTCGCAGGTACTTCTCCTTTAGGGCACCCACAGGGTCTGTCACCTTCCGCTTCTCCACCCTGCTGGACAACAACACAGAGGGTTACATACCTTCCAGGGCACAGCAGCAAAAGAACAGCTGAACATTTAAACTACACTCATGAGGCTGTTCTCCTATCGACACATCTTCCTCCCCCTCCTGTTGGATGCTACCGATGATGACCCACACGTTACCCACACCAGGGGCTGGAAGTGGTATGCAAACAGAGCCCCTCCTTCGGGCAGTATTTCGCAGCCACCAGGGGTGATGACGAAGAACACATTCTGCTCTCACTGCACAGATCCACTGCTGCAGCAGTTTATGGCCACCGCTGTTACGAAGCGTCACGACAAAAACTGCACTGTTTTAGTGGGAGCAACTCTGAAGTTCACAGCACAGAAAAACGTTCTCCTTGAGAGTGCAGGGCCAGACCTGCGGCCCCATGCGCACCACAATCATTAGGTGTTTCATATTGATTTCCTCCTTGCAGCTGAGATACAATTTGCGCTGAGCTTTTTTGGCAAGCGTAGGTGGGCAGCGGTTGGGAGCACTGGGAGTTTCTAAGTGAGATAGGAGCCCGAAGCTCTTCTGATATCACTGCAGCCCTGTATGGGAACTCATGAATCACGGCCTGAACAACTGATGGATCCCCTGAGGTGAACACTCAGCCAGCCACAGGAGCACAGGTGAAAGCAATGCACCTGTGTGACCAGAAGGGGTGGAGTCTGGCTCCACCTCTCCCAGACCCCATTTAAGGGCTGACCACCACTGGTTGCTCCTCAATCAGAGCAGCACTGCATGGCAACTTCCTGCCTGGCATAAGCAAAGGGCACTTGTGACCTATTAGCTGCGCCGTGCCATGGCGTGGGGCTCAGCCAATCTTCTCAAGCCCAGTGCCTGAGAATGTTACCTTAACAAGGCCAAGCTAAAAACTGCCCTGATTTCAGGCTGTCTGGCTGCATTAAATTATATCACCAGGAGAAAATGTCAAGGATTTAAGTGGCCTTTGGGAGAAAAATCGAAGGAGCCAAATGGTGTGAGAGACTCCGATAAAGAGAAGTTTAGAAACAAAATATTTCCATATTTTTTTGAGCTGGGACTTGGAAGCTCGGCTGTTTTGCTCATTACATCAGGAGTCTGATTCACAAGCGACTCGGCCGCGCACTTTCTATTTTCATGTATTACTAAAACTGTGCGCGTCCCGTGGAATGCGGCGAGCGATGCCCCCGTCCTTCCCTTCCATCTGTCTTCTGTGCCTTTACGCTTTTCCCGGGGCTGCTATTTTAATTGGCAGCTGTTTTGCAGCCCGTGTTGTTTTAACATTCCAACTGAGACTGCCCGGAGGTGGCAGAACCCCGCTCTCACTCCCAGTTTTTGCCTCCCCTCCCTACGTATCTACCTTTTGTTCCCTGCATCGATGAATACCAGACTACGTACATCGTCCCTTTGCCCTTTCTTCCCCACGAGGTGCCCACGTTACACGTCCCAGGTTGTGATGAAGCCCTTTCCACCACAGACAGGCAGCGTGTAGGCTGTGACAGCATCAGCCCTGAGAGCTGGCACAGCCAGAGCTGCTCTCGCAGCAGCGGGCACCGACGGTTTGCTAATCCTCATCTCAGCTGACAGCTCCTTGGCCCCGGCACGCATTGACATCATTTTTTCCCACAGTTATCAGCCATCCAACAGCAGCCAGGCAGTGACATAGGTGCTGTCCCACCCTGTGCCCACTCCTTTGAGCCGTCCTGGTGCTGACACCGCTGCCCTACAGTGACGCTGAGCCTTTCCAGCACGACGAAATCACGACCACAGCACATCCCATCACCTGCCAGCAGCCTGGGCACCTCCAGGCTCTGCACAGCCCTGCTGCACGCTGCTCCTAACTCCACAAATACCCATTAGTCTGAGCAGGAGCTGAGTGCCCAGCTGGACACGGAGCCTACTGGGTCAAACCTGCGACTACGAAGCAGCTCACGTGTCCTAAGAGAGCATTAACCAACAGCCAGGTTAATGTCTAAATGGAAGTGGTTTGGGCTGCCTCCTTTCTAAGAAGCAGCAAATGGTATTTGCCAGCTGACCACTGCATCTCTGGGCAGTGATGGCTACACTCTTCAAAAGCTCACAGTCATTTCCCTTTAGAAACAGACACAAACCTCCCCTGTACACCTTCTGAATGCACTCCTTCTGGAAGTTTCACTCGCACCTGCTCCCCTCTCCATGCACAATTTGCCACAGGAGCAACACAATGAATCACACCTTCCCCCAAAATCTTTTGTGCAAAGTCAAACTAGAAAACCCTGTGCATCTTTTTAAGAACAGCACATGCTTCTGGAAGAACCCAGATAACACACTACTGTGTATTTACACAGTACTCACTACTCCAGACTTAAAAACATTTCAAAAGGCTGAGCCTGCAACAGCAGTTCCTATGAATTGAAGAAGGAATTACAAAGAAAAAGGGGGGGTGGGGAGAAAAAAAAAAAAAAAGGTGAAGTGGCTCACAAAAGGCCATCAAAGAAGTGAGTGGGAGCGCTGCATTTGCAGACTCCCAGGGCTCCTGACTCATTCCCAAGCCATGAGAGCCCAGGCTTTGAGGCATCTGAACTCTGCATTCTTATCAAATCAAACCTCTGGAATTTCCCCAGTAGAAGTGCCATCTTAGCATTGGCTCGTGGGAGAGTCCTTAAATAGGTCAAGTTTCTTCTTTATCAAAATAAGGATGTGTTCTTTGCACATATTGATTATGAGTACTCCTTTCAATTATTCAGCCCTTTTGATTCAGAAAGCTCAGCACGCTGTGACGAAGGGCAGATGAGCACAGTCGGGCTGTACAGACACATCGACTTCATCAGACACACACTGCTCTTTCTGAACAACCCACATCCAGATCCACCTCAAGCGATGGTGCCAGCTAGAAAGTTAGCTCATTAGAGGAAATGATTAAGGCAGGGTATGTTAATACCTGTAGATGGGATCCATGAAAAAGGGAGATGGCTTAGCATAATGCAGGGATGGTTGCTGAGGCAGCTGAGACTGGGAAATCTTGGGTAAGACTTCACTTGCCATGAGTTTCCTTTCCCCATAAATGTGGTTCTTCCGTGGCTCTCTCCCTCCGTTCTGACTGGCTCGGATGCGGTTGCCGATGCTCAGATCCAGTGGCTGTTCCTCCCCCGAGGACGGGGCGGGCAGGACTTTAGGCGGTGGCAGGATTGGCTTTATCTCTTTTGGCTTTGTGGTGAGATCAAAGGGCGACTCCGAGCTGGTGCTGCCCACTTTGTGGAGGTCCCTGGGTGACTTTGGCTCTGCCTTGACCAGCAAGTTGTGATTGAGGGTTCGCTCCGTGAAAGGATAGAGTGAGTGGGGGAAATTGGGGAGGAACTGAAACGGGAACATGGAATGATACGGGAGCGAACCCATCTTTTTCTCCTGCATCCCCATAAAGCCAGGCCCAAAATACTTCTCTGCGATGGAGGCGATAGCTTTAATAGAGTCATTAGCTGCTCCCGTGGTGGGCAGCAGGTGCTCTTCTGGGGGAGGAAAGAAGGAATGCTGAGAATAGAAGAGGGGGATCTCGCTTGTGTTGTTGGTGGAGCTCGCCGACACAGAGCTGCTGACAAAGTCTGGCTTGCTCTCCATCTGTTTGCTCTTATCTTTTGTTTTGTCCCTGTCACTCTCAGCATCGCTGTCCAGGTCAGAGCCGGTGCCAGTGGTGGTATCCAGGTCAGTGCCTGTGGTTGTGTTGACGTCCTCAAAGTCGCTGCCATCGGACATGTCACTGTTCCTGGCTTTTAGCTTCTCCAGGTAGGAGTTCTCCAGGCTGCTTTCGCATTTCTCCTCTCCTGAGGTGGCCTGGCTGCTGTTGCTCACCGCAGAGATGAGGGGAAGTGCCGGGTTCCCGAGGGGGCTCGGAAGCTTTGCGTCTTGGGTGTGGTTGAGGGGACTTTTGAGGAGTTGTGTGGGTGGTAACAAGGGGGGTCGGGGGTAGAGAGATGGTGGGAAAATGCCCGGGAATCCTGGAGTGAGGGCAGGGAATGCTGGGGGGGCAGGTGAGAACGGAAGGCCGCCCGGGTGGGGGCGGGATGGAAAATAATCGTTAAATCCCAAGCTGGCATGGTTGAGGTTGGGAGAGGGCTTGGATTTGTCCATCATGGAGGTGGGCGTTAAGGGGAGGCCCGGGGCAAAAATGCCCCCGGGGTTGTAATGGTTCTTGCCCTCGCAGAAGCGCCGGTGCTTGTTGAGAGAGGAGGTAGTGCTGAACATCTGGCCGCAGTCCTTGCACTTGATCTGGGTGCGACAGTCCGCGTGCATCCGCTTGTGACGGCAGAGGTTGGAGAACTGCGTGTAGGATTTGTGACAGACCTCACCTAAAGCATCAACAGAAACCAACAACAAAAGCAATATGAAATTAACAGGAAGTGGTACGGAGCGAGTTAAGAGCTTTCTTTAATGCCATTAAGAGTAAGTAAGCACTCCGTGGGGATGCCCCGTAAATGCCTTGCCAGGCAGAGCTCCGTGCAGTGGGGTGGATGTTGTATTTGTTGAACTAGCATGGCTGGCAGTGCTAAGCTAACCTCACCGTTCCCTTTAATGATCTGTAAATACAGAGCTTTCAAAAGGTGATTTTATTTATTATTTCTTTTTTTTACAACTGCTTTCACCTGCAGACTTTGCTGGTGTGGAAGGAAGAGCATAAAGGAGGAGAAAAAAAACAATCCCACCCAAACTTTTCTATATACCCAAACACTGTAACTTTTTATTGTCCAATGCCTCTTTCAGCACAGGAATAAATCCCACTTCTGCATGAATTAACACCTCTTTCAGGGGAGAACTGCTGTTATCACCAATTTATAAACATGGAAACAGACAAAGAGAAGGAAGGAGCATTGTGCAGGTGGGCAGGCAAAGACCTGAGCCCAAATTCTGCCCACACTCAGTCCTCCAAGCCATGACCCAGCACTCCTTCCTTCCTCTCACTTTTAATGAGAGGTACATGGAACTGTCACATTTGGGTGAACTTACTTAGAAGATGTTTGCATTTTTTCCTTTCCAGAACAACATCACCCCTCTCTAATTTTAACCACCTCCCCTTGCCCTGTGCCAAGGGATGCTGTATTGCAGCTTGCACAATGCACACTCTGGTTTCTAGCAAATAGATCATGTGCTCCAGCAGATGGTACCACAACTGAGCACACTTTGCCAGTTTTCACTGGCTCAGAGCTGAGTTTGTGCTATTTTTGGTGCAACATCTTCCAAGAGAATTGGGCTCTTCCATTGGCCACGCTAGGAAGAGTTGCTACAGCCTGCTGATGTGCATATATATGAAAGCTACTCTTTCTTTAAGCCACGCACAATAGTAGGGGAAGGAACACAACAAAAACCACCCCAAGTTCCAATGGGCAGAAAAATAAAAGCCCTCCCAGGGAACGCTGCCTCACTGCTCCTCTCAAGCAGCTAATGGGTTCCATATTAACACATGTGACTCCACCTGGCACATCTGAACCAGGCAGGGCCGGCCTCAGTTCCCTTACACACTGATTTGGACTGACAACTCCCTAATTCTTATGAGGTGAGAGTGAGGAGATTATGAGAAGGAATCATTCATCTCAGTGCGGCAATAAGACGAGATTCAAATTATCTCTTTCATGTGCCCGTCATCAAGTGAAAGATTGCATCAAAACGAGCAATAAGAGCATTTTTTCTTCCTCTGCTGACACCCATCTGATTATCTCAGTGCACGCTAATGAAACGATCTCCCAGGACACCCCCGCATACTGTTCCCATTACACCAACAGGGAAAAAGGCACAAGTGGGTTCAGTGGCTTCCCTACCGTAACATCAAAGCCTGGAATCAAACCCAGACCCCGCTCCGTGCTTTAATGGCACTTTTTGAAGAGTGTCAGGAAGCAGTCCCTAAAGTTTGCCATGGCTTTGTTGTGACACCATCCACCTCTCTGCACGGTTATCAAAGTCCCATAGGTGCTGTGTCAATTAAAAAAAAATATACAACCCCAAAGTGACAAGAAAGGAGACAAATGGCACACGAGGGACAACCCTTCTTCAGAAATATTCCTGCACAGCAAGCACTGAGGACGCTGTTAATCTGCTATTTATTTGGTTTCCAAGTGTAATCTGGATGAAACACGCAGCGAATAAAGAAGGAAAAATAAAACTTATAAGAGCTTAACTCAACCCTGAGGCGATCCCACAATCTGTCCCAGGGCTGCAGGCAGCCCTGGAAGCTCTGAGGGCAGGCTGTGCCAGGGGTTTGTTTATGTCACCAATGTGAACATGCAAAAATTAATATGGGGGGGAAGGAGAGAGAAAGAAAAGAGATGAGAAAATGGTACTGCTGGGACTGCTGAGAGAGTCAGCTTTTAACTTGTCAAGAGAGCCAAAAACTGCCATGAATGTTTACTGAAAAAACAGGGAGCGTGCAAGGAAAAAAAAAAAATAACTTCATCTTGTGCTCTGACCTATAAAATTACAGCGGCTGCTGACACAGGGACAGCTAGAACTGGGGGGCCCTGCAGGATACGTGCAATTACAGCAGGAGCCGGGGCTCCGTGATGGCCATGACAACTTACATATGAAAGGTTTGACAGTGCTGTGAATGTGCTTGTGCTGTTTGAGACCAGACGAGGTGGCAAAGGTTTTGCCGCAGTCCGGGCAGGCGTGGGCTCGCGCGCCGACGTGCTGGGAACGGATGTGCCGCTGGAGGTTGCTGGGGTCGGTAAACACCTGGAAGAGAAAACACCTTCAGGGCACTGAAACCAAGGGGGAAGGAAAGCAGGGCTGCAAGAGGACGTGCTGACCACGGTTATGTGGTGTGGGCTGCCCCGCAGCCCCAACCCCAACCCCAACCCGCCGCACCTTAACGCAGTTCTCGCACTCGAAGCGCTTCCCGCTGTCGTGGGACATCTGGTGGCGGATCAGGTTGGACTTCCAGTTGAAGGCCTTGGGGCACTGGTCGCACTTGTACTCCCGCTCCTCAGTGTGGATCACCATGTGCTGCTCCAGGCTTGGGAGGAGAGACACGGCCACGCGTGTGGGGCCGGCAGAGCCAGGCCTGCCCCACACACAGCTCCACATGGAGCAGCAAACGATGGCCACAAAAGAGGAACCGCTCCGGGCTCGTGGTGGGGGCACCATGCGTGTGCTTCTGGTATTCGTTTCACAGATGGAAACTGCCCTCTCTGCCTCAAAAAGCCGACAGGTTTTGCAGCTTTTCTTACTGAGCCCATTTACCAGGGGAAAGGGAAGATAAAACCGGGGCTAAGCCCGCCGGGTCCCGACAGGAAAAAGGAGCGCTTTGTGACCAGGATCCCTGCAGCATCCCCACAGGGAAAGACAAGACACGCACGGCCGCAGCCGAGGCGATCACCTTGCCATTCACACGGGCACAAAGCCCGCAGCTTCCCGGAACAGAGCAATTCAACGTTGGAAAGAAACACGATGAGGTGCAAACACGTTTCACTTCTAAATGTCAGACATCTTTTATTACCGAGCCGGGCGATTTCAGCTCCTGCCAACTGGCAGCCTCCCTGCAAAGGGGGGGACCACGGCACAGCAAGGCGGCTGCTGGATGCAGGCCACGGCCAGGATGGCTGCACCAGGCAGTGCATGGCTCCCTGCCTTCCCCTCCGCCACAGCTCACGGTCCTCACATAGCCAGGCCAGGAGGGACCACCAAAAACCTTCTCTCAGTGCCCAGACTCATCGCCCTGCCTTCAATCTGAAGGTATTTGTTGGCACACAGAGAAGGGCAGCCATGCATCTTCAACTCTGCACTCAGCCAGAGCGCAGCGAGCAGCCAGCACCTGCCCACCACCCCTAGACATCCTCCTGCCCTGAGATCTGATAGGGAACATTCTTGGGCCCAGCCCTTATGAGCTGGAAGTCTGCTCATTTTAAAAATTTAATATTCATTTTGTTAATGAAACGCTGCTCTTAACCCTACAAAATCCTTCACGCACACAAAGAAATGCAGACTTTGCGTGCACGTACATGAAAGTATGTTCCTGTTAACTGTGATTTATGAGTTTATTTAGAGCAAATATGGACAAACTAATATGCTGTTTAGAGGCAAGTACCTACTGGGATTAGCCAAACATTTATTTATTTAGTCAGCTGCTAAATGCTCAATTTCAGTTCCCCAGTGGCACTCCTGATTTGATCTGTATTAACTTCTGAAAAATTATAAGAGCATCGAGGTATGCTGACTGGATTTTATTCGGGGCTGGAGTGGGCTCCTCAGCACACAGAATGCAGCAGATTGATGGGGAGGGATAGATGTGGAAATGCTCTCCAACTCTGCTAACCCTGTCAGCGTGCACAGCACACCCTGGTGATATTCCTGGCTCTGCCTTTCCTTGTTGGAAGAAAACAACCCCCAAACCCCTCAGCTTTCTATTCCTCGCCCCATGGCACAACCACAGCCACTCCACCTGACTCTGAACCAGAGAAAGCCCTGAAAACCAGCCTTGCTGTTACAGGCTCTGGATGCAAATAACCACAGCCCTAAGAGTGATCCAGAACAAGAACCAAAGCCAGAAAAACCCTTCACGTTCTTGAGTGCCTGGCACCTGAACCATTCCAACATCACACTGCAAATGAATGAGAAATCCCAAAGATCTCTGCCTTGGGGCTGCGTTCTGTTCCTATCACATCACACCTGAGGGATGGAAACTTTCAGTTCCAGCTTCAGCAGGGCCAAGAACCTTCCCTTTAAAAGAAGTCCCATTCTTCTTTAGAATTGTCTCATAGAAATAGTTCAATAATCACTGTAAACTAAAAAAAGATGGAGAATATCTGAACGTTCTGTTTTCCCTCTTTTTCTGTTCCACAATTCTACCACAAAGACGCTTGGTAAACAAGAAGCATTTTTGTGAATAATTAAGAAATGGAAATGTGTTGGGAAAAGAACTGGAGATCACTTCTGCAAGATTAAGCAGGAGCTCGTGACCACGTCAGAGTTCTTGGTGTGACAAAGCCTCTTTATACCCATTGATCTCAAAGGGCCAAGAACTACGTCAGATAGAATCCTTGCTGCAAACAGTGGCAGCACGTCACACTGCTGTGTCCTCAGAAGGACATCAGAGGGGAGCAGCTGTCATGGAGCTGCAGACCAGGCCACCACGCTGTCCCCATGCCAGCCCTGGGAACGTCACGGCCCTAGCACAGCTGCTGATGGGGCAGGGAGACACCACAGCCCACGGAAGTAAAGGAGATTGAAAGCTGCCCAGCAGCTCACAGCATCAAAACACCCTCCTGAGCCCTATCAGAGTGGGCAGGAGGAAGGAAAGGCACACTCCTGCTGTATCCTGAGCCCCCCAGCTCCCACCCAGGCTCTCGCTGCCCACACCGAGGGCAGCACTCAAGGCACGAGCCCCTGAGCCCCATACCTGTACTTGTTGGGGAACATCCTCTCGCAGTCCTTGCACTCAAACACCTGCCCATCACTGAGCCCCTCCTGCTTGATGTCGTCGTTGAGCGTCTCGTAGAGCGAGCTCACGGCGCTGCACGCGTACTTCTTGTGCCGCCGCAGGTCCAGCTTGGACTGGAAGAGCTCATCGCAGTCCTCACAGCGGAACGTGTGCTCCTCTGCAACACACACACAGCTCGCTCTGACCACGGGTCAGGGCACTCCAAAACCCCATCGCACCCAATGCTGTGCTCGTAAAGAAAATGTATTACTCTGGGAGGTCATTCAAACCACCAAAAAGGAGATCTGCGTGTGACAGCAGAAGGGTTTCGCTTTAAGCACTCAAGGAAAGCTTGGCACAGGCAGGACTGCCAGGAAAGGAGAGGAGGGAGCATGCCATGCCCTGCTCAGGGCCACTGTCCTCCATGGGCAGCAGAATTGAGAACCAGAGCAACCACGGAGGAAGGGAAAGGAAAGGGAGCCCAAGTCGTCGCTGTTGTGCTGTGCATTTTCTTTCCCCCACCCCCCAAAGAGGGGAAAAAAAGAAAAGCCAACAACCCACCACACCGAGTTCTAACGCACATAATAAATTACTGTAGTCAAGGTCAAACAAATTAAAAAGAGGGCAGCTATTATTAAGTTTACAAGGCAGCATCCTGACCACGGTGCCAAGTCAAACAATCGGCGCAGAGCTGTAAATTTTCCAGAGCAGAGCGGGGACGGCGCGGGGCTGTGCAGCTCCAGCAGCACCGGGGTTCATTCTGAGAACTTCACTTTCAGAGAGGAAAGCCCGTGGTCGGATGCACTGCTTCGTGGGGGGGGGGGACGGGGGGAA